>CAWUFW010012727.1:0-522830 GCA_963921515.1 Calotriton arnoldi
GCTGTGACACTGAATGGCAGTGGCACAGTGCCCAGAGCATCTAACACCAGTAAAACAGAGGAGACAACAGCGAAAAATGGAAGGGAGACCCACGCCAATGGTGCCAGGTCTAACAATCACATACCTACCGGACTGTGACTATGATGTTAGCCACACCAATGTGACGTAAAAAGACATGCACAAATGCCAGCACACATACACAAAGCTTGCCACACATTGTAAGAGGAAGTGCACGTATGTCATTGTGAAAGCACAAATGTAGAAAAAAACTACCCACCTGTGTCTGGCACAGGGTGGCACTTGAGTTTCAATGGCTATGTACAGTCAATGAATCAATACATGAGTTTCTCATGCACAAAGCTCTACGTGCTGATCTAAACGCTTCACGTTGCAATTACAATGTCATTAACCAATATAGGCCTCTGTCTGTGACAATTGAGGACAATGCAATGTACATACACTCACCATGAAGTGCAAAAGCAACTGTACTGTGTGTGATCCGTAGATGTGTGCAAAACCACAACATACATTGTGTGTTTCTCCTACCCACAGGTCCTGCTGGGGACACTTCAGGAACAGAACAAGAATCCCAGTCCCAGACTCTGGTTGACCCTGAGCTCTCCGGTGTGGATGTTTCTCAGTCCTCTTCGGACGACGATGAACGACCTGGTCCCTCCGGTGTGGATCGGCATGCAGCACCAGCAGCTGTAACTCCAGCACACCCTGCAACCATTCCTGCTACATCTGCCAACAACCAGATGACCTCTACCAACACGGACAGACCAAGGCAAGAAGACACCGATGGCGCAGCTACACAGGGCACTCTGGAGTTCGCGGACAACAACACCACTGTCAACAGTGAAGGAGGCTCAGTGTTGTCTGTGTCTGCAATGGCAGGTCCTGTTCGTGTGGGTAGGGGTGGTGTGAGGGTGCGCGGGGTGAGATCACGTCCTGAAGATGGTGCTGCTGCGCAAGATGACCCACAGTTAGGACGCATCATAAATGCATACCGAGAATGCACCGGAGACTTTGGCCAGGTAGTTGGGATCCTCAAGGACATACAACATCAGCAGGCTGCCCATTATTCCAAAATGGACTACCACATGTCCAGGGTGGAGACCCACATGTCCAGGATGGAGTCCAAAATGGACAAAATGGATGACCTCACTGCGGTGCACAGGGACATACTCACATGCCTCCGCCGGATTGCTGACAACATGACCACACCTCCCTGTGTGCCCACTACATCTGTTGCCCCAACATCTGCAACTGCCACTGGGAGGGATGAGGACTCTGGCGGAGAGTCCACAGCACCACTGCAGCCTGCACCTGAGGGTCCCCCTAAAAAGAAGAAGAGGGGACGTCCGAAGAAGGACAAGTGAGAGACAGATGGCCATGCATACCCCCAGGAAGTGAACACTTGCTCCTGATATCCTCCATTGTGTGCAAAGTGTTCACCTTGTTGACTGACACTGAACTCTCCCACATGGGATGGAGGGTCTAAGTTGGAACTATGAATCAAATGAATGTGGATTAGGCTCTGAGAATTTCATCTACCCACACCAACAACTCCTCTGTGAACTTTGGATTAATATCACAATGTACAGCACTATCAATTTTGTGTACCATTTTACACATGCATCTAAATTAAATCATATTCACACAATACTTGCCTCTGTGGTGAATTAAACTTGGTTTGTGACATAGAGATGATGACCTGCTAAACAAATACTGTACAGGAAAACAACTACAGCAATTAAAACACAGTCTTGTGAGTCATGGAGATGTGACACATATGAGAGATACACACTGCAAGGTTAACACAACACATTTTTTCCATGCCACACATACTCATTGCCTCCACTGTTGTGAACAGAAAATACACTGAAATGCACATACACTAAACTCATTCAGAGAAAGTGGCACTCACGCCACAGGTACAGTATGCCAAGGAATGTTGGATGTGTGTATACAGACGAGGCACACCCCAATGTGGAGTACAGGTTTATTACACATTCACAACATGTGAACTCCACAACAGATGCAAGGTAACCTCACGTGACAGTGAGCACGAAGTAACGAAGAGGGTCAGAAATGTCAGTACTTGGGTGTGTGGCACTGCATCCGGTATCCACGAAAAGTTGTACTCTGTAACAGGATTTTGTGTTTTGGAGGTCACATGTCACCAGACAACAGCCAAAGGACCCTGTGAAGGACAGACATACAAATCACACAAGATGATGGACGGAATGCTGCACATTGGCAAACATTCACCCCCAGTCACAGATCTGGGTTTAATCCATCGTTATTTTGCTTCACCACGCCACCCCAGTTCAGACATAGCCATATGCAAATCAGTCTTGACCCTGTGCCTCATGGGAACAGTCCAGACCGAACTGCCAAGCCATGTCTTCCCTGGACTGGAATCAAGCATCCTAGGACCGGTTTCAGGCTATCAGCCTTCATCAGCCAGGATAGCTTGACTCCAGTGGCGTAGTGAGCACGGGACCACGTCTGGGCATACCCTTCCCACTTAGGGCGAAATGCAAAACACACAAGATGATGGACGGAATGCTGCACATTGGCAAACATTCACCCCCAGTCACAGATCTGGGTTTAATCCATCGTTATTTTGCTTCACCACGCCACCCCAGTTCAGACATAGCCAAATGCAAATCAGTCTTGACCCTGTGCCTCATGGGAACCGTCCAGACCGAACTGCCAAGCCATGTCTTCCCTGGACCGGAATCAAGCATCCTAGGACCGGTTTCAGGCTATCAGCCTTCATCAGCCAGGATAGCTTGACTCCAGTGGCGTAGTGAGCACGGGACCCACGTCTGGGCATACCCTTCCCACTTAGGGCGAAAGGCAAAACACACAAGATGATGGACGGAATGCTGCACATTGGCAAACATTCACCCCCAGTCACAGATCTGGGTTTAATCCATCGTTATTTTGCTTCAGCACGCCACCCCAGTTCAGACATAGCCATATGCAAATCAGTCTTGACCCTGTGCCTCATGGGAACAGTCCAGACCGAACTGCCAAGCCATGTCTTCCCTGGACCGGAATCAAGCATCCTAGGACCGGTTTCAGGCTATCAGCCTTCATCAGCCAGGATAGCTTGACTCCAGTGGCATAGTGAGCACGGGACCCACGTCTGGGCATACCCTTCCCACTTAGGGCGAAATGCAAAACACACAAGATGATGGACGGAATGCTGCACATTGGCAAACATTCACCCCCAGTCACAGATCTGGGTTTAATCCATCGTTATTTTGCTTCACCACGCCACCCCAGTTCAGACATAGCCATATGCAAATCAGTCTTGACCCTGTGCCTCATGGGAACAGTCCAGACCAAACTGCCAAGCCATGTCTTCCCTGGACCGGAATCAAGCATCCTAGGACCGGTTTCAGGCTATCAGCCTTCATCAGCCAGGATAGCTTGACTCCAGTGGCTTAGTGAGCACGGGACCCACGTCTGGGCATGCCCTTCCCACTTAGGGCGAAATGCAAAACACACAAGATGATGGACGGAATGCTGCACATTGGCAAACATTCACCCCCAGTCACAGATCTGGGTTTAATCCATCGTTATTTTGCTTCACCACGCCACCCCAGTTCAGACATAGCCATATGCAAATCAGTCTTGACCCTGTGCCTCATGGGAACAGTCCAGACCTAACTGCCAAGCCATGTCTTCCCTGGACCGGAATCAAGCATCCTAGGACCGGTTTCAGGCTATCAGCCTTCATCAGCCAGGATAGCTTGACTCCAGTGGCGTAGTGAGCACGGGACCCACGTCTGGGCATACCCTTCCCACTTAGGGCGAAATGCAAAACACACAAGATGATGGAAGGAATGCTGCACATTGGCAAACATTCACCCCCAGTCACAGATCTGGGTTTAATCCATCGTTATTTTGCTTCACCACGCCACCCCAGTTCAGACATAGCCATATGCAAATCAGTCTTGACCCTGTGCCTCATGGGAACAGTCCAGACCGAACTGCCAAGCCATGTCTTCCCTGGACCGGAATCAAGCATCCTAGGACCGGTTTCAGGCTATCAGCCTTCATCAGCCAGGATAGCTTGACTCCAGTGGCGTAGTGAGCACGGGACCCACTCCTGGGCATACCCTTCCCACTTAGGGCGAAATGCAAAACACACAAGATGATGGACGGAATGCTGCACAGTTCGGTCTGGACTGTTCCCATGAGGCACAGGGTCAGGACTGATTTGCATATGGCTATGTCTGAACTGGGGTGGCGTGGTGAAGCAAAATAACGATGGATTAAACCCAGATCTGTGACTGGGGGTGAATGTTTGCCAATGTGCAGCATTCCGTCCATCATCTTGTGGGTTTTGCAAGGACAGACATACAATAGTATTGAAATAACAAAATAACTGCATACATATCCAATAGACATTCCATACACAATTTACAAGAACCCTGAAAACAACCTAGGAATCATGTCAACACTGTTTGTGAGAACATACTAACTCAACGGACACATTACTGCAAGGATCATGTCAAGTAGCATGCAGCCACATGTATGCATCGACATTGCACTACACACACATATCAGGCAAAGAATAAACGTCAACAACTCATCACTGTATACTCACAATCATGAGAAAAAGTTGTTGATGAGCTGTGTCTGAACATCCCCCTCACCCTCATAATCACTGGCAACATGACCCAGGGCAGGATCCTCCCCTGCTGGCGGATGCTGGTCATCATCATCTTGGATGAGAGGCAACTCCTCCCTCACTGCCAGGTTGTGTAGCATGCAATACACAATGATGATCTTGCATACCTTTTGTGGTGCATATTGGAAGGCCCCTCCTGTCCGGTCCAGGCAGCGAAATCTGCTTTTCAGCACTCCAAATGTCCGCTCTATCACTCGCCTGGTCCGCCCATGTGCCTCATTATAACGTATCTCCGCAGGTGTAACAGGGTTTCTGAGTGGTGTCAGCAACCACGGCATGTTGGGGTATTCGGAGTCACCCACATACAAACAAACAAACATATCATGGTTCTGAAAAGAGGGTTAAATTCCAAGATAGAATAAGCACACAAGGCAAACAGATATTACACACCGACAAGCCAGGCACGCTGGTTCAGCAGCTGTGACGTCATCTCTGGGATCCTGCTATTCCTCATGATGTAAGCGTTGTGTTCCGAACCGGGGAAACGTGCACAGACATGTGATATTGTCATGTCCGGCAGACATACCACCAGGGCATTGATGGTGTGGAAATGTTTCCTGTTCCTGTATGTCTGCTCATGTGCTTGTGGTGGTACCAAAGCCACATGTGTCCCATCTATGGAGCCAATGACATGTGGCATCCTTCCCAGTGCATAAAAGTCACTCTTTATGTCAGTAAATTGTCGTGGTTTTGGGAATTGTATGTACCGGTTCAGGTAATACAACATTGCCTCCAAAACATCGCGAAGCACACGGCTAAACATTGTCTGGGACATCCCACCAACAGAAGCCACAGTGTGCTGGAAGGTTCCTGTGGCAAAGAAATGTAGGGCTGACATCACCTTCACCTTGGGGGTCAGCGCTGATGGATATGGCTGTCCAGGTTGAAAGTGTGGGGCCAACTGCTCCACCAACTCCTCAATTAGTGGTCTGGTGAAGCGGTAACGCCGGATGCAGTCACGTTCAGCCATGGTTGCAAGGTCTGGGAAGGGTCTGTGGACAGCTGGTCTCCTGCAGTACATAGGTGATCAAAGAAAGATTGTCAGTTCCCCTACATATGTGGCAATGACCATGCTGAATATCCCATGCTACATCATAGCAAGACACAATTAAGTCAGGTGTGTGCTGTTGAGCATGGACACATATGCTAGCTATGTGCCCCTCACCGAACATTTCAGCTCCTGATGGTGACTCAACAAGAGCGATGCTGTGCTGTGAGCAATCTATGGGGTCTGTCACAGTACATCTGAGCAAATGTCACATACCAAACACACACCTCAGTGACTATTGAGGATAGATGTGTTGTCCAAATGACAGGTGTCAGTAAGGTCCACACACAGGGATCTTGTAATGCCACATGGACACTGTCATTAATGTAACGCCTGACATACACGTACCATCATACAAATGAAACACACATGATGTGCTACCAGATTTGTCAGCATGGCAAACATGTATGTCTGTGACACACAGACACAACAGCAACTCACACGCCAAATTCAGATGTATGTTTGAAATGATTTACGTCAACAACATACAAGATGAATCATGTGCTTAGCACAATACGCTAAAAGCTCTGGATCAACCCAACAATAGTAGCTCAGGTACACTTTGTCACACACAGTACATATCAGCTGTGAATCAGGGTGTATGATACATGTGATCACACAATGTGCCCCTGGAACTGTGTCCAGGCCTCGGTGGGTTTATGCAAATTGAACACTCACAGTTGTGATGTGCATCACACACAATGGACTTTGTCCCCATGAAACATGGCACAACCAGGGAGTGTGTGTTACAATGAATGAATGAATGAATGAATATAGGACTTATAGAGCGCTAAACTTAGCCCAAGAGCGTCAAGGCGCTATTGCGGAACTAATGGGCAGACAAGATGACAGGCTTATACTAAAATCTGTGAAAAAAGCCAGGTCTTCAAGGCTTTACGGAAGAGAGAATGTGACACCTGACCAGAAAGATCTTCCGGAAGGGAGGTCCACAACTTAGCAGCAGCAATCGCGAAAGCTCTACGTCCCCATTTTGCCTTATTTAACCTCGGTACTGTTAACAGATTCTTATCTGCAGATCGGAGCTGTCTAGTTGAAACATAGCAATGGAATATTGCCTTAATACCATCAGATCCTACGCCATAGAAGGCGTTATGCGTTAGGCAGAGTGTTTTGAAGAGATCCTACGGTCCAGAGGAAGCCAATGTAGCGTCCTAAGAGAGGCTGAGACTGAGTGGAATTTCGGAAGACTCATCACCAGCCTGGCCGCAGCATTTTGCACCAGCTGCAAACGTCGCACCAGACCTTTATTAATGCCCAAATACAGGGCATTACAATAATCCAATCTGGACATTACCAATGCAATAACAGCCTGTTTGCGTGAGTCAAATGAAAGAAAATGGGAGATTTTCTTGAGGATCCTAATGATCCCAAAACAAGTGGACACTGTCCTACTGACCTGCCGGCTCAATGAAAGTGAATTTTCCACTATGATCCCTAAATTTTTCACGTAGGATACAGGGCAGGGACAAGCGCCAAGCGTGTCTGGCCACCAATCGCTGGACCAAATGTCCAGTTTGCTGCCGAAGATCAAGACCTCAGTCTTCTCCCCGTTCAATTTCATGAAATTAGCCACCATCCAGGAGGAGACTGCCTGCATACAATTCCTAAAATTAAGGGCAGAGTCCTTAATATTATAAGTGATGGACACCATTATTTGGGTGTCGTCCGCATAGGACAACACCTCCAACCCGAAGGATCTCACCACCTTAGCAAGCGGGGCCACATAAATATTAAAAAGTGTTGGGCTCAGGGAAGAGCCCTGAGGAACACCACATGACAGGGAATTAGAGGCCGAGTAAAATTGGCCAAGTTTTACTGTCTGTGCCCGGTCACTAAGAAATGAAGCAAGAAGCCCCAGAGCCGATCCCCCGACCCCTATCTCTCTGAGACGCTCAACTAGTCTCAGAGGAGATAGGGTATCAAAAGCAGCGGTAAGGTCAAGTAGAACTAACAGCGTGGTATGCCCTGCATCCACTTGAGTACGGATATTGTTAAATACGGCAGTTAATGCCGTTTCCGTACTGTGATGGCTTCTGAAACCGTGTTGTGAACCATCAAGTAATTGGTGATCCTTTAAGTAGGCGCTAAGGTGGAAATTTAAATAAGTTTCCAAGATCTTAGCTGGAACAGCAAGCAATGAAATCGGACGATAGTTTTTCAATTCTGTGGGGTCCAAAGAAGGCTTCTTTAAAAGTGGCTTTACCACTGCAGTCTACAGGGTGGGATACTGTCCCTCTGAGATAGCTACATTTAAAACATCAGTGAGGTGTGGAACAATGACTTCTCGACTAATTTTTAGCACCTTAAGGGGGCAGGGATCCAAAGGGGAACCAGATTTGACTCCTTCTAGAAGCCGATCAGTAACATCAGGTGCTAAACAAGGAAAAGTAAGTAGCCTAGACGAGTCCTCCATAAAAGCATCTTCGTTAAGAAGGGAGGTAGACTGAGCAGGTGACCCCGCGTTGGAGGCTTCCAGCAAGGAATAAATGTCTGTGATTTTAGTCCGAAAGAAATTGGATATTTTATCACAGAACTCCTGAGAAAACTCTGAAGGGTCTGTGACTGGGGGGGAGGTGAGGGAGTTGATGACATTAAAAAAATCCCTAGAGGATTTAATCGACTCTGTGATCTTTGAGTAGTATAACCCCTTCTCTTCCATAATAGCCGCTTTATTTTCTTTCAAACACTGCTTGTGCAATTCCCTACCCAATGGCGCTAGGTCTGTACGCCACAGCTTCTCCTGTCTGCGGCACACCTGTCTCATCTTTCTGAGTCACTTAGAAAACCAGGGAGCAGAAGGTTTTCTTCTTGCTGAATAGTGCTTGCTCACTGGCGCTAGGGTGTCCAATGCTACTGCCAGTTGTTGCGATAGTTCAGCTGCTGCCAGATTAGCATCCTGGTGCCCGGAGAGCTGAAAGTTATTAAAGAGGTTAGTGAGTGCTTCCTTACTAATGAGACTAAGGTTTCTCCTTTCTTCCCAATTTCTGTTTTCAAAAATACCACTCCGTGATGTCGAAATACGTAAGTCAAAAGGGATGGCAAAGTGATCAGACCAGGCTAGGGGAATAGGTTCTCCCACCATGATTCGAGGGTCATTGGAAAAAATACCATCTAGGATATGTCCCGCCATATGGGTGGGACTACTAACCAGCTGTGTGAAGCCACAACAGCTCAGGGTTTCCAAAAGGATTTGGGTATCCTTACACAGTGTCTTATCTAAATAGAAATTAAAATCGCCCAGAAGAGTAAGATTACATCTTTCTAGGAAGGGTTCTAAGAGACTACTAAAATTCTGACTAAAGGCAGCCCTAGAGCCCGGTTGCCGATAGCAAAGGACACCGGAAAAGCTATCCATGGGATGCCAATTAATTGAAAAATAGAGAGTTTGGTAGAGGTCGGGGGTGCGGTCAGAGGCTGAGTACGGCAGACCAATGTCTCTCTCTGGAGAATGCCCAACCCCCCACCCCGTCGGCCTACCCTATCCAGCCTGACGAGGCTGTACCCAGACGGGATTGCATCCACGAGGTCAGGATCTGAAGAGTCCGTGGCCCATGTTTCCGTGTTGAAGACCCAGTCTGGCTTTTTTAGCGAGACAAAGTCTCTGAAGGCCACTTTGTTCTTAATCAGGGATCTTACGTTAATGAGAAAGCCCTGCATTGTGTGCTCTTTAGAAAGAGGCATTGTTACCTCATTACTAATGGGGATGTTACCAATACCAGTCTGCTTAACCTGGGCACTGCATAATGTGCATACATAGCACAGTTTTTTAACTAGAAATTCAGGGTCCATAGTAAGAAGGCAAGGAGCTCTTACCGACCGAAGGTCTAGGAGTTCCTTTCTAGTATATCTAGTCCATCCCAGCCAGTCTGGCGAGAGAGAGGCAGCATCTCTGGCGCAAGGCGCGGTCTTGGCGTGGACGGGCGCAGACGGGCTTGCCTTTGGCAAGCCTGCTGCGCGCGTCCGCTGCGCGACAAGCAAGCCATGCAGATTAAATAGCCACAAATGAAGGTGCATTAATCCCCTGACTCCGCCCCCAAACCAACCGGAAATGGCGTGAAAGTATCCGCCTACACGCTCCACAACAAACTGGAAAACCCGCGGTGGAACGGGGTGCTGGCGGGAGCACAGGGAGAGCGGGGAGCAGGGAGAGCAGCGAAATACGGTCAAGAAACAGGTAAGGTTAGTCACTACAATTAATAAAGTTCCAAACAGGATTAAAAGGTTTTTAAAAGTTTAAAAAGCAAAGTTGCCACAGAGCAAGGTTCAGCATGAGCTTGTAGTCTGCGCACGTCCGCTGCGCGACAAGCATGCAGATTAAATAGCCACAGATGAAGGTGCGTTAATCCCCTGACTCCGCCCCCAAACCAACCGGAAATGGTGTGAAAGTATCCGCCTACACCCTCCACAACAAACGGGAAAACCCGCGGTGGAACGAGGTGCTGGCGGGAGCACAGGGAGAGCAGGGAGCAGGGAGAGCAGCGAAATACGGTTAAGAAACAGGTAAGGTTAGTCACTACAATTAATAAAGCTCCAAACAGGATTAAAAGGTTTTTAAAAGTTTAAAAAGCAAAGTTGCCACAGAGCAAGGTTCAGCATGAGCTTGTAGTCTGCGCGCGTCCGCTGCGCGACAAGCAAGCCATGCGGATTAAATAGCCACAGATGAAGGTGCTCTGTCCATTATGACATGTGAAGCTATGTACCCACACATGTATTGAAGCATGAAATGTTTCTTCTATACTGTGTGACAGGCTTATTGTATGTTGTACAGCACCTGATGCTCAGCCCAAAGATTGTGGATGGCACCCCTTGGCTGTTAACTGTAATGGTGACAGACGCGTGTGACTATTCTCAAGATGCGGCGTACACTCCAAGACCAAGCCGGACACATACATTGGATGCTGGTCGTCATGGGGACTGACGCGGGTGACTATTCAAAAGACGCGGCGTACACTCCAAGACCAAGCCGGACACATACATTGGATATAGGCCTTCTGTGGGATTGACGCGGGTGACTATTCAAAAGACACGGCGTACACTCCAAGACCAAGCCGGACACATACATTGGATATAGGCCTTCTGTGGAACTGACGCAGGTGACTATTCAAAAGACGCGGTGTACACTCCAAGACCAAGCCAGACACATACATTGGATACTGGTCGTCATGGGGACAGACTCGGGTGACTATTCAAAAGACGCGGCGTACACTCCAAGACCAAGCCGGACACATACATTGGATGTAGGCCTTCTGTGGGACTGACGTGGGTGACTATTCAAAAGACGCGGCGTACACTTCAAGACCAAGCCGGACACATACATTGGATACTGGTCATCATGGGGACAGACGCGGGTGACTATTCAAAAGACGCGGAGTACACTCCATGACCAAGCCGGACACATACATTGGATATAGGCCTTCTGTGGGACTAACGCGGGTGACTATTCAAAAGACGCGGTGTACACTCCAAGACCAAGCCGGACACATACATTGGATACTGGTCGTCATGGGGACTGACGCGGGTGACTATTCAAAAGACGCGGCGCACACTCCAAGATCAAGCCGGACACATACATTGGATATAGGTCTTCTGTGGGACTGACGCGGGTGACTATTCAAAAGACGAGGCGTACACTCCAAGACCAAGCCGGACACATAGATTGGATACTGGTCATCATGGGGACTGACACGTTTTTGCAGCATGTACGAATCGCGTGCACACTAATTCGGTTGGGCAACAACAACAATGTATCCAAATCTATGGTGTCATGTTGCTGTAATTTTGAAGGTCGCGGTAGGCGTGTCCGAGGCGTGCAATGTGATGGATTGGACAAATTCGGATAATGCAGACGTCTCTGACCTATCTCTTTGGACCCATGGAACAGAAACCGCCTCTGCAGCACAGATATAAGGCTGTCTGTTCCCAAGAGACTTCACTTGCCTGCACTACATGCTACATGACTACATCACAACCTACCACTGCTGCTGTCTCTGCATCCTCTGGAGTCTGCAATGGCACGTACTGTGGATAGGGCCCCAGCATTCACAGAGGAGGAAAACCAGGCCCTGCTGGACAGCCTCCTTCCACAGTACAGCAAGCTGCATGGGTAACCAGGGGAGCAGGTGAGTGTTTTTGCACTGACTTCTCAGTAAACCATGTTCCCTAACAGGCACTACTAGCATTCTGATCACCAAGGACATGCATGCACACACAGACCCTGTAATTCTCACAGTGTGTAGGATCATGTACTGGACAGGGACAGTGAACTAAAAGTGTATCCTGTGCTATTTCATCTCATGCACTGAACTCATGTTGTGAAGGCAGGCTAACACACAGGACAACTGCCCCTCCTGATGCTTGAACTTCCTTAATACATACTTGCCCTACTACCAATGACCTATATGTCCACGTGTGTGAAGAACAAGCATGTCACATGTGTAGTGATGGTGTGTCACTATGTCATCCTTACAGGTCGACGCCCATCAGAAGCAGGAGATTTGGTTGACCATCGTCCGGGCTGTGAGATCTGTGGGGGTATTCAAACGCCGCATCAGCCACTGCCAGAAGAGGTGGCAGGACCTCCGTGACTGGACCCGGAGGATTGCTAGAGTCCAGCTGAAGCTGTCACCTCCTCGCAAAAGGGGTGGACGACGGACCCTCGCCCCCCACATGCTCCGGATACTCACAGTGGTCTTCCCTGACCTGGATGGGCAGTTGAAGGCCAGACAGCAGCAAGGAGGGCGTGAGTTTGAGCCAGTTAGCTGTACTATGTCTGACATGCATGTTGCACTACCTCAAGCTGGTGACACTATCACATGTCGTGTGTCTGCTGAGACAACACTTGTGTTGCAAAATGCAAAGATGGCCCATTGTCGTATGATGCCCAGATGTGTCCCTTTCCGTCTGTGACATGTGTCATTAGACTCCTGTGTATTAGCTGTAGTCCAAGGTCACTGTGTACAGCACCATGTACGACATGTGCATCGAGCTGACCGTCATGAGTGATGTGCTTGTCTGACACGTGTCAGCAACTTGACAGACATATGAGCTGCACTCTGTGTGGTACATACCTAAATGGACAGTGAAATGCTTGGGGTAAACACAGGTTTGTGACATGAATACTGCACACACGTGCAGCAGGTGAGACCAAGTTGGTGTCTGGGACAAATGTACTGTATTTGCTTGAATAATGCATGGTAAGCAGCCACGTACTCCCACTAATCCCATGTTTCACATAGACTAGGACAGGTATGCCAACTCAGGCCATCAGGGACAGTGTCATATCCAATTATTGAGTGTCAGGCAACACTGTAACCATTGCATAGGAAGTTTCATGTGTCTGACTCTGTGTCAGTGTGTACAGGCCTAGCAATTTGGATGGCACATGTGGGTAATGTATCGGATATGGACAGTAATCTCATGTATGTCAATTGTCTGAGATACACAGGACAAATCATGTGTGTGTCATCCCTTGAATGTGCATATTGGTGGACTAAACAGATATGTGTATGCTGCATTACTTCTATTCTTTTGTGAGTATGTAAAATGCTCATGTATTGAGATATCAGACTTCATATACTCAAAGGTCTCAGGTAAACAACATGAGCTTGTCAAAGTGTTCGATTTCTATGTAGCACTTAGGGGACATATGTACTTGTGCACTACAGTTGTTACTTGCACAGTGTATACTTGAGTGTGACCTGCTGCTGACTGGTACATCTTGATTCACTGGCCCGGAAACAAAAGTCAGTACAGACTGTTTAGGCAGACAGGTCTGTGGCATAGTGTGGCACATGAAAAAGTTTCAGATGCTGTTTTGTACTTGGCAGTTGTCCTGCATGCAGACCTTTTTAGCATTGGGGGTCACAACATGAGCCCATATTGATTACTGTGGATGGGAGTATGTTCATCATGTACACTTAGGTATTTGTCCATCCCATTTGCGTGCCCAACTCCAGACTCCCTTGCATGAGATGGGACATGTTTGTGTTAAGGCCTGACACTCAGGAGCATTACAGATCAGACAACTGGCAAGACCGTGCCCTGTTGGGCATGTACATTGTTTAAATTGAGATACATCTGACAGATCTTTCCATTGCCAACAGGTGTTTGTTAACCATGAATCACAGGCAGACTGACAGGTGACCTATGTACATATGTGTGAGCTGAAGTAATATTGGCTTAGAGATTATGCTAGGCCTTGCTCTGTGATGTGTTGAAAACTGAAATCTGTTGTCAAGTATATGCAGATGACTGATGTGATTATGTTTCCCCTCTTTGTTCACAGCATCATCATCGCCAAGTGGAGGAGAGAGTTCCACGGACCAGGAGGAAGCAGCGAGCCAGACGGGGTCCACTGTGGAAGAAGATGAGGGAGCCAGTGGCACAGAGGATGAGGGGAGCCACACTGATGCCCGCTCATACACATCAACATCAGTTGATGAACCATCCAGCTCCAGTGATGACTCCCTTGTGGTGGAGGATGTTACCAGAGCGGAGGCCGCACCCACTGAGTCTGTCCCCCCTACCACCACCACCTCCACCCTCCCAGTTGCTCCCATTTCAAAGGTTCGTAGACACTCCTGTGTGAGGGGGCATGTCTCCTTTGGTCCAGGCACTGCACCCCCTGCATCTGTCACCCCTGCTGCCCTGAGTGTGGAGTCCGTGGACTTGCTGAAACAGTTGCATGTGGGGCAGACATCCATTTTGAGTGTCCTCCATGCACACATAAGTCTTTTGACCCAATTGGTGTCATTCATGGAGGGCATATCAACAAACATGTCTGCCCTACATCGGACAAATCTGTCCATGGCCTCCTCACTGACGGCAGCAGTGTCCCTCCTACAACAGTCCCTCACCCCTCCGACCTCTGCCCCGTCCACAATCCACACTGACCTACCTGCCCAAAGCACACTCACACAGACACATGCACACACACCAAGAGACAAAGGCAGCACACAGCAAGCAAGGACAAAGTCCAAAGAAACACACACGCACACTCAGGGGACTGACATCACACACACAGGGGTTAGGGAAAAACAACACACACAGCCATCCACAACCACTGCGCATTCCTCAACTACCTCTCCCTCCAAAAGCCCTACACTTGACTCTCCTGCAACTCCCCCTTCCCAGAGGGTCTTCCTCTGTGACCTAGGCCTCTTCCCCACTGACACATCACTTCCAGCTCACAAGGGGAAGAGGAAGTCACCACGCACAGAGAGGAGATCCCCCACCACACGCACACCCTCCCCTAAGAGTAGGAACACAGAGGCCCCCACCTGTGTATCCCCCAGGAAGAAGAAAGGCAAAACCCACCACCATCCCACACTTCACCCCCCAAAGCTACATCCGCCCAACCCAAGACGCCCTCCAAGTTCACACACCAAAAGCCATCCCCAGATCACCCACACACCATTACACCATCCCCAAGATGATTAGGCCCTCACCCCCAAACACAGGCACTTCCACTCACACAACACCACACACTCTGTCACTTCCAGACACTGCAGTGGAGACCCTGCCCCCCCATCTGACCTGCCACTGCAGTGGATCCCCCAACCCCACAATCTGACATGGGCACTGCAGTTGAGCCCACAACCCCTCAGTCCAACATGTCCACTGCAGTGGCTCCAGCACACCCTCAATCCGATTTGTCCACTGCAGTTGCTACAGACACTCCAGTTGCCCCAAGTCCTCCCATTACCCATTACCCATCCTGCTACTCACTAATCCTGTCCCTGCTGTGCCTTGCCAGAAGATGCCCCTCCTTGGGGAGTTGTCCCCTAGTGATGTAAGCACAGGCAAGCAATGTATTGGAACTCATCCGATATTGACCCTGAAGGACTAATTTTCATGGACTGGCCATTGACCTTGTTTCTTTGCCAGAATCGTGATTGCATATTTGAATGCTGAATAAAGCAAGTTTTTGTTCTTTTGTCTGATTTTTTGGGTGTACATATTGTTGCTGATGATTGGACTGCAAATGCTGTTTTCACATTGTTTAAGGCCAATTCATGCACATTGGTGGCAGTGTTAGCCCACGATGGCAATGGTTGTCTCCACATGACAGGAATTTTTTAGTGATGCCCAAATATATCTGCCTCTACAGATCAGTGTTTGTTTAGCAGACTAGCACTATTTTGTCACTACATTGCTTGTGGTTTTAGGCCTCAGAGAGTCATACATGATTGTCTGCAGATGCTGTGGGTCTGAACACCACACTCACCTTTTTGTCACTGCACTGATGGGGGTGTTACACCCCTTGGCCCCTATGTGCTTGCCAACGCTGGGGGTTTGTAACCCACACTCATCTTTTGGTCACCTCACTGATGGGGGTAATACCCCATCTCCCCTATATGCTGGACACTGCTGGGTGTTTGATCCCCCATCACCTACTGGTCACAACACTGTTTGGGGGTTATACCCCAACTCCCCTATGTGCTAATGCTGGGTGTTTGTACCACACAATCTGCTTTGGTTCACTGGAGTGATGGATGTAACTGCATTTGTTTGCAGAATGTGTCACTGATTCAGGATGTTTGCACTCAATACACAAACTTGGCATGGGAGTAGGGGTGGAGTGTTTGCCCTCCACCTCCTCTGGGGTGGACTGTGCTGGGGGTGGAGATAGACCCCTTTTGGGGTGGACTGTGCTGGGGGGGTGGACATAGACCCCCTTCTGGGGTGGACTGTGTTGGGGGGATGGACGTAGACCCTTCTGGGGTGGACTGTGCTGGGGGGTGGACATAGACCCCCTTCTGTGGTGGACTGTGCTGTGGGGTGGACATAGACCCTTCTGTGGTGGTCTGTGCTGGGGGGTGGACATAGACCCCCTTCTGAGGTGGACTGTGCTGGGGGGTGGACATAGATACCCTTCTGGGGTGGACTGTGCTGGGGGTGGACATAGACCCCCTTCTGGGGTGGACTGTGCTGGGGGGGTGGACATAGACCCTTCTGGGGTAGACTGTGCTGGGGGTGGACATAGACCCCCTTCTGGGGTGGACTGTGCTGGGGGGGTGGACATAGACCCTTCTGTGGTGGACTGTGCTGGGGGTGGACATAGACCCCCTTCTGGGGTGGACTGTGCTGGGGGGGTGGACATAGACCCTTCTGTGGTGGACTGTGCTGGGGGGTGGACATAGACCCTTCTGGGGTGGACTATGCTGGAGGGGTGGACATAGACCCCCTTCTGGTGTGGACTGTGCTGGGGGAGTGGACATAGACCCTTCTGGAGTGGACTGTGCAGGGGGGACATAGACCCTTCTGTGGTGGACTGTGCTGGGGTGGACATAGACCCCCTTCTGGGGTGGACTGTGCTGGGGGGTGGACATAGACACCCTTCTGGGGTAGACTGTGCTGGGTGGTGGACATAGACCCCCTTCTGGGGTGGACTGTGCTGGGGGGTGGACATAGACCCTTCTGGGGTGGACTGTGCTGGGGGTGGACATAGACCCCCTTCTGGGGTGGACTGTGCTGGGGGGTGGACATAGACCCTTCTGTGGTGGACTGTGCTAGGGGGTGGACATAGAACCCCTTCTGGGGTGGACTGTGCTGGGGGTGGACATAGACCCTTCTAGGGTGGACTGTGCTGCGGGGTGGACATAGACCCTTCTGTGGTGGACTGTGCTGGGGGGTGGACATAGACCCCCTTCTGGGTGGACTGTGCTGGGGGTTGGACATAGACACCCTTCTGGGGTGGACTGTGCTGGGGGTGGACATAGACCCCCTTCTGTGGTGGACTGTGCTGGGGGGTGGACATAGACCCTTCTGGGGTGGACTGTGCTGGGGGGTGGACATAGACCCCCTTCTGGGGTGGACTGTGCTGGGGTGTGGACATAGACCCTTCTGTGGTGGACTGTGCTGGGGGTGGACATAGACCCCCTTCTGGGGTGGACTGTGCTGGGGGTGGACATAGACCCTTCTGGGGTGGACTGTGCTGGGGGGGTGGACATAGACCCTTCTGGGGTAGACTGTGCTGGGGGGGTGGACATAGACCCCCTTCTGGTGTGGACTGTGCTGGGGGGGTGGACATAGCCCCTTCTGGGGTGGACTGTGCTGGGTGGGTGGACATAGACCCCCTTCTGGGGTGGACTGTGCTGGGGGGTGGACATAGACCCCCTTCTGGGGTAGACTGTGCTGGGGGGTGGACATAGACCCTTTTATTTATTTTATTTTTATTTATTTGAGTTTTATATAGCGCTGGCTAGACCCGGAGGTATCAGAGTGCTTTACATGAGGATCAGAGTTACAGGTTAACATGTTACATTTGTTTAAGAGCAATCAAAACATAGGAAACAAAGAAAAAGGGCAGAGTTACAGAAAATTGGTTATGGGAGGGGGAGGGAAGGGAGAAAACAGGGAGACGGGGAGAAACTGTGCCCAATGTCTGGCTGGGTAGGTGACAGCTGAGGGGATGAACCAGGGCCGATCTCCTCAATAGCTGAACCAAGCAGCTCCACCGGGCGTCGGACATAATGCTCGGACTCCACTGTCAGGATAGTGATCAGGTGTACTCAGAGAATGTCAGAGTAGCGCGGGGGGTTGGAGGGGGTGAGAAACCATGGTCCGAATGAAATCCAGATGCCATCTTGAGGTCAGGCACTGTCAGTCACTGTGAAAGGGTCCAAGTTGATCTTATTGAATCGGAAGAGGTTGTCACAGGTTAAGGCACGTAGTGTAGTCATTTTGCGGCAGATATGTGACTTCGGGGTTTCGCTTCATCAGCCTAGGGCCTGCCCTTCATTGGTCTCGGGGGCCACGCTGTGTTGTAGCTCCTTGGGTTTCCTCCATTTGTAGCCCCAGTCTTCTCGTGGACGGCCGCCTCATCAAGGAAGTATGAGGAATGAGCTCAATGGCGGCCATCTTAGGGTCAGGCAAACGGTTATTGGTCCTGTTATTTAGTGGTGTGGGTTGCTTTCACTGTCCGTTCTTCACGATATGATCTCCAGACATCCCACTGGTTATTTTGCTGGCGTCAGACCTATGTCACAAGTTATCCTTTTAAAGGGATGCAACTTTGGGTCACCTCGCCGCCATTTTGGGGTCAGGCGGGGCAGGAATGGATCCACCCCCCGTCCTGCCAGTGCCCCGTGTGTCCCCCAATGCCTCCCCGCAGCCGGAGCGGGGTCCCGGCGACTATGTCTCACGGCAGGGGACCTCTGCTTACCTCCTCTTAATCACTGCTTTTCCAGACCCTCCTGCAGAGTTTGAAGTTCACCCTCGCGCCTCCCGGCATTTACTTATGCCCCCGCCAGCTCACCACGGATGCAAAATAGTTAGTCCGCTCTCTGCCGCAAGGCCAAAGGCACCAGTCCACACCTCGGGCCACCAGCAGCAACGACAAGCCCTGCTTCAGGGCTCTCGACAGGCGCCCCCGGCTCCTCCAGTGGAGCCTTCCCCAGCAAACATATGGATTCACTGGTAACAAACCTGTGTGCCGACCTCTGGGCAGATGCTTGATTCTCTGCCTCCTCCGACTATCCGGCAGATCCAGAGCTACGTGCAAGCGCTTCAGGCCTTCCTCCCCGGTTCTCTGAAAACGGCGCTCTGAAATGGCGCTACCGTCTGACCTGGCCCTGTCCGTTTCGGGGCTCGCTGCGCTGTCTGGGACACCGTCCGCTGCCCCTCTCCCAAGCGCGGACTAGCTCCTGTCGGTTCCCGATTTTTTCCTCTCCATTCCGAGTTGGTGCCGCCCTCGGAAAACCCAGGACAATGCTGGATGCAGTGCCAGGCCATTCGGACTCCGCGCACGGCACCTCGAACAAGCCTCGACCGAAGATCTCGAGCCAGATGCGGGGGAGCCGGAGAGAGGAGGACCGCAGACAGAACGTGCCCCCATGTGAGAAAAAGGTTTGAAGGGGGTGTGAAGAATATCGGGGATTTAAGCCAAACAGGCTATTCACAGGCTATCCCTTCTGTGGTGGACTGTGCTGGGGTAGACATAGACCCCCTTCTGGTGTGGACTGTGCTGGGGTGGACATAGACCATTCTGGGGTGGACTGTGCAGGGGGGGTGGACATAGACCCCCTTCTGGGGTGGACTGTTCTGGGGGGTGGGCATCCACCCTTCTGGGGTAGTCTATGCTGGGGGGGGTGGGCATCCACCCCCTATGTGTGTTTTGGCTATCGCGGGATCGTGACGTATTGGTGGGTGGTAGGTGTCTGACTTACCTTCTGTGACGTGTGTGTCGGTTCCGGTTGTTGATTCGGTCATAGGCGTACAGTACAGGGATGACATGCGTGATCGGATACATGGCAGCTTCGTCTCGTACGCGGTGTTCGTGTTGTGGCACCTATGGGACCTGATATGCAGCTCTTCCGGATGCTGTGACATGCTGGAGGTAGCGACCTGTTCGGCATGGAGGAAGTGCGCATCGTACTTGCCCGGCCGGAAACTGCTATGGTAATAGTTCTGGGCGGGTCCAATCTGACCTTACGGAGACGCCTCGTATGGGAAATCTTGCTTTATTCGGAGCGTGCGTGTCGTTCGGGATTTGGACACATTTGCGCATCGTACTTCCTCGTTCGGACGGACCGGCTCCAGGAACGAGTTGGTCAGAAGGTAAGGCTACGGATGGCTTTGGGAGGGCCATCCGACCGAGATCGGAATCGACCCCTAAGTGTTGAATATGCAACAAACAGTTCATTTGCATACCAAATAAAAAAACTTATTGCACTGGCCTACGTCCCAGTTACTGATGTGGCCGAACATTACAACCTTTTAATAGAAAGTCCTTACTACCAGCAACACAAACAAAAATTAAGTCCCCTCCTAGACTATTTTGAAGATACCTGGGTGGGAAGACTCCATAGATCAAGACATAGGAGACAACCAAAATACCAAATTCCTTGGTGGAATGTCTACCTTAGCACACTAAACCAAGAAGCAAAAACAAACAATGCTGTTGAAGGTTGGCATAATGCCTTCCAAGCAACAACAGGACGAGGTACACGTACTCTACACAAACTCCTACTCTCCCTCCAAAAAGAACAGAGCTACCAACAGCTAAGAATGGAGCAATCTGTAACACAAATCAGGCCTAAACTATCCAAACAAACTAAACAAATGTTTGAATACCTACAACAACAAGTCAGACTATACCCAACAACAAGAGGCCTAGAATACTTAGCAATAATTGCAAAAAGCCTACTCTAAATCCTCAAAGCAGTTTAAAATGTATAATACTTTTCTGTTAAAATTATTAAAATGCATACACATAAATTATATATTTTCACAGAATTAATTAATTTGTCTAATATATTTTTATTAATAAATAAATATATATATATATACATATTAATTAAATATATGAAAATATAAACAACAATAACACTAACTCTCTTAGCATTTCCCTCACACAATAAATAATTAAATTAACTTACCGTTTCCGTAGTTGTAGACAGAAAATCCCACAACTTGTAAAACAATCCAGGTAACTCATAATCCAAATAGAAATAAAATTTCCCCCCAAAAAATGTAAAACTGCAACTGTTGCAAAAAGTAATCCTACGTCCGTAAATCCACAATCGATAAACCATAAAAAACCCGAAAAAGTGTATTAAAAAAAGAAACGCTCCATAAAAACCCGAAAAATTAAGGAAGTGTAAAATAATTATTAGTTACTTAAACTTAATTTAAAAAAACGCAATCTTCTGGTAACCGCAATTTCTATCGAACAAAACCTGTAAAAAACACACAAGCATTCCCACCCACACAAAAGTATTACAAACATTATACACACCATATTCATACATATTCTAACATACTTTTATATTTCTAAACTAGGCCTCAAAAAATAACGATACATAAATCGCTAAAACCTAACGTACGCATAAAAAACGCCATAACTACAAAAACCTAACTCTACACACACTAACTACAACCTAACTACCTTCAAATGTAAATAAAAATGTAGTTTAAATAAAAAAAAGTAATCTTACCTTCCTCGACGCGAAGCAGCTCCTGCCCGCGAGCTTCCCCCCTTCCAAATAACCCAAAACAACTGCGAACGGTTACAAAATATAAGCCCCAAAGAAATATGGCAATTTTAAACATATAAAATAAATGTAATTTGTTTAAAAAAATGTTATTACATTATACATAAATTACTTAAATGTTAAATTAAAATACTTAAAATTATAACGTATTTGTTTAAATGTATTTTTCATTTTTTCTGCCTTTTAAAATTATAATAATAAATATTATTAAACACATAATATTTAATATTATAATTCCATATATTTACAAATTATATACATTTATAAAAAAAAAAAAATTATTGAATGTTTAAAAATGTCTACCTTATAAAAAAATGTATAAACATTAAACCATGTAATAATTAATAATATTAATATTTTATATATTAATATTATTAATTAAAATGTATTATTATTTGTTTAAAAAATGTTACTAAGTTTATATTTAGAAAAATACATTAAAAATTGTTAAAACTGTTATATTATGTTAAAAATATATGTAACTAAATAAAAAATGTTCACAATACCAAACTGAAATTAACAACTGTTATTAATAAATATATTTTTTCTCAAATGTATCTAAAAAAATGTAATAGTACATTACCTGATATTACAAAGTTTACATAACTGTATCAAACAATGTACCAATGTTATAAAAAAATTCTATTTAATTAGTAGATGTAAACATATATATATGTACAAAATATTTTGTGTCTGTAAAATAAATATGATTTACTATCTCTATGTCTTGACTTATCTTACATATTTTTAATAAAACAAATATTTCTTGTTGATTTCAAAATCATTTACAATAAATAAACATCAATAAAAAAATAAAATGTTTAATGTTTTGTGTATAATTTTATTAATGTATTCAATGTTACATAATATGTTTTTATTAAATATACTGTTTAAAATTGTTTTAATTAACATTATAGACAATGTTATTTTTTTCATTTGCAACTATGTTTTAATTAAAATATTATACTATTTTAACCTATATTATTTTTTTAAGATTATAAATTAATACACACATATCTAAGGGGGTCATTACAATGACGGGCGGATCGTCACCGCCCGTATGGTGGTGGCGATCCGCCCGCCATTTCCCACGTCCGCTTGCCATTTCCCCCCCGCCATCTTACGATGGCGGGGGGAGCCCGGCGGACGGAAAGACCGTCTGCCGGTTTTCCGCCGGTCCCACAGGGGACCGGCGGTAAAGGACCCTAATATGGTGGCGGTGTCTGCAAGACAGCGCAATCCATATTAGGATGTTGGCGGAAAGCTGCCTTTCCATGGCGGTGTTGCCGCCATGGAAAGGCATGTGGACTTTGCTTCTGGGGGCCTGTTGCGGGCCCCCGGGGGGGTGGGGTAACACATGGGGGGTACCTATGGTACCCCCCTACATTTGAATGCACACGGTGGCAGGCACCACGCGGTCCCTGTCACGTTGTGCATTCAAATGCACAACATGCGTTTCTCGCATTGCGGCGGGTGCTGCTGACAGCACCGCCCGCTGCAATGCGAAGAATACGGGATGCCACCGTGGCGGTGGTATCCTAATATCCATGGCGGGACCGCCGCACCCCTTGCGGACGGTCCTGCATTCCGTTGTGGTGGCGGGCGGACTTTGTCCGCCCGCCATCGTAATGTGCCCCTAAATTACTATTCCCACTCCAGTTAGTATTAAGTCAAGGTAGGTGCTGGACTCTAAACTTCATTAATTTACTATTCCCACTGCAATTACAATTAATTCAGGGTAAGAGCTGGACACTAAACTTAATTAATTTACTATTCCCACTTCAATTAGTATTAATTCAGGGTAGGTGCTGGACACTAAACTTAATTAATTTTTTATTCCCACTCCAGTTAACATTATTCTAGAGTATGTGCTGGACACTAAACTTAATTAGTTTACTATTCCCACTACAGTTAGTATTAAGTCAAGGTAGGTGCTGGACTCTAAACTTAATTAATTTACTATTCCCACTCCAGTTAGCATTAATTCATGGTAAGAGCTGGACACTAAAGTTAATTAATTTACTATTCCCACTTCAGTTAGTATTAATTCAGGGTAGGAGTTGCACACTAAACTTAATTAATTTACTATTCCAACTCCAGTTAGCTTTAATCCAGGGTAGGTGCTGGACACTACACTTAATTCATTTACTATTCCCACTCCAGTTAACATTAATCTAGGGTATGTGCTGGACATTAAACGTAATTAAGTTACTATTCCCACTCAAGTTATTATTAACTCAAGGTAGGTGCTGGACTCTAAACTTAATTATTTTACTATTCCCACTCCAGTTAGCATTAACTCAGGTTAGGTGCTGGACACTAAACTTAATTAATTTACTATTCCCACTCCAGTTAGCATTAATCCAGGGTAGGTGCTGGACACTAAACTTAATTAATTTACTATTTCCACTGCAGTTAGTATTAAGTCAGGGTAGGTGCTCGACACTAAACTAAATTAATTTACTATTACCACTCCAGTTAGTATTAAGTCAGGGTAGGTGCTGGATTCTAAACGTAATTAATTTACTATTCCCACTCCAGTTAACATTAATCCAGGGTAGGTGCTGGACACTAAACTTAATTAATTTACTATTCCCACTCCAGTTAGTACTAAGTCAGGGTAGGTGCTGGTCTCTAAACTTAATTAATTTACTATTCCCACTCCAGTTAGCATTAATCCAGGGTAAGTGCTGGACACTAAACTTAATAAATTTACTATTCCCACTCCAGTTAACATTAATCCAGGGTAGGTGCTGGACACTAAACTTAATTAATTAACTAGTCCCACTCCAGTTAGCATTAATCCAGGGTAGGTGCTGGACACTAAACTTAATTAATTTATTATTCCCACTCCAGTTAGTATTAAGTCAGGGTAGGTGCTGGTCTCTAAACTTAATTAATTTACTATTCCCATTCCAGTTATCATTAATCCAGGGTAGGTGCTGGACACTAAACTTAATTAATTTACTATTCCCACTCCAGTTAACATTAATCTAGGGTAGGTGCAGGACACTAAACTTAATTAAGTTACTATTCCCACTCCAGTTAGTATTAACTCAAGGTAGGTGCTGGACTCTAAACTTAATTATTTTACTATTCCCACTCCAGTTAGCATTAACTCAGGGTAGGTGCTGGACACTAAACTTAATTAATTTACTATTCCCACTCCAGTTAGCATTAATCTAGGGTAAGTGCTCGACACTAAACGTAATTAATTTACTATTCCCACTCCAGTTAACATTAATCTAGGGTAGGTGCTGGACACTAAACTTAATTAATTTACTAGTCCCACTCCAGTTAACATTAATCAGGGTAGGTGCTGGACACTAAACTTAATTAAGTTACTATTCCCACTCCAGTTAGTATTAACTCAAGGTAGGTGCTGGACTATAAACTTAATTATTTTACTATTCCCAATCCAGTTAGCATTAACTCAGGGTAGGTGCTGGACACTAAACGTAATTAATTTACTATTCCCACTCCAGTTAGCATTAATCCAGGGTAGGTGCTGGACACTAAACTTAATTAATTTACTATTCGCACTCAAGTTAACATTAATGTAGGGTAGGTGCTGGACACTAAACTAAATTAATTTACTATTCCCACTCCAGTTAGAATAAAGTCAGGGTAGGTGCTGGACACTAAACTAAAGTAATTTGCTATTCCCACTCCAGTTAGTATTAAGTCAGAGCAGGTGCTGGATTCTAAACTTAATTAATTTACTATTCCCACTCCAGTTAGCATTAATCCAGGGTAGGTGGTGGACACTAAACTTAATTAATTTACTATTCCCACTCCAGTTAGTATTAAGTCAGGGTAGGTGCTGGACACTAAACTTAATTAATTTACTATTCCCACTCCAGTTAACATTAATCGAGGGTAGGTGCTGGACACTAAACTTAATTAATTTACTATTCCCACTCCAGTTAACATTAATCTAGGGTAGGTGCAGGACACTAAACTTAATTAAGTTACTATTCCCACGCCAGTTAGTATTAACTCAAGGTAGGTGCTGGACTCTAAACTTAAATATTTTACTATTCCCACTCCAGTTAGCATTAACTCAGAGTAGGTGCTGGACACTAAACTTAATTAATTTACTATTCCCACTCCAGTTAGCATTAATCCAGGGTAGGTGCTGGACACTAACTTAATTAATTTACTATTCCCACTCCAGTTGACATTAATCTAGGGTAGGTGCTGGACACTAAACTAAATTCATTTACTATTCCCACTCCAGTTAGTATTAAGTCAGGGTAAGTGCTGGACACTAAACTAAATTAATTTGTTATTCCCACTCCAGTTAGTATTAAGTCAGGGTAGGTGCTGGACTCTAAACTTAATTAATTTACTATTCGCACTCCTGTTACCATTAATTCAGGGTAGGTGCTGGACACCACACCTAATTAATTTACTATTCCCACCCCAGTTACCATTAAATAAAGGTAGATGCTGTACACAAAACATATTGAATTTACAATACCCACTGTAATTATTGTAAAATAAAAGGAGTTGGCAGACCTTAAACATATATATTTTTCTTTTCCCAATAACATTAATGTAATATCACTAACTATACTCTACATTAAGGGGCCGATTCCGATGTCGCCAAAAGTGCCTTCCCAATGCTATTCGTAGGCTTACCTTACGTCCGACTCGTATCCGGAGCTTTTTCCAACAAAGTAGCAAGTACGATGCGTATAACAGGCAAATCTCCGTTCAAATCGTCCGCTCCGATTCGTGCACTGTCAGTAGCGAACAGGCTCAGGAAACATGGAAACCGAGTCGTACGGAGGCGCAACCTAACCAATTTCCTGATACGCAAGTACGATGCGTCCCCAATACGCGTCGCACAGGGCGCCGACTCCAGCACGTCACAGCATCCGGACGAGGCGTATGAAAGCTCCGAGTCACGCCAGAACACGATCAACGGGGACGAGACGGAGCAGCCATGTATCCAATCGCGCATGTCTTCCCTATACTGTATGCCCATCGTTACCGACGCACAGGACGCAGAAGGTAAGTTAGACACCTACCACACACAAAAATGTCACGAGTACATGAAAGGAAACACCACCGTAGGGGGTGGATGCCTATCCCAAATAGCATATCCCACCCATAGGGGGGTGGATGCCTAACACCCACAGTATTGTCTACCCCATAGGGGGGTAGATGCCCATTACTCACAGCGTATCCCACCCATAGGGGGGTGGATGCCTATCACCCCCATTATTGTCTACCCCATAGGGGGGTGGATGCCTATCACTCCTAGTATTGTCCACCCCATAGGGGGGTGGGTGCCTAACACTCACAGTATTGTCCACCCCATAAAGGGGTGGATGCCCATCATTCACAGCATATTCCACCCATAGGGGGGTGGATGCCTAACACTCCCAGCATATCCCACCCATAGGGGGGTGGATGCCTATCACTCCCATTATTGTCCACCCCATAGGGGGCTGGATGCCTATCACTCACAGTATTGTCCACCCCATAGGGGGGTGGATGCCTATCACTCCCAGCATATCCCACCCATAGGGGGGTGGATGCCTGTTGGACTTGGCCCTTTTTCCCTGAATTTTTCGCTTTTCCCCCTAGCCTTTTTACTGACATGGTGTGTCTGAACTGAAAATAATGAATGCTGTGCAATGGTGTACGCACCTTTATTTCCACCATTGTAGAAATGCACCTTTGTAAAATGTTACTTTTAAAATGGACGCCCTTCCTGTCTGCACATGTGCCGCCTGTCTGAGGTGAGTTGGCGGTCTAGTTGTCTGTTTCCCAGCACCCCCAGCTTTTAGAGGGAAGCCTGGCACCCAGGGTGCTCTACACCTCCCCTAAACCAGTTGGGACCGGTTTCCCAGGGAACCTTCCAGAAGCTTCCAGCCCTTTCTGGTAGGTGGGGTGAGGGGGCTGTGCCTCCATGTGCTCAGACTGAGCGTGGACCTGAATGAGAGGGGACACTCTGCCAGGAGGTACCGCCACATTGGGCCTGTGTGCTGGCCCCTGTGCCCATCTGCACCCCTCCGCTGTCCACAGGGCCAGTGAGAGCCCTTTACTGGAGTGAAGACTGCTGTGTCAGGAGGAGTGCCACTTTATGGGAGATGACTGCTTCTAGGAGCTGCTGTCCTGTTCTGATGAGTACCCACTGCCTGCTGATCTTGCCCAGTATTGCCTGCCTGCTCTCCTGCCGTCCTAAGCCCAGCACCTGGTGAGCACTATATCTTACTGCCAGCTGCCTGCTGCCTAGCACCCTGTGAGCACGTGGTCTGCCCAGGAGAAGAGAGGAGCTGATGCCTGCAGCGCTGTGCTGCTAAAGCGCTATAACTGTGCCACAGGGGAAGAGGAGCGCTGCAACTTTATTTTGTGGGACTTAGCGCTACAACCTTATTCCTGCACCAGGAGAGCGCTGCCTCCAGCCCTGCCCAGGAGAAGAAGGTGCGTGGGTCCTGCAGCGCTGGGCTGCCGGAGTGCCATATTTGCATTGACTGTGCTCTGCTTGCTGCGAGAGCGTTATAACTGTGCCCAGCAGAAGAGGAGCGCTACATTTGAAGTGACTGACCATCCCTGCCTGCTGGCTAGCGCCTGGAGAAGAAGAGCGCTTTATATTATTGCCCAGGAGGTGAGGAGCTGACATCTGCAGCGCTGTGCTGCGAGAGCGCTATATTTCCAGTGACTGTGCCTTCCTGCCTGCTCCCTAGCGCCTCGGGAGGGCTATATTTCATTGCCAGTGAAGGGGAGCGCTACCACTTTATGGTGTGGGACCTAGCGCTTTGTGGGCGCTACAACTTAATTTCAGCCCAAGAACTTTCCTGCCGCCTAGCGCCTCGTGAGCGCTATATGTAAATTGCCAAGGAGGAGTCCTGCGGCGGAGGGAGCCCGAGGCACATTGTCGGTGCCTGTCCCTCCGCGCTGCTGACGAGGAGAAGGCTCCGCTGAGGGTGAAGCCAGGAGAGGTCCCAGAAGCGGGACCTGTCGGGCACATTGCCGGTGCCCGGAGACTGCAGAGACATCCAGAGGGGCCTCAGACTGCCGGTGAGTGGGGCTCAGTCATCCTGTGGTTGGGGGTATGTCGGGGCACATTGTCGGTGCCCGCCCCCGGTGCCAGTATTCTTTGGAGGGCATTGGTTGTGTTTAGAGTCCCATAGGAGGGGGGCTACAACGTGCCCAGTATTTGTTTCCTCCCTCAGCTGCACGACAGAGGCATTTTGGGAAATTCTAGAGTCCCAGAAGAGGGGCTCCACCGTGCCAGTGTTCTTGTGGGCAGATTCTTGTTAGAGCCCGGAGTGGGGCTCCCATCGCTGCATTGTTGGCGCCAGTGCTTGTTGGGTTTACCCAGCTACCCCGCAGGACAGGGGGCAGCTGCCACGCATTGGGGGCATTGGATTACCCAGAAGGGAAAGAGAGAGGAGTGAGGGACCCTCCTGCCCTAGCGCTTTGCGCACCTTTGTTTTCGCTGCCCTTGCAGCCAGCCCTGACTTTGCGGGATATAGGGCTTCTGAGCCCCTGAGAGAGGCCAGTTGGCCTGGGCCCAGATTCAGAGTGTTGTGCCCCCGATTGGGACGACTGGGGCTTATGCTTGTGAGGCCTAACGCCTCTTATGATTTATGTACAGGTGATTTATGCTAAGGCTATGCCTGCGCTAAGGGGTCTACGCTAATGCATTTATGCTGGTAATGTTTCCCCCAAATTGCTAATGTGTTGTTCATGCTTTCACCCTAATGGTGTCGCCTCCATGCCCACATGTTCAGGCCTAATGCTGGGTCGCTAATGATGGTGGTGCCTCTATGCTCACCTGGTTTTGCGTAATGCTAATGTTATGTATGCACAGTGTGATGGTATGCCTAAGGTTGCATTTTATGCTAATGCCAATCTGAATATGCATGTTGCATTTCCATGCCTAACCTAAGGTTCTCATCCCAGGCCTCCTGTTAAAGTGATTTATACAGATGTGTTCATACCTAGGGTTATGCTAATGTGCCTAATGCTTTTTCCTAGGGTGGACATTGCTGAGGTTTATGCCCCGCCTAAGGTGGCCTACCCCTGATGAGAGTGTCTCCTATGTTTCCATGCCTAATTATTGCCCACAATGTGTTTTTATGCATATTGAGATGCCTCATGCAAGTTGCCTAATGTTATGCCCACAAGGATCCTGCCTGTAAGTGCGGGTTGTTACACAGTTACTGATGCTTGCACATTTATCCTGTGCACTTGTGATGATTCCGGCAGCGGCCCGATTGGCCCTGCCTTGTAAATAGTCCCCCTCTGTAAATGACTACCTGGTGCCAGTTGGCTCCGTGTTCACCATGTGATTGCATCCTACTGTATTTGGTATAATACACAAGTTATTTTTCATGCAACCTGGTGTGGTCTCCTTTTTTAGTGTCCCTGGTGTGTCGCCTGTGAGTGTGCTGCGTAGATGCTTTACACATTTCCTCCGGAGTTTGGCCCGCCCGCTCTGCACCACGCTACCCGTTTCTAACATTGGTGTTCAGCGGTGGGATAGGACTTGTGTTTGCGCAGGACCACAGCGACAACGGGTTGCACTGCAAACTGAGCAGTTGAAATAATCACAGATTTGGGGATTATTTTGTTTGATTACCTTTCCTCCTAAAAGGGTCACTGTGGAATTGTGTTTCCCTGTTTACTGTATCTGTGTATCGCGCCAAGATGGGGTTACTCTATGATGAGGATGAACTGTGGGAGTACACTGAGGAGGAAGTGATGGATTTCTGCAGAGAAAGGGGGATACCCACAGTAGGCAACATCCGCAGGAAATTGTTCCTCTATGAGGCCCTACAAAGGGGGGAACCTTTAGAGCGCTGTGGGGACCTGTCAGATTCCCCCTCCGCATATCTAAATGGTGGACTAGGTGGAGACCCAGAGGAGGACCTCGAGTGTGAGGAGGACTCTGAGAGTGAGGGTGCCCAGTCCATAACCCTGGAGGGTGGTGACACTGAGGAGGAAGAAGATGACAGGGCGGGGACACCAGTAAGTAGGGAGGACCTCATAGACATGGAGTCCCGTGCTGGGTCCAGCCCCGGGGGCACTGCCCCACCCCTTTCCCTGTCCCCAGAAGAGTGGGTGGATAGGAGGGAAGAAAGGGAGCACCAGCTGGCTTTGGAGAGGCTCTGGTTAGAGCACGCCAAGGAGTTAGCGCAGCTGAGAGTGCAAGAGAAACAGCTGGAGACCGAAAAGGTCCTTGCACAGGAAAGGATGGCGGAGGCGGAGAGGGCCTTTGCCAGGGAGAGACTAGCTCAGGAGGGTAGGTTGTCCCCTGAGAGTGGTTTCAGGAGTCTGGATTCACCAGTGAGGGTGGGATCCAGTGGTGGCAGCGAGAGTGATTCCAGTGTGGGAAGTCCCACTCCCAGAGCCCGGAAGATGGTGCCTGATCCCCAGGAGGAGGGGGCAGGTTGGAATTTAGGGGGCAAGAAACTGTCCCATCAGTCTTGGGGGAGTATGTGGACGTGTGTTGGACTGCATTGGAGGATTGGGTGGTGGGTAGCGCGGTGAATGATTGGGAGGGGCTGTTCTATGTAGTTATCAAGGAACACATGCTAAGGAATTGTTTCCCAAGGTTGCGCCACCACCTGTTGCAGTGTGGGCTCTCTGACCCCAGGGAGCCTGCATGGGAGGCAGACCTCTGGGTGAGCGCCAGAGTGTCTGAGGAGGCACTGGGGAGTGATCCAGAAGGGAGTGGCTCAGGGATCTTCCCACCCCGGGAGGGGGGAGGAGTGCAGAGTAGCCCAGCTAGGTCCCAGGGTAGTGAGAGGGTTGTAGGGCCTCACGTCCTATCTACAGGAAGGAGTGAGATGGGGAGGTGTCCCGAGGTGCCCCAACCGCAGTCTCAGGGCCTGGAGGGTTCCATAAGGGAACCCCAGGTTGGGAGCCTAGGCTGTCCCGAGAGGCCATCCATGGAAGGGGATCCACTAGTGTCGGGAGAACCCGGGGCGTCTGTAATCAGAGCTCCAGGGGTTCTGGGGTCTGCTCAGTCGCAGGGTTTAGATCCTGGGCTGGGATGCCAGGTTCAGGGACTGCCTGAATTGGAGGGTGGGACACCTGTAATCAGGGTCCCTACCGGTTTGACTTCCAGGGGTACTTCTCTAGGTGGGAGGGTGCGGAACTCTGGAAGGGGGTGCAGAGGGAGGAAGGACTCGCCACTGGCACCGGCTCAACCACAGGGCTTCGATCCTGGATTGGGAGGCCCGGTTCAGGTATTGCCTGACTTGGCGGGAGGGACGTCTGTAAGCAGTGTCCCCCCGGAGTTGTCTTCCAGGGTGCTACTCCAGTTGGGAGGGTGCAGAACTCTGGGAGGGGGTGCAGAGGGAGGGAGGACTCACCTCTGGCACCGGTTCAACCTAAGGGTTTAGACCCTGGGTTGGGGGATCGGTTTCAGGGCCACGGCCCTGGACGAGTGAGAGAGTGGTGGTCTGAGGGTGCCCCGCTTGGGAGGAGAGGGCGGAACCCCAGAAGGAGAGGTAGGGGGAGGAGAGCCTCGCCCCGGACTGCTGGTCAACCTGAGGGTGCGGACCCTAGGTGGGAGGACCATTGGCAGTTTGGCACTGCACGGAGGAGAAGGAGGGTGGCCGACGGGTACTACGGGCCAGGGGCTACTGCCCCCCGCTCTGTGAGACCGCATGGGTCAGCGACATCTGGACGGCCTAGCGCCTGGTCCTGGCCGCGAACAACTAGGGAGCACCAGTGGGATGGCTTAGTTGGTCCAGGGAGGTTTGAGAGAGGGAACCATCGGGTTCCAGAGTGGCGGAGAACCTGCGGGTGCCCCTGCAGTTGCGGGCCTGTGTCCACGTTTTCTCGCCCCAAGCAGGGAAGCCCATCAAGGCATTGAGTGGTCTACCCTGGCTTTTGGCTGGGAGGGGTGTTGTGTTGGACTTGGCCCTTTTTCCCTGAATTTTTCGCTTTTCCCCCTAGCCTTTTTACTGACATGGTGTGTCTGAACTGAAAATAATAAATGCTGTGCAATGGTGTACGCACCTTTATTTCCACCATTGTAGAAATGCACCTTTGTAAAATGTTACTTTTAAAATGGACGCTCTTCCTGACTGCACATGTGCCGCCTGTCTGAGGTGAGTTGGCGGTCTAGTTGTCTGTTTCCCAGCACCCCCAGCTTTTGGAGGGAAGCCTGGCACCCAGGGTGCTCTACACCTCCCCCTAAACCAGTTGGGACCGGTTTCCCAGGGAACCTTCCAGAAGCTTCCAGCCCTTTCTGGTAGGTGGGGTGAGGGGGGCTGTGCCTCCATGTGCTCAGACTAAGGGGCCGATTCCGATCTCGGCCGGTAGGGCTCCGAATAGGATTCGGCTTTACCGGATCCGATTCGGAGCCCTTTTTCCCGACCGAATCGTACGCGGGTCCGGCCGAGCGAGTACGATGCGAATTCGCCGACCGACTCGTCCGGGCGACCCGACCGCTCCGACCGACTCGTACCCGGATCGTACCGCTCCGACCGACTCGCTCGGACCCGATTCGCACCGCGCAATGGAGACGTTTTCCGGCCGGGTAAGTACGATGCACACCTCGACCGCTCCGACCGACTCGCGCCGTCCGACTCAAACTCGCTGTCGGAGCCGTACTTTGGGGTCCGTGTCGGACCCCCTGTATGCGTACCCGTGCGAGGCGCACACAGGGGGACCCATGGGTCCCCCTACCTGTGCGTGTACGCCGCGAGCGCTCGCGGCGCACTCGCTGTAGGGGCGCCCTTGTCCGCCTCGCACCCATTGAGGCAATGGGAGCCCGCGTACGCGTTGTACGACCGGCTCCCATTGAGTTCAATGGGAGTCCGACCGACTCGTGTCCGGTGGCATACGAATGCATCGGACTCGTTCGGTCGGACTGCACGGGTCCGATTCGGTCGGAAATCTCTCCGGGTCCGGCTCGGTCGGAGAGATTTCCGGCCCGAATCGGAATCGACCCCTGAGTGTGGACCTGAATGAGAGGGGACACTCTGCCAGGAGGTACCGCCACATTGGGCCTGTGTGCTGGCCCCTGTGCTCATCTGCACCCCTCCACTGTCCACAGGGCCAGTGAGAGCCCTTTACTGGAGTGAAGACTGCTGTGTCAGGAGGAGTGCCACTTTATGGGAGATGACTGCTTCTAGGAGCTGCTGTCCTGTTCTGATGAGTACCCACTGCCTGCTGATCTTGCCCAGTATTGCCTGCCTGCTCTCCTGCCGTCCTAAGCCCAGCACCTGGTGAGCACTATATCTTACTGCCTGCTGCCTAGCACCCTGTGAGCACGTGGTCTGCCCAGGAGAAGAGAGGAGCTGATGCCTGCAGCGCTGTGCTGCTAAAGCGCTATAACTGTGCCACAGGGGAAAAGGAGCGCTGCAACTTTATTTTGTGGGACTTAGCGCTACAACCTTATTCCTGCACCAGAAGAGCGCTGCCTCCAGCCCTGCCCAGGAGAAGAAGGTGCGTGGGTCCTGCAGCGCTGGGCTGCCGGAGTGCCATATTTGCATTGACTGTGCTCTGCTTGCTGCGAGAGCGCTATAACTGTGCCCAGCAGAAGAGGAGCGCTACATTTGAAGTGACTGACCATCCCTGCCTGCTGGCTAGCGCCTGGAGAAGAAGAGCGCTTTATCTTATTGCCCAGGAGGTGAGGAGCTGACATCTGCAGCGCTGTGCTGCGAGAGCGCTATATTTCCAGTGACTGTGCCTTCCTGCCTGCTCCCTAGCGCCTCGGGAGGGCTATATTTCATTGCCAGTGAAGGGGAGCGCTACCACTTTATGGTGTGGGACCTAGCGCTTTGTGGTGCTGCAACTTAATTTCAGCCCAAGAACTTTCCTGCCGCCTAGCGCCTCGTGAGCGCTATATGTAAATTGCCAAGGAGGAGTCCTGCGGCGGAGGGGGCCCGAGGCACATTGTCGGTGCCTGTCCCTCCGTGCTGCTGACGAGGAGAAGGCTCCACTGAGTGTGAAGCCAGGAGAGGTCCCAGAAGTGGGACCTGTCGGGGCACATTGCCGGTGCCCGGAGACTGCAGAGACATCCAGAGGGGCCTCAGACTGCCGGTGAGTGGGGCTCAGTCATCCTGTGGTTGGGGGGTATGTCGGGGCACATTGTCGGTGCCCGCCCCCGGTGCCAGTATTCTTTGGAGGGCATTGGTTGTGTTTAGAGTCCCATAGGAGGGGGGCTCCAATGTGCCCAGTACTTGTTTCCTCCCTCAGCTGCACGACAGAGGCATTTTGGGAAATTCTAGAGTCCCAGAAGAGGGGCTCCACCATGCCAGTGTTCTTGTGGGCAGATTCCTGTTAGAGCCCGGAGTGGAGCTCCCATCGCTGCATTGTTGGCGCCAGTGCTTGTTGGGTTTACCCAGCTACCCCACAGGACAGGGGGCAGCTGCCACGCATTGGGGGCATTGGATTACCCAGAAGGGAAAGAGAGAGGAGTGAGGGACCCTCCTGCCCTAGCGCTTTGCGCACCTTTGTTTTCGCTGCCCTTGCAGCCAGCCCTGACTTTGCGGGATATAGGGCTTCTGAGCCCCTGAGAGAGGCCAGTTGCCTGGGCCCAGTTTCAGAGTGTTGTGCCCCCGATTGGGACGACTGGGGCTTATGCTTGTGAGGCCTAGCGCCTCTTATGATTTATGTACAGGTGATTTATGCTAAGGCTATGCCTGTGCTAAGGGGTCTACGCTAATGCATTTATGCTGGTAATGTTTTCCCCCAAATTGCTAATGTGTTGTTCATGCTTTCACCCTAATGGTGTCGCCTCCATGCCCACATGTTCAGGCCTAATGCTGTGTCGCTAATGATGGTGGTGCCTCTATGCTCACCTGGTTTTGCGTAATGCTAATGTTATGTATGCACAGTGTGATGGTATGCCTAAGGTTGCATTTTATGCTAATGCCAATCTGAATATGCATGTTGCATTTCCATGCCTAACCTAAGGTTCTCATCCCAGGCCTCCTGTTAAAGTGATTTATACAGATGTGTTCATACCTAGGGTTATGCTAATGTGCCTAATGCTTTTTCCTAGGGTGGACATTGCTGAGGTTTATGCCCCGCCTAAGGTGGCCTACCCCTGATGAGAGTGTCTCCTATGTTTCCATGCCTAATTGTTGCCCACAATGTGTTTTTATGCATATTGAGATGCCTCATGCAAGTTGCCTAATGTTATGCCCACAAGGATCCTGCCTGTAAGTGCGGGTTGTTACACAGTTACTGATGCTTGCACATTTATCCTGTGTACTTGTGATGATTCCGGCAGCGGCCCGATTGGCCCTGCCTTGTAAATAGTCCCCCTCTGTAAATGACTACCTGGTGCCAGTTGGCTCCGTGTTCACCATGTGATTGCATCCTACTGTATTTGGTATAATACACAAGTTATTTTTCATGCAACCTGGTGTGGTCTCCTTTTGTAGTGTGCCTGGTGTGTCGCCTGTGAGTGTGCTGCGCAGATGCTTTACACATTTCCTCCGGAGTTTGGCCCGCCCGCTCTGCACCACGCTACCCGTTTCTAACAATGCCTATCACTCCCAGTATTGTCCACCCCATAGGGGGGTGGATGGTTATCACACCCAGTATTGTCCACCCCATAGGGGGGTGGATGCCTATCACTCCCAGTAATGTCCACCCCATAGGGGTGTGGATGCCTATCACTCCCAGCATATCCCACCCATAGGGGGGTGGATGCCTATCACTCCCAGTAATGTCCACCACATAGGGGGGTGGATGCCTATCATTCCCAGTAATGTCCACCCCATAGGGGGGTGGATGCCTATCACTCCCAGCATATCCCACCCATAGGGGGGTGGATGCCTAACACTCAAAGTAATGTCCACCCCATAGGGGTGTGGATGCCTATCAGAATGACCATCCCCACTCACAGGGGGCAGGATGCCCATCAACACCAGGATTCACACACATAGGGAGACTAAGCAAACCACCCCCTCTACCATCTTTGCAAAATTGCATGTTTGTATGTGAAAAATGCTCACAACACAGATTGTGGCAGTGGACATACAATGTGACTCACAACACATGTGTGCCCAAAATGTTAATGTGTGTCACTAATATCCTGCAGCAACTGATCACTGTGGTAATGGGGTCTAAACCCCCCATCACCACAGTGACCAAAAGCTGATTGTGTGCATCAGAATTCCTGCATCTACTGATCATTGTGGTAATGGGGTCTAAACCCCCCATCACTACAGTGACCAAAAGGTGATTGTGGTGTTCAAAATTCCTGCATCTACTGTTCATTGTGGTAATGGGGTCTAAACCCCCATCACCACAGTGACCAAAAGCTGATTGTGTGCATCAGAATTCCTGCATCTACTGATCATTGTGGTAATTGGGTCTAAACCCCCCATCACTACAGTGACCAAAAGGTGAATGTGGGGTACACCAATCCAGCATCAAATGATCATTTTGGTAATGGGACATAAACCCCCCATCACCACAGTGACCAAAAGGTCATTGTGTACATGAAAATAGCAGCATCTTTAAAACAGCATGCATGAGTCCGTGTCCAAATTGCACAAGCAATGTTGTGGCAATGTAGTGGTTGTGTCACATACAAACATAGATTTGGTTTGGCAAATATTGCAGTGTATCACAAGAACACCCTCTGCCATGTGCAGACAAGCAATGGCCATGATCCTTGACAATGACTCCAGTGAACAGTTAGACAATGTTCAAAGTGAGCACCATGAGGAATACACACATATCTACACCAACAGACATACACACTAAGGAATCCTGTGGAGACTGTATATGTTAGGTGAACAAGTCCCATACCATGTCAGCAATGGGAGATACCAAACATGATGAATGTGCAGGCTGATGAGCCAGGAGACACAGGGACACTAGGGTAAAACCTCCCAAAAACATACTGCCAATTGCCGGGAAAAGACATAACAGTGCAGTGGTGCGGTTGCACAAACACAGACACCATTACAATAGCAAGTTCATGATACACATCATCAACATCATGTACATTATATGCAACACCACTGGATAACAAAAATGGCTTTATTCAGCAATAAAATATATATGAATGTTCATGCCACGATGCAAAAAGGCCAATGGCCAGTCCATCAAAGAGTCCTACCAGGGTAACATGTGAAAACTTGTCATCCATTTATTGCCTGCACTGCTATGGACCAGGGACATCTCACCCTTTGGAGGGGCATACATAGTGGCAGGCCAGGCACCGCAGGGACAGGATCAGGAGACAGGAGAATGGGGCTGGGGAGGTGTGGTGGGTGCAGGAGTGATGCCAGCAACTGCAGTGGAGGGGTCTGACACAGTGGGCACCGTCACCACTGCTGGGCACAAGTCAGATGTGGTGTTTACCTGCACCACTGCAGTGTGCGGGACAGATGTGGTGGACGGGCTCTCAACTGCAGTGCCCAAATCAGACGGGGGGATGTTCCTCCTACTGCAGTGCCAACATCAAGAGGAGTGAAATGGGGTTCAGATGAGGTGGGCAGGACAGAGGGGGGAGACAGGGTCTCCACACCAGTGGCAGGAACAGGCTGAGCATGTGAGGTGGTGGTGGAAGTGCATGTGGAAGGGGGGGAGGGCCTAAGCATCCTGGGTATGTGGTATGGGTGTGTGGGTGAACCTGGTGCAGGGAATGGCCGTAGGACCTGTGTATTGGCGTCCGGGGGCTGCAGGATGGAGAGTGTGAGGTGGAAGCCTGTGCTTTTGGTGGTGTCTTACCCTTCCTGGTCCGGGGAGACTTGCGGGTGGGGGCCTCAGTGTCCATGCGCCTGGGGGAGGGTGTCCGTTTTGCAGGGGAACTCCCCTCTGTGCGTGGTGACTTCCTCTTCCCCTTGTAAGTTGGAGCAGATGGGTCTGTGGGAAGAGGCCAAGGTCACAGAGGAAGAGCTGCTTGGAAGTGGGGGCAGTAGGTGAGGCAAGGGAAGGGGTTTTGGAGGGAGAGGCATCTGAGGAATGCAGAGTGCTTGTGGATGCCTGTATGTGTGTCTGTGACCATCCCCTGTGTGTGTGCCATCAGTCCCCAGAGTGTGCGGGCTTGTGGATGTAGACTTTGGCTTGCGTGTCTGTGTGCTGCTATTGCCTGATGTGGTGCGTGCATGTGCGGGTGTGTGTGTCTGTTGGACAGGCAGGGGAGTGGTGACTGTGGATGTGGCATAGGTAGCAGGGGTGAGGGCCTGTTGGAGGAGGGACACTGCTGCCGTCTGTGTGGAGGCCATGGCCTGAATGGTCCGATGTAGGGCAGACATGTTTGATGAGATGCCCTCCATGAAGGACACCAGTTGTGTCAACAGACTGGTGTGGGAATGGAGGACACTCAGCATCGCTGTCTGACCTACATGGAGCTGCTTCAGTAAGTCCACAGACTCCACACTCAGGGCAGCAGGGGAGACAGGGGCAGGTGGTGCGGTGCCTGGCACGAAGGAGACATGCTCCCTTACACGGGAGCCTCCTCGGACATCTGGAATGGGAGCAGAAGGGAGGGTGGAGATGGTGGTGGTGGCGAGGCCAGACCTGCTAGGTGTTGTCTGGGGGCTGCTGGCACCCGTCTCCATAAGGGAGTCATCACTGAAGCTGGCGTGTTCCTCAGCCGAGGTAGACGTAGCCGAGGTCTCCTCAGTGTGGCTCCCCTCACCCTCCGTTCCACTGGGTCCCTCCGAATCCTCCGCAGCGGACCCTGTCTGGTGCTGTGGCTCCTCATGGTCCGTGGAGCTGTCTCCTCCAGTGTCCGTAGATGTAACTGCAAAACAACAGGGTAAACAGAGAAACATCAGTCACCTGTATAGACATCACACATCACAGTCAGAACAGCACATGACAGCGCACTTTTGTGCATCATTTACAGTAAATACTCTTAAGTGCAGACACATATTTGTAAAACACACATGTCAGTCTGCCAGCAAACCATGCCCCTCATATCCTACATGTCCATGGAGACGTCAGTCTGGTGCATGTAGCCAGACACTACTCATTTGTGCACACATGCACCACATAGACAGTTGTCTGAACTGCAGGATTTGTGATGGAAATGTGTCAGTACACACATATACCATCTCCTGCCACTGAGTTTGTACATGTGTCAGGTAAAGGGATGGCCAAAGTAATTGTCAGTAATATGGATATGCTTCCTTCACCACACACCATGATGTGCTCATGTCTTGCTGGACGATGCCACAATTGAGTGCATGCAGGACAACTTCCATCACTGCAGGATACACTATAGCAAATGAAACAACATGCTACAGGGCAGTCTGGGTAATCAGTCACTGCTGCCTTCTGTCACTGGGGCAGTGCATCACAAAACCAACAGTCTGCACTGTATCTCAATCATGTAGTTGTGGGGAATATAAGCCCTGCATCTGTCAAGTGCACATGTTGCCCCACTGCTACCCACATGTTAAGGCAAATTATGATCCCACGTCCTACATATGCCACAGTAGAGTGACAGCAAGCACAAGTCTGGCAACATGAGCACATCACAGTCTGATGACAATGAAGTATAGCTGCCTGCACTTAAATTTTGGATACACCATCAGGCTCAGTCAAGTGATTACACACCGATGTTTGACCCCATCGTGAAGATCCAACAGCCACATGTCAGCTGTCTGACCACCCAAAAATAATTGACACCCCAGGAGTATAAAAAGCTAGCCCACTCCACAATGAGACAGAGGCTGACACCTGATTGCACATTGCACAATACATTTAATTTACTTTGACACACATGATTAGGAGAACTGAGTGTACACCATGTCCGGAGTAGGCATACCTGACCTGGTCCATGTGCAACATGGGATTAGCCTGAACAGTAGGCATGTGTCCATGCATGTGTGACACACATGATGGACATACTTCAGAGATCACAACATTGTCACACATGCTGCATGTGTGTGTGGGAAACACCCCAGACATATATGGCGAGGCAGAGCATCAACTAGGACACGTATGTATGGCCCACACAGAGTGCATGTCACATATCTGTCAATGTGCAGATACATGTCAATAAATTCCCCACTCATGAAGGCTAATACATTCTGCCGGTAGCAGATGGGGTCCCCCACATCAACCTTGGACAACAGCAGGCCCCCCCATGAGACATGTCACTGACTGAAAGGGACACACCTGTGTATCAGATGAGGAAGGGCCATTACAGAAATAATGGACATGATTCTAGTTCAAGCAAACAGACAAACTGTGGTAGCGTAACCAGGCTGAAGGAATGCAAAGATCATGTTAGACACAGTTCACAGACAAGGCATGCACTTACCCCCTCCTTGCTGCTGTCTGGCCTTTAACAGCCCATCCAGGTCAGGGAAGACCACTGGCAGAATCCGGCACATGTGGGGGGTCAGGGTCCGGTGTCCGCCCCTACTGCGAGGAGGCGACAGCTTCAGCAGGACTCTAGCAATGCGTCTGCTCCAGCCACGAAGGTCCTGCCACCTCTTCTGGCAGCTGCGGATGTGACGCCTGTGGACCCCCACAGATCAAACTGCCCTGGCAATGGTCATCCAGATCTCCTGTTTCTGATGGGCATCAACCTGTGAGGATGACAAAGTTAAACGGCCATTAATACACATACAACATGTTTGTGCATCACACAGTTGGATAAACATGTGCTTTTCACAAGGGCATCTGATGTACACAGGTAGTGCAACTATGTGGATGGACACTTGTCCTGCATCACCAACATGGAAACATTGCCTGGGTAGTATGACCGTCTCTAAATGCCCTCTCACAGCACAGTACCTGTTCACTGCAGGTACCTCCACACTTTGGGTGTGACAACTACTGAGTGAACATGCTAGCCACTGCTTCACACAATGCCATTATTGCTAGGAGGCGACAACTTCAGCAGGACTCTAGCAATGCGTCTGCTCCAGCCACGAAGGTCCTGCCACCTCTTCTGGCAGCTGCGGATGTGACGCCTGTGGACCCCCACAGATCGAACTGCCCTGGCAATGGTCATCCAGATCTCCTGTTTCTGATGGGCATCAACCTGTGAGGATGACAAAGTTAAACGGCCATTAATACACATACAACATGTTTGTGCATCACACAGTTGGATAAACATGTGCTTTTCACAAGGGCATCTGATGTACACAGGTAGTGCAACTATGTGGATGGACACTTGTCCTGCATCACCAACATGGAAACATTGCCTGGGTAGTATGACCGTCTCTAAATGCACTCTCACAGCACAGTACCTGTTCACTGCAGGTACCTGCACACTTTGGGTGTGACAACTACTGAGTGAACATGCTAGCCACTGCTTCACACAATGCCATTAGTGCTAGTCAGACAAGATGCACAATGAGAGAGGATGTGGACTGCACACTCACCTGCTCCCTGGTTTCCCATACAGCTTGCTGTACTGTGGTAGGAGGCTGTCCAGCAGGGCCTGGTTTTCCTCCTCTGTGAAGGCTGGGGCCCTCTCCACAGTACGTGCCATCCTTGGAGCCAGAGGATACAGAGACAGCAGCAGTGGTAGCAGAGATGTCTATATGGAGCATTCAGTGCAGGCAAGTGAGCTCTCAGGGCAAGAGACGGCCTTATATCTGTGCTGCAGAGGCAGAATCGGTCCCATGCGTACAAAGCGATAGGTCCGACTCGTTCGCATCCTATGAATTAGTCCAATCCATGAGATAGGATGCATCGGACACGCCTACCGCAACGTTCAAAATACCTGCATCATGACAGTTTAGATTTTGATACATTTGTTCAAAAAGTAAACCGAATCATGCACGATGCAAAATGCACGTCTGTCCCCATGACGACCAACAGGCAACCAGTGCGTCCGGCTCGATCAGGATGTGGCAGACGCGTGTATTGTAAACTCACCCGCGTCGAACAGCATTGAATCAAGCATGCAATCTGTGAGTCCGGCTCGGTCAAGATGTGGCTGACGCTTGTATTGTAAACTCGCCCGCGTCGAACAGCATTGAATCAAGCATGCAATTTGTCAGTCCGGCTCGGTCAGGATGTGGCAGACGCGTGTATTGTAAACTCACCCGCGTCGAACAGCATTGAATCAAGCATGCAATCTGTCAGTCCGACTCGGTCAGGATGTGGCAGACGCGTGTATTGTAAACTCACCCGCGTCGGACAGCATTGAATCAAGCATGCAATCTGTCAGTCCGGCTCGGTCAGGATGTGGCAGACGCGTGCATGCAATGCCCACTCATCAACTCAGACAATGTATGTATGAATAATGGCATGCTGTATGCCCTGTGTGGATGGAGTTCTGCACATGTCAAATGGGACAGACACAATAGACAAGACTACTCACATTATGATCCTAGCTTACAGTGCAACTATAGCAGTGTTTGTGAGGGACATGACTAGTGTGAGTGACCACTTCACAGATCATCCTCCTATGCTTGGCCACTGTCCCAGGGGATCATTGTGTTGTGTAGGTCATACATCACATCATGACAATGTCCAGACCATGACAGTGTTGTGCATGGTGACAAGCTGTCTGTATGTAGTGTTGTTGCTAGGTTGTAATACCTTGTCCATGTCTATGTACATTCAATTCATGTGCTATTTGACCAAAAAACCTATGGCTGATACTTAATTGTGTGTGTGTTGTGCATGTTACAATTGATCACATGGAGAATGTCAGAGAACAGTGAGTAGTCACAGCACTACACTGTATTATTTGGTAATACATGACATAATTGTGTGTAAGTTCATGCTCACATTGCTGTAATTTCTGGATTAGGTCAACCTCAGACATCTGACTTCACTGTGTCATCATTGTGACTGCCACGCAATCTGTTGATACTGTATTTCTTGAAGTTTAATTCATATAGTAATATGTGTACATACTTTGTCAAGTGTTCCTCAGGGCACCAAATGTCCACAGACCCTTCCCGGATCTTGAAACCATGGTGGAGCGTGAGTGCATGAGGAAATACAGGTTCACAAGGGCATTGATTTCGGAATTGACAGACCAGTTGTCACCACACTTGCTACCTGGACGCACATATCCCTTTGCCCTGACCCCCAAGGTGAAGGTGATGGCGGCACTACATTTTTTGCCACAGGTTCGTTCCAGTTTACTGTGTCTGATGCTGGTGGGATGTCCCAGACGATGTTCAGTCGAGTGCTCCGGGATGTGTGTGAGGCCATGTTGAGGTTCCTCGACCTGTACATACATTTTCCCACACTGCCACAGTTCCGTGCCATTAAGGATGACTTTTATGCCCTGGGACACATGCCACATGTGATTGGATCGATTGATGGGACACATGTGGGTTTGGTTGCACCACGAGCCCATGAACAGGTTTACAGGAATCGTAAGCACTTTCATTCAATCAATGCCCTTGTGGTATGTCTGGCGGACCAGATCATCTCCCATGTATGTGTGCGTTTCCCGGGATCTGCACACGACGCATACATAATGAGGATGAGTCGGATCCCCCAGCTGATGTCCCAGTTCATGAATGTGCGTGCCTGGCTTGTTGGTGAGTCAAGTTGTCAGTGTCAGTTGTGTGATCATTGTCTGTCATGTTGTACCCTGTTGTTGCTCAACTGATCCTTCATATTTGATAATTTTAGGAGACTCTGGATACCCAAACATGCCCTGGTTGCTGACACCACTCAGGAACCCGGTCACACCTGCTGATGTCCGTTACAACGGGGCACATGGGCGGACCAGGCGTGTGATTGAGCGCACATTTGGGCTGCTGAAGATCAGATTCCACTGCCTTGACCGGACAGGAGGTGCCCTTCAATATTCCCCAGAGAAGGTGTGCAAAATCATTATAGTGTGCTGCATGCTTCACAACAAGGCTGTGAGGAATAAGCTACCGCTCATTCAGGTTGACAGGGACCAACGTCCTCCCTCATGGGAGGATCCAGGCCTGGGGAACGTTGCCAGTGAGGAGGAGGAGGAAGAGGAGGTGGATGTCAGGAGACAGCTCATTTACAACTTTTTTACTTGAGTGTAAGTATGCATATATGTCTGATGATGCCTTTCCTATGCGTGATGTGTGTATGTAGGACAATATGTTGTGATATGTGTGTGGGTCTGCTAATTTACAGGGTCATTGCCGTTGTACAGTGTATGTTAAGTTATGATGGTCTCCACTACATTGTTGAAATCACTCCTAGCAATTGGTCAGAATTTACAATGGACAATAGTGAGTCAATAATTGGATATGTCATCATGGCAAGTTGTATTTAAGACTGTACTATGTCTCTCCTTCACAGGCTCATATGGCTGTTGTGTGGGTACCCACAACGCTGTTCCATAATGGATTTTCAATTTGGACCAGTACTCTCTGACAGCCAATCTTGTCGTAGGGATTCTGCACACACAGAGCTATGCACAGGATAATAGAACCTCGGAATATAGTGGTGAGCCAACCATAACCCTTAGCACCTAAAACCCCAACCCAACTAGCCTTAGCGTCCCATTAGCACCAATGTACCAATGATTAGACAACCCAGAACACGGTATCTCTCTCTCAGGACGCGCAGAAACAAGAACACTCTTTCGTCACTCACTCGTACCTGTCCACAACATGCGTAAGAAGAGACACTGTATAGGTTAAAATGTTTATTTCAACTTACGTGCTCTAAGATACAGTACACATGTCAGTACTACTAGCATAATACATATGAATAATATAATCAGCATAGTTACAACTCCATAGAATACGAACGGGGAAAGCATCTCATAAAGCAGTGGATATATGTCTAACTAACATTACCACCCTCCCCGTGCTGGAAGCCAGTTTATTATGAAAATAGAAGACCTCTGGGCTTTGACTAGCGAACCCCCATACCTCAGTCTCTAGATGCAAAACTACATCAGTAGACAATCACAGCTCTTCTCTCTGGAAAGGTCGTCTCCAAGTGTGTCTAGAGCGGACTAACTGCAATATTAAAAGCACACTAAGTTTTACATGGCAGCTGTACCTAGTGTTATGTCTAGGTGTGAGGGACTGGCCAAATCAACAAGACAAGGAAACGTTGTTATTCGACCTTGTACATGTTGTGCAGTCTGAGCCCAAAGTGAACAGGAGAAAAGGTGAAAGATAGAAAATGCAGACAGTGCAAGTAGAACTTGGCAAGAGCAGAGGTCGATAGAACAACGGCCCAGAGTAACGTGTGCAAAGGAAAGAAGTATGGCAGCCAGGCCCAAGACAACTTAGCGAGGCAGGCCAGGGCCGGGAAGCCACAAACCACAAGACACCCTCCCCTGGACAGTCCATCGGCCAAGACAAAGGACGAAGACAGAGATCAAATGTGCCGAGCAGAACAAAAATGCCTGTAGGCTATACAGTCCCAATGAGGGAGAGGGACAAAAAATAAAAGTGTCCAAGGACAAATGAGAGCCAGCAAGGCAGGTCTTTCAATCCAGGAGCGTGTAAGAGCAGAAAAACGCTATAGCATCCAGGAGGACATCATTGGAAGTGTCTGAAAACATAGACGCCATCCAGTCCATCAGATCAAACGAGCAGGAATGTTCCTCAGAGGACGGAGCATCCAAATGCAATGCGGGACAGCTTGCGTGATATTCAATATAGCTCTGTTGTAGGAGATCCTGAGCAGCCGCCCAGATATCCCATTGTGCCAAAATCCCAAGTGCAGCCGCACGCGTCATACAGCCAGTAACGGAACAGTCCTGTTCGTGGGCCTCTAAGGGACCCACCAACCGAACAAAATCCGGAACAGACAACGACGAATTGGAGAGGCAATAATCCATGGTCCAGGTGAAAGGACAGCGGATGCAAGACATCACAGGTTGCACGCAAGTGAAATACGCAAAGCGAAATGAAAGGGTATATGACACACTGATGGTCGCCAATGGCAGAACACCGAAACTGTCCAGGAGTCGCTCACGGAGCAGCTGGAGACGTTCGGGATCGAAAAGGGCCCATCGGGGAGCAGCCATTGCGCAGAAAACAGACCAACAGCAATACACCAGCCGCCAAGGCGAGGATCAAGGGGAATCCACCAAAGACGCTGGAGAAAATAAAATGAATGAACGCTGGTATCACACCGAAAATAGTTTGGAAGGTGGACACCAGGCCGGACCCCACAACTTTAAAAAAGTGCACCAGACCCTCAGTATTTGATGCGTTAAAAATACGATGAATCAACTCCCCAAAATGTTGGGGGAGGTCAGTGTTCAAAAGGGCCTGTATTTCACTGTGGGTACTCGCCACCTGGAGAATGAATGTCTCCCGGGCGGATGTGAGCATAACCTCCTCATTCAATAATAGGGCCTTTATTCTGCTCAACTTATTGAAGTCTGCCTCCATGGTTGGAATGGAAGGCCAAATAGAATTATCAACGATGTCGTGAGGGGGAGGAAAAAGCACATTCTTGCAGCAGACAACTCTGTGCGAAACCGTGACAATATACGGAATGCCGGCCTGTAAGCCACAACAGTCTTCGTTATTTAAAAGCAAATAGCTACCATTAGTAAGCAAAGTAAAGGTGGGAGAAATAGCAGGAGCAGGAATACCTTTTAGCACACATGCAAGATTGGGAACGGAAACGCTACAAGCTCCGTGCACCTTAATGTGTTTACAAATAAGTGAATGACCTACAGTTGAATCACAAGACTCCCCCGTGAGAAAAACTTCCTTGCTGTCTCTAAGGCATTTATACATGAAAGGCAAGGACCAGAGTTCATGCAGGAAGGCACTTCCCAAAGGCTGGAAACGGCCCACAGGATAATGCTTCATGCATGAGCTAAATTCAAACAAGGAAAAAGGTAAAGCGATAACCCCATGAACTAACCACACAGCAGAATCTAGTTCCGCTACAGAGAATGGTAAAGGATCCACCTTTTCAATATGTAACAAAGTGTACGATGCATCTTTCATGGACATGAACTGCTGTTTTTCAGTCAAATTAAAAGGCAGAAATATGGCGGTGGTGTTCAAGAAATTCCAAGGAACTTTACCTAACTTAAGGGTTTGCAAAGTCCACGCAAACTGCATTACTGAACGCAATTGATTCTGACCATGGTACAATATAGATACATCATCTTGTACAATATCGACAACAGAGGACACAATATTCTCTAATGTGTAAATGCGGGAAGACAGGGTATTTATACTATTGTCAACAACAGCAAGCACCTTTTCCAAATTTGCTTGGTCTATTTCCCGAAGACGGGATGCAGCTTCCATTTGTGATAGCTTCCAGAGTTCATTATATGCTTCATAAATGAACCTCTTCGGTCGTGGACCACGAGGTCCCAAAACAAAGTCGGACAGATCAATGTTGCCTGAAAGGAGGGCTAAATGCTGTTTTACAGAGTCTAGGGACGAATGCTGCAACCACTGTTTGCATAGTTTACCAACAGAATATGTGGTGACAGTACGGGAATCAGAAAACCTCGGATCAGGCCTGTCCTGTGTATATCCAGGAACTGAGCCGTGAAAACGCAGTTGGCAGGCATTAGACGATATGGGCCATACCAACCAGGGTGACTGTACAAGTGTAGAAACATTGAATGAATTGTCCTGAAACCTGGCCTGCAAAGTTGCAAGGGACATATTAAAACGCAAACTATCATTGGGAGCACTTGACAAGGATGGTAGGGAAGGCGCGTTTAATTGTTTAGTAGTAGCCAAACCCCAACATGTAGTCTGATAGATGGAAACGTTCAGAAACATAATTTGGGCTGGGATAAGGCAAGCCCGGTGCAAAGCCTCTGTGCCCTGCACCTGCCATGGCTTTGAGCCCCAGATTGATTTCAAATCTACAGTGTACTTCCAGTACTCATAACCACCCACAGCCAAGGCTTTCAAAAAGGAACCCGAATAAAGTAATTTTGTGTGGGTCAACATGATTTTCTGAGTTGCTGGGGCATTCAGTTTAAAATAATAAGACTTAGGGTTTGATCGATTGAAATCAGTGAAATAGGTAAATTTATTTCTAAGGGTCTGGGAGCTACCTGGTTTGGGGTTTGGGCAATGTTCCCATTGGGTATAGGTAACAGGGCTACGTAGTGCACTCGGTTTATGGAGAAAATGGTTGCCCCAATGCTGGTAGCAGTACAAATCGGCATAATTTGCAGAATTCATATACAAATCCTCGGCATTAAAAGAAGCATACTATTTTAAATCAGCAAATAATGCTTCAACGGCATGCACATCCCAATCATCAGAATGAATATTACTTTTTACTACATCACCCATCGAAACTCGAAGGACATTTGGTACATTAATAATTTCTGTCGGTCCATGAATTTGAAAGTTTACCACATCCCATACGATGCCATCAGCAACTGGAAATGCTGAAATGTTCACAAATGTGTGGTCACGCTTCATGATGTGAGAGGAGGAATGTGGAGCCAAAGTTCCAGTAACACTGTTCACAGCAGAGCGTTCAGGTAAATAGTGACCATTGATAAGTAGAAAAAACACTGTGACAAAGCCAATGGACATGAACAAAAAAATCAGGAAAAGCACCAACCAGAGATATGTCCAGGGTGGAACCAGAAAATTGTCTCTAAACCAGGATACAAAAAAACTGAACTTGGACGGGACATTTGAAGAGGTGGAATCCGAGTCAAAGGAAAAACGTGTCGGGCTCAGTGGCGTTGTTGGTTGGTGTGCCACCGACTCTGTTGCGGGATAGGTATACTCGTCCTCGTCGATGCAGGGGGATGCAGGGGGTTCGAATATATTTTCAGGCAAATCAACCATCTCCATGGTAACACCAGTGACCGTTCGGGCTGGAGTGCCTCGAACACATGTCCGATAAATGGCAGGACAAGAGACCGCCGGTGTAACACTATTCAGGATCGGCCAGATGTTGTAGCTTGACATTTTCCACTGAGATGTATCTGTTCTCCTTGCGACCAGGAAGCGGTGGTAAGATTACTGTACGTGTTCCCTTCAAGCCTAGAACTGGAACCGGTGCTCGAAAAGAGGGGCCGAATTCTTTTTTGTTCTCCACCTTCTCTCGAACCAGTTCGCCAATCTTCGGAAGCCAGCCGGCAACCAGAATCTGCAGAGCAGGGTCTGTTGCTGAAGGCAAATGTGCAAGTGCAAGCTTGTCTCGGGCTTCTTGTAAGTCCTGTAACATAGTAGAATGGTTATCTACATCAAACTTGGCGGATTGCGCCGCCATGTCTAGACCATCAAGGTCAGGCACAAACATTCGTATACCGAAAAGCATTTCGTATGGGGTCCGCCCACCCAGAGGTCTTCTAGGGAGATTATTAAGTGCACGTTGTACGGTATACAAGTGGGCCAGCCAGTTCCTGCCAGTACCTATAACTCTAGCTGTCAAGGATTGCTTTAAGTCACAGTTCATTCGTTCAACGATAGAATTGCCCTCAGGCCTATACGGAGACGAAAATTTCACCCGCACCCCCAATGAACCCATTGCGTCCTTGTAAGCCTTAGAGGCAAACGCCGGACCTTGGTCAGAATGGAAGGTGCCGCATGCGAAAATTCCCACAAAGACACGCAAATCCCTGATGACATTTCGAGCGTCAGCACTCCGTTGTGGCCAGACCCAGATGAACCGTGTGCACGAGTCCACTGCCACTAAGATATATTTATAGGCAGTGTCTGAAGAAAATGGACCGCAGTGATCCAGGTAAACACACCCAAAGGGTCTGTTAGAAATGCCTAGCGAGGTCTGAGGTGGTCGTGTAACCGTGGAAGGCTTGATCTGTTGACAAACGTCACATGAAAGCACATAAGTACGGGTGTCTTTATTTAAACCACGCCACCAGTAACGCTGATTTAAGATGGAAACTGTCGCAGACACACCAGCATGAGCCGAAGCCATGCCTTCGTGCGCTGCCGTTATCAAGGAAAACCTGCGGTCCGCGTTGGGGATCAGCCGATCCCCAACACCGGGTATTATTACATAAGGAGCCTGTTCGGGACCTAACTGATAAGAATATTTGGAAGGAAAACCCCTAGGGTAATTAACGCCTTCCTTTGTCGCAGCAATAGCTGCCAATATATCGGTGTCTATTTTAGACATGGATCTAGTAACTGCTGCTACTGAACACGTGACTACTGCTGATTTGGCCGCTTCATCTGCCAAACTGTTACCAACAGCGTGTGCGCCCACCCGCTGATGGCCTAGGGTGTGTACCACCTGTGTGAGCGGCAGACGTTTTTGTAATTCTGCCACTCGAACCCAAAGCGTTTTATGCTTGATTGTGTTGCCTTTAGCGTATCTATAGTCGTTTTGCGACCAAAAGAACAGATTGTCATTATATGATTGAACACAGTAGTAAGAGTCGCACACGATTAGAGTGGTCACATCAGGATTAACAAACTCAAGTGCAAGCACCAAAGCGCGCAGTTCGGCCAATTGTGCGGTACTATCCCCGAGTGTCTGAGTGTGCACTACAGAGGATTTGAACTCTCCGTTCACAAAGGTACCTGCTACAATAGCGCATGCGGCTGAATAAGCATGCTTGGACCCTGTGGCCGGTTGTGCCGAACCATCAGTGTAGATCACACAATCGTAATCCTCAAGCGGCAGTAAAGACAAAGGAGGAGGATGAACAAATTGATACTGTAAAAACTCCTGAGTCTGAAGAGAAGAATCGAAAATGAAAGTGACATCCGGAGACGTCAAAGATGTTGCCCATTGAATCCAACGGGGTGCAAAGCTTTAGAGTTCGGTTCACTTGCTTTGGTCACTGCCTCTAAGGCAGGATATGGTGTTACCACCAGTATGCGTTTTCCTGTGCCAGTGCGCGCTCTTTTAGAATCGCTATTTGCACTGCTGTTAGAACTTTTTCTACAGAGGAAAACCGCATTTCCGCGGAAGTGTACAGATGTGACTTGTATGCGATGGGTACTGTATCACCTTCGTTAAAGGTTAAGTACGTGAAACCCACTGCCCCTGGTATGATTCTAATCACCAAGTTTGTGTGGTTATCACGCGTCAGAAGAAATTTTGACTCAAGAAGGTCAGTCTGTAAAGACTGTAGAATGGAGGTATGCTCCGGAAGCCAACAAGACTTCGAAAAAGTAGGTTGTATCAAGGCATACAGTGGCTTGATACGCTGGGCGTATTCGGGAATGTATGTACGCCCGAAGTTCAAAAACCCAGTAAGGACTGAAGCTTCTTCAGATTAGTAGGAGGGCACAGTAGTGCACATTTCTCTAGGAAATGGGGGCTAAGCCCTTACCTTCATTGTTGAGCTCATAACCCAAAAACAAAACGGTAAATTCAGCAATGTGAGATTTAGCAAAGTTAATTTTGTAACCTTGAACCGCAAATTCAAGAATAATGCGGTCTACCAGGGTCAGATGCGGAAACAATTCGTCATCTGTCAGATAAATGTCATCTACGTACGAACATGCGTCTAGATCGATGCCGTCTAACAAAGAGACAACACGAGCGGCGAATACGCCTGGACTATTTTTGTAGCCCATAGGAAGACGCCTGAATTTGAACATTTTACCACCGGAAGTAAAAGCACACCATTGGCCACTCTCCGTGGCTAAGTTGTGCGTGTAGAATCCATTTGAAAGGTCAAGTGTCGTTTTATATTTTTACGAACAAGACTGTCTACAAGCGCAGAACTATGGGTATTTTGTACCGCAAAGGTCCGACAATGAGAGTTCAAATGCCGGTAATCCAACACTAAGCGGTACGATCCATCGGGTTTAGAAACCGCGAAAAGGGGATTGTTCATAGGTGATACGCAGGTTTCGATTACTCCCTGATATTCCAACTGAGTCAGAATTTCGGAAACGGGGCCTTTGGCTTCACGTTTTATGGGATATTGGGGTTGTGGTAGCGGTAGTGACCGCAAAGGTATTTCATGGGGGAGATTCTTCGTCCCAACCCACGTGGTTGCGGTATAACGCAGGAGCCAGGGACACAGCCCACTCAGCTGCCAGAGCCTCCGCTTTGTCCTTTGGGACATGTTGAGAAAAGCTCGGAAGGATTGCCTCCTCCCCTGTACGTGCAGCTAGAACGAATGGGGGTGGCCAATCCACCTCCGCTAATAAAATATCATATGAAGAGGTTAGATTTTCCCAAAAATCCCTTTAATAATTCGCTGTATATCACCTTCAATTTGAATGACAATATTAAAAAGTCTATCAGGGGTGCCACTCTGGTGTCAGCTGTCTCGACAGTAATGAATGTTTCAGTTGCTGTCGCCTCCATATGAGGACGTAGCGCCTCCCACACTATGGTAACTTCCGTGGCGCTGTCTAGGAGGGTTACTGCCCACGTCCAATTCAGGAGCCTCATTCTCACCGTCTGTGGCATATTTCGCTGTTACAGCGGCAACTTTCTTCTTCTGAAATTGTGGTCGAAAACGTTGAAAGTCTTCTGCTTTTCCTCTGACTTGTTGTCGAGGTTGGTCTCGTCCCTGGGGAGCCTCTCGGTCCCTCCCTCTATCCTGGCGGTCTCCTCCACCGGCCTGTGACGAAGTCTGTGCCTGTGAAGAACGAGGAGAACGCGCATCAGGGATTTGAAACCTATCCGGTGATTTAATTTGCGCTCTATCGCGTAAATCATAAGTGCGTTCAGAAGAGACCGAAACCGGGGATGCGCCTCTCGACCCCGGTTTCTTTTGTTGCTTACCCTGTTTTTTCAGCCTCCAACTCTTTTTAGTGAAGACTGGTTTTTCATCTTTCTCAGGCTGAGATTTGGTTTGTTGTTGTTGTTGTTGCGATTGTATTTGCTGTTTTGCAAAAGGCTTGTTGCCCAGGCTATTTCTGCCAATAGTTTTGTAAGCCTGGGTAATAATTTTCGGTAATTCACGAGGCCTGTCCAATTCTGGGACCAGAGCCAAAGCATTTGCTACTTGAAAGTTCACGGCATCGCCCTTGACATTCGCAAGGATCAGCTCCGCTACTACTTCAAACACTCCCACCAGTCTCATCCCTAATTCCACAGCCGCTTCAGGGCCATGTTCATCCTGTACTTTTTTAATTACTGAGGGGAGAACTGTCATGGAAGGAGTACCAAAACACTTAGAATATACTGCTGTGAATACCCTATCCCAGTTGTCACATGCTGTCAACTCGGGAATTAAGTCTTTTGGCAAACTAATCGTAAGAATGCGGTGTTTATCCACCGGGGTTGTGTGTGGAAAAACTGCCTCCAACTGGTCGAATTTTTCTGCAAGCCAATAAGGAAAATCATCCTTATTTTGTGGACGTTTGCCCATCACCGAATTCACCATGACAGGACTTATGGTCACTCCGCTTGCAGCAGCTGGTTGGCCGGCAACTCCAGGAGCGGCTCCATGGATGCTGCCTGTAACATATCGCACTAAAGCTCGATGCACCTGCACCAAGGCCGCATACATAGTGCGCAATTCCGCGACTGGTATAGTCATATAACGCGGATGTGGGGTGTACCCGGCCAAAACAGGCCAAGTGGCCCCCTCAATGGATAAGGGGCCTAAACGAACCGTGGTAGTCGGTTGTGGAAGGGCGCCATTAAACCAAACACGGTGCTGCCAAGCCATGAGCGGTACTTCAAGAGTAGTATACGGTCGATAGACAGCGGGAACATTAGTGGGTTCATATTCATGGAACAGATTATCGTTCGCGTCCACCGCTGGAAAAGTGATCCAAGAGTAGAACACCTCAAAGTGGAAAGCCGGATCGGCTTGAACCACAAAGACTAGGTCGACTCCCTTGTCTGGCACTCCATACACCCGTAAGTGATCCCGGAGTGCTGTGCGGCTATGCGCCGCTATGTCTATACCCGCCATTACTAACGGGATTATTCGACAACCTTACAAGAGGCAGCACAAAAAGGGTTTTGAGTAAGAAACATTTTTTAACAACTTCAAGCTTGAAAGAACCTACTAAAACTTCAATATAGGAGGTATCGCCGTCACACATGCTTCCGGAAGCGTACGTGAGGGGTTTGTGGACAAGCACAAGTACTACTCAAGCGTCTCGCAGATAAGCCGCCCCACTCGTTTAGTATTTATTTATTTATTTTATGTGTTTTATAGAGCGCGAACTTGACCCGTTAGGGTATCAGAGCGCTTTACATGAGAGCAAACAATATACAGACAGGCTTAGAAACGACCAATTGCAGATCGAGTAGTAGGGGCCGGGTGCCGGAGATATAAGGGAGAGAAGGACACGTATTTACAGTTTACAAAACCAAATACTGAAGACGAGGTAACATATATACAGATTATGTTTACAATTATTCAAGACAAGGTACCAAGTTTCCGATGGGCGACTAGGTAGTCCGAAGGGAGGCAGTGGACGGCCATAGGTCAGGGCCATAGTGAAGCATGAGGCCAAACTTAAGCGAGGAATTTGCCCATAAGGAAGATTTTGGCATCTTTTTTGAATCGAGTTAGAGAGGGGATTCTTCTGATGTCGGGTGGGAGAGAGTTCCATATTCTTGGAGCAGCCCCGGAGAAGGCCCGATTGTAAGTTTTTTTTTTCGAAAGCGTGCAGGTTGAAGCAAGAGGTTTCTGGCAGATCGGGAGTTTCTGATTCCTCCGGAGATCACAAGTTTCTGTGCCAGATATGCAGGGGAGTTAGAGTATAAAGCTTTGTGCGTGATGCATGCTAGCTTCAACTGTATTCTAGCCTCTAGGGGAAGCCAGTTGAGAGCTTTCAGGTGTGGGGAAATATGATCATATTTTCGTGTGCCGGTAAGTAGTCTGGCGGCCGCATTGAGGCAGGCTTTAAGAGGTGCCAGGGAGATCTTGGGTAAACCCGAGAGGGTAGAGCAGCCATATTCCAGTCTAGAGATGACGAGTGCTTGGACTGCCATTTTTAGGTCGGGAGCATCGAGGAAAGGTTTCAATTTCCTAAGGTAGCTCAGGTGGAATCTGGCTGTTTTGGCCATCGAGTTGATGTGGTCCCGCATGTTCAGGTTGCTGTCGAGGGTAATTCCCAGGGATTTAGCCGAGTCCACAATGGTCGGTGGGCAATTTAAGGCTGTGATAGCCTTAATCCATGAATGAATATCAAGGTTGGTACTGGGAGGGAGACCAGGAGAAATTCTGTTTTCTTTGCATTGAGTTTGAGTTGATTGGATGCGAGCCATTGGACGGTGAGTTTCAGGGCTTCGTTCAGGGAGAGAATCTCTTCGAGAGATGAGGTTTTGATGTAGATCTGAGTGTCATCAGCGTACATATGATAGGAGATATTTGCAGTGCGTAATACTTCAGTAAGTGGTTCTAGGTAAAGGTTGAAGAGGGTGGGGGACAGGGTTGATCCTTGAGGGACTCCAACCGTGACCGGGGATGGTGACGAAAGGTTGCCGTTGATTAGGAATCTCTGTGACCGGTTTTGGAGGAAGGACCTAAACCATTCTAGAACAGTGCCATCCAATCCCATTCTGAGTTTGAGGCGTTCGAGTAGTTTTTCATGGTTAACCGTGTCGAAGGCTGAGGATAGGTCCAGGAGAATTAGGAGACAAGTTTTGCCTTGGTCAAGGGCTTGGAGGGCATCATCCACGATGTGGAGCATGGTGGTTTCGGTGCTGTGCCCTGGTCTAAATCCGGATTGGAAGTCATCGAGCAGGTGGAAGTTGTTAATGTGTTGGCTTAGCTGCTGTTGCACACATTTCTCCAGCACTTTGGCTAACAGGGGGATGTTGGAGATGGGTCTAAAGTTATCGGGAGAGGCTGGATCCAGCGACGGCTTTTTCAGAATGGGGAGGACTTGGCCGGCTTTTAGGGAGTCAGGCATCGTTCCCTGCTGGAGGGAGGCGTTGATTATTGTAGTCCAACTAGGAATAATGGATTGGGCGACGGCAGCTAGGCAGTTGGAAGGGAGCGGGTCATTAAAATGGTTGTTCGGGTTTAAGGTGGAAAGGATTTCAGAGATGGAGTCTTCTTCGTAGTCTTTGAAGACAGACCAGTGAGCATGATTTTTAGGAGGAGCCTGTGGCTGCGTCATGGTGGGAGGAGGCGGGTCAAGAAGGGGTTGAGGGTGTGTGATGGAGCTGAGTTGGTCGCAATGTCGTAGGGATTCTGCACACACAGAGCTATGCACAGGATAATAGAACCTCGGAATATAGTGGTGAGCCAACCATAACCCTTAGCACCTAAAACCCCAACCCAACTAGCCTTAGCGTCCCATTAGCACCAATGTACCAATGATTAGACAACCCAGAACACGGTATCTCTCTCTCAGGACGCGCAGAAACAAGAACACTCTTTCGTCACTCACTCGTACCTGTCCACAACATGCGTAAGAAGAGACACTGTATAGGTTAAAATGTTTATTTCAACTTACGTGCTCTAAGATACAGTACACGTGTCAGTACTACTAGCATAATACATATGAATAATATAATCAGCATAGTTACAACTCCATAGAATACGAACGGGGAAAGCATCTCATAAAGCAGTGGATATATGTCTAACTAACATTACCACCCTCCCCATGCTGGAAGCCAGTTTATTATGAAAATAGAAGACCTCTGGGCTTTGACTAGCGAACCCCCATACCTCAGTCTCTAGATGCAAAACTACATCAGCAGACAATCACAGCTCTTCTCTCTGGAAAGGTTGTCTCCAAGTGTGTCTAGAGCGGACTAACTGCAATATTAAAAGCACACTAAGGGGCCGATTCCGATCTCGGCCGGTAGGGCTCCGAATCGGATTCGGCTTTACCGGATCCGATTCGGAGCCCTATTTCCCGACCGATTCGTACGCGTGTCCGGGCGAGCGAGTACGATGCGTATTCGCCGACCGACTCGTCCGGGCGTCCCGACCGCTCCGACCGACTCGATCCCGGGTCGAACTGCACCGACCGACTCGCTCGGACCCGACTCGCACTGCGCAATGGAGACATTCCCCGGCCGGGTAAGTACGATGCGCGCCGCGAGCAGTCCGACCGAGCCGCGCACTCCGGCTCAAAAGAGCTGTCGGAGCCGTACTTTGGGGGTCCGTGTCGGACCCCCCTGTACGCGTAGCCGTGCGAGTCGCACACAGGGGGGACCCATGGGTCCCCCCTACCTGTGCGTGTACGGCGCGAGTCGCTTCGCCGCGTATACACGCTGTAGGGGGCGCCCTTGTCCGCCTCGCACCCATTGAGTCAATGGGAGCCCGCGTACGCGTTGTACGACAGGCTCCCATTGACTTCAATGGGAGTCCGACCGACTCGAGTCCGATGGCATACGTGCGCATCGTACTCGTTCGGTCGGACTGCACGGGTCCGATTCGGTCAGAAATCTCTCCGGGTCCGGCTCGGTCGGAGAGATTTCCGGCCCGAATCGGAATCGGCCCCTGAGTTTTACATGGCAGCTGTACCTAGTGTTATGTCTAGGTGTGAGGGACTGGCCAAATCAACAAGACAAGGAAACGTTGTTATTCAACCATGTACATGTTGTGCAGTCTGAGCCCAAAGTGAACAGGAGAAAAGGTGAAAGATAGAAAATGCAGACAGTGCAAGTAGAACTTGGCAAGAGCAGAGGTCGATAGAACAACGGCCCAGAGTAACGTGTGCAAAGGAAAGAAGTATGGCAGCCAGGCCCAAGACAACTTAGCGAGGCAGGCCAGGGCCGGGAAGCCACAAACCACAAGACAATCTATTTGTTCTGATTTGTCTTTTCTTTGCTTTATTTGGATACTTGGAACTGTAATCAGTTTGCTTTTGTGTTGAGCAGAGCTTCTGCATGTGTAATAAACCTGCATTGATGTTTGCCTTCTTCATTGCAAAAATATGCTACAACCGTTCATATCATGTTTTTCTGCCATGGTGTTCATTTCATTAGACAATGGTCTTTGTTTGTGCGGTTCAATGGTTTTTATTTGACAACAGTGTGTGCAATGTTGAATGTTGCATGTGCTATGTGTGTTGTGCTGACCTTGCGTGGCTATCTCTGGTATGTGTCATGTGACATTTCTTCATGAGGCGGTAGATGAATTGTAAGCTGGTCCCTAGGATCATGCTGTATTATGCTAAGGTTACTGGAGCCAAGCTGACATAATAGCTTTGTGTGTGACATTTTAGCACGCATTCTTTCTGTGATTGTTGTGCAAGATGCCTTTGAGTCCACATGAGATCATTTTGGTACTGTTGAAGCGCTGCGCCACAAGTTGGAAAAACAGGACTCTTTGTAATGGTAGATCTAGTCAGCACGGATAGTTTCACCATGAAATGCTACACTTTGTTACACATAAGTGGAATACTTGCATTACATTGACGCACAGGGCAATAATCTACACAGATGGAAGATCTACATATACGCACCAGTGCTTTGCTGTGCATATGCTGTGACCAGTACTCCTACTGTCTGAGGTGAGTGGTTGACCCGTACTGCCACTGAGTTCTTCAATGGTTTGTAGAGTATGTCACCATCACAGGGAGGGTGGTGCTTTCCACACTGAGGTTGTAAACACATTTCACCTGTAGTATTATGTTTGACTATGGAAATGTATATTGTTTGAGAATCATGTTTGCTGCTGATGGGGCTAGCTCGTATGCTGCATTGTAGGACAACAGTCAGAGATTGTTTTTTCTCAAACGTGAATTATTGAACATTACACACACTCTGATTCATGATTTGGGGGACAAGCATGGGTGAGTGAGCGTGAATGTGTGCATTGCTACCTTGCTTCGGAGCTGTTGTTAGTGCTGGCTACTGGGTGGTAGAATCATTGGGTGTCTTCTGTACATTTTGTTGAGATGATGAGACACCAGAGGTAGTGGGTCATTGGATTGTGTGTTCTGATGTGCAACTAATGTCCAACCATCCTTCAACAACTGCCTATTTTGCCGTGCATACTTCTGTATGAGAAGAATCACTACCACAGAACTCATGCACCTCATTGTGAGACAGTGCCAGGTGATACATATCATGAGCTAATAAGTGGGTACAGTGTATAATTCACAGATGACACCAGGATTGTGTGAATATGAATTTATTAATGTGCATGTGAAAAATCTAACAGGTAAAGGTGATTGCATTCCCAAATTTATTATCCACAGTTCATAGAGGAGTTGGAAGTGTTGTCAGATGAAAATCCTTCTGAGCGAAATCCACAGTCCATTTGGCATTTAGTCCAACTTACATGCTCCATCCCATGTGGGAGAGTCCAGGGACTGTCAACAAAGTGAATGATTTGCACACAATGGAGGATATCCAGAGCATTTCTTTGGTTCCTGGGGGGGATGCATGTCCATCAGTCTCTCACTTGCCATCCTTCCTTGGATGGCCCCTCCTCTTCTTTGTTGGGGGGGGGACCCTCAGTATCAGGCTGTTGCGGCAGAGGGGACTCTACGCCAGACTCCTCATCCCTCCCTGTGGCAGTTGCCGATGTTGAGGCAACAGGTGTGGAGTGCACACGGGGAGGTGGGGTAATGGTGGTTATCTGATGTAGGCATGTAAGTATGTCCCTATGCACCGCAGTGAGATTGTCTATTTTCAACCAGTTGGACTCCATACGGTCCATGTGTTGGTCCATACGGTCGAGGGGCCTGATTCACAGAACTGACTTACGTCAAAAACGTAAAGTTAGTACTTTTTGGTATTCACAGAATACACTTACTCATTTTGGTATTCACAGAATAAACTTACTCATTTCGGTATTCACAGAAGTTAGTAGTCCTAACTTTAGGACTCCTAAATGCCTTCTGTGAATACCGAAAGTCTTAGTTAGGATTTTTCTCAGTTTAGGAGTAGTAAAGTTCCTAACTTTACTACTCCTAAACTGAGAAAAATCCTAACCTTAAGACTTTCGGTATTCACAGAAGGCATTTAGGAGTCTTAAAGTTAGGAGTCCTAACTTCTGTGAATACCGAAATGAGTAAGTTCATTCTGTGAATACCAAAATGAGTAAGTGTATTCTGTGAATACCAAAAAGTACTAACTTTACGTTTTTGACGTAAGTTAGTTCTGTGAATCAGGCCCCATGTGTTGGTTCACACGGTCCATATGGTTGTCCATCCGGTTGAAATGTGCAGCCTGCTGATGTTTTATGTCCCTGAGGATCCCGACAACCTGGCCAAAGTCTCCGGTGCATTCGCGATATACATCGAAAATGCGTTGTAACTCGGGGTCAGCTTGTTCTCCGACACCAGCTGTGGGACGTGTCCTCCCACCACGCACCCTCACACCACTCCTTTCCCTACCCACACGGACATTGCCTGGCATAGCACGCACTGACAGCTCCTGTCCTCCTCCATTGTTGACAGGGCTGGTATTTCCAGCCAAATCCAGATTGGGCTGTCTTGCTGTGCTCCCAGGGTTTTGTTGTCTGGGTGTGTCCGTGGGGATCCGGGGCGTCTGGATGTTAATGGACGTTGCAGGAGTGGTCGCTGGGGCTGCTGATTGTACTGGTGCCACATGCTGACCCACACCGGAGGTGCCAGGTTGGTTCCCATCGCCCGAGGAGGTGTGAGAGTCATCCACACTGGAGGTCTCTGTGTCCATCGTTGTGCTGGAGCTGCTGGTGGACTCTGAATCTTCTCCAGATGATGCCCTCTGTTCTGGAGTGCCTGTGGGTAGTAGAGAGACACAATGTTAGTTGTGTATTTTCAGATGTTATGTTGTCATGCACAGCCAAATGTGAAGATGTGGATAATGTTGCGTTTCCTTCTTATTTCTACTCATCAATCGTCACAAACACTGAGATATTTTGTAATCGGACATTGTTATTTTGGAGACATGTGCTTTACTGAGCATGTCCAGCTCTGTGCATCAATGTGCATGTATTGTTATCCTTGACTGTTCGTATTAATTTTTGGGCAAGTGTCACACTGTGCATGAGCCAGGTGTGTTGTTATTTCACACATCAGTGTTTTCACTATGACATACATACTGTAACTAATCTTATGTTTGGCAGGAATTGTGCATCTGTGCTTGCCTTTGTGGAGTTTCTCACAGTGACATTGCTGGGGTGACATGCAAACTCACTCTCCTGAATATGTGTCATCATTAGATGATTTTGCTTGGATGTATGTGTTGATGTGAACAATCAATGACATCACATGTGTAACCTCATATGCAATAGCAACGCGTTTCTTCTGACAAATGCATTGTTACATGGCAGTCCTTGAAACACAGCTCATTACATTGGCATGCAGTAGGGGAGTAACTGACATGAGTAGTTGTATTATGCGATAATAGTATGATCTGACATTATCTAATGTTGCCCACACTGGACTTGTAATGGTGAATAGTATTAGTTTGTACTCCTGCGCAGAGCCTACAGCAAGTTTGTGTGATGTTTCGCATTGTGCTGTTCTGCTATGTCCCAACATGGTTGTTGTTATGCGTGCGTAGTTTTTACATTGTTTGTGAACGTATGCAATGGTAGTAGTCATATTTATGTAGATATTTTTTATCACTTTGCACACATGTGAATATCTTGATGTAGTGCATTTTGTTGCTGCATACTTTTGCACATGATCACTTCATGTACATTCTACTTGTTATCCATGGACAGAGATCTTTCCCAGGGATGGTCTTTTGCCTTATCATGGTCAGAGCTGTGAGGTACAGTGTGTTTAGTGCTTGAGTTAGGCTGTGTTGACTTCTACCCCACTTTCCAATGGCAAACAGACCAGCTTACTCATCATTGTCAGAGGAGCAATGACAGTGAGGGTGGTAGTTTTCAAGGATGCTGAGACCGCTAACTGATGTTGAATTACAATGCTACACACAACAATGACTTGTGCACATGACACAACGCAAGAGTGTCAGCCGTCTTGCATTACACCTCACATCTACTGTCCGTGGGCATTGTCCCTGATGTGTGTTTATCTGTGTGTGTTTTGTGTTATGTGGTGTGACAGCTAATTAGAGTGTGTCCTGTCCGCCACACACATTTGTAGCATGCACATTGAGGGCACATGTGACTGATCTATACCTGTCAGTGTGTGTAATGTGCAGTTAAGGTTATGGTCTGTAGTTGTGTGAGTAGGCCAAGAACTGGCAGTAGATATTTCTAAATTTCGTACAGGATGGCCCTGTGTAGCCATCTTGACAGGGCATTTGCATTCACTCTCAGGGACAGCATAGTGACAGGTGTGTTCTTGTGGGACGGGGGGGACTAGTGTGTGCTGGTGGCAGAACTCATTGCTTCCACTCCTCCTCCCACCCAGGACAAATGGGCCAGCATGTTCCAGGGTTCCATGACAGTGTGTACAAAGTTACATTCAAGATGTGTTGCTGTGGTGTCTGTGGCTGTGTATTTGGGGTGAATTTAGACTATTTGTACATGTACTCACCAGGTTCTGGGATTCCAGCTAGTCCAGTTATGGCCTCCTGTGGGAGGAGGTCCCTCACCTTCACCTCCCAGGTGGTGAAATGCACCGGTTTATGATGTCCACCGCCAGTCTTGGTGCTCAGGGCATGTTCTCTGGCAATGAGCCTCTTTACCCTCCTGCGAACATCATAATACCGGTTCCGGATATCCTCCTTTGTGCGCAAGGTAGGTGAATGGGCATTCACCTTGTTGACAATACTCTCCCACATCTTGGTTCTCTGGGAATGGGAGGTCTGTTGGGCCAAGCTGCCAAATAACTGTGGCTCAACTCGGATGATTTCATCTATCATCACTTCCAACTTAGCAGCTAAGAACTGTGGATTCTTCTTTGGGGGCATGGTGATGGGTGTTGGTGGAGATGTGTGTGTGTGTGTGTGTGTGAAGGTGAGGGTGTGTGTGTGTGAGTGGAGGTGTGTTTCTTTGGTGCTAGTTGTGTGGAGGTTGTTTGGTGGATGAGATGTGTGTGTTTGTGGTAGGTAGATGAGTTGTCTGTCTAGTGGTGTGGTGTGCTTGCATGTCTGTCGAAGTAGCAAATGGTGTTGGGAAGTTTTTGCTCCCTTTATATAGGTTGTGTTGTGGGTGTGTCTTGTTAATTGAAAATGTGTTTTTTGGAGGTGACAATGCGTTTTTGGTAGTCTTCTCTCTGTTTCCATTGTTTTATTTTCTTCTCATTTTGTAAGTTGTTTTGACAGCTCTTGTGTAAATTGTTTTGGAGGAGTCTGTTCCATTCATACTGGGCTATGTGGCATTGTTGGCGTCCGAGTCTGTCGGGTCGTGTTGATGCTTGGCTATGTGGCATCGTTGGCGTCCGAGTCTGTCGGGTCGTGTTGATGCTTGGCTATGTGGCATCGTTGGCGTCCAAGTCAGTCGGGTCGTGTTGATGCTTGGCTATGTGGCATCGTTGGCGTCCGAGTCTGTCGGGTCGTGTTGATGCTTGGCTATGTGGCATCGTTGGCGTCCGAATCTGTCGGGTCGTGTTGATGCTTGGCTATGTGGCATCGTTGGCGTCCGAGTCTGTCGGGTCGTGTTGATGCTTGGCTATGTGGCATCGTTGGCGTCCGAGTCTGTCGGGTCGTGTTGATGCTTGGCTACATGGAGTCGTTCGCGTACGTGTCTGTAGGTTGACGCTTGGCTATCTCGAATCTTGCGCGTACGAGTCTATCGCGTCTGGCTCCTTTCCTGCTGACTCGGACGTATAATATATTTTCCGGCCGAGTCGGTCGTAAATTTCAAGCTTCACATCGTACTCAGCTATTTGTAAGGCGTGTGTACGGTTCGGTCGGAAAAAATGACGGGTCCGTGTCGGGTAGTACGTTTTCCGGCCGAAATCGGAATCGACACCTAAATGTTAAATATTTCACAATACCTATAATAATTCTATACACTATATAATATAAATAATTACAATATTTTTAAATTTATCAAATTAAATTTTTAATTGTTTTAATATATTTTCAAATATTAATATGTTTATCATATTATAATTCACATATAAATAATATGTTATCTACATAAAACACCTAAAGTTTAATATTACAAAATTATAATTTTAATGTTATCATTTCTATTTTAATAAAATGAAATATTTAATATTTTTCATTATAACATTTCCCAACTTCTTAAAATTTATTTATTAATAATAAACACTTCAATATAAATATTATAAAATAAAAAATTGTCACTATAAACACATATTAATTTCGAAATATGTTGAAATGTTTTTAATATTTTTTATTATTTGTAAATATTGAAATCAAATCTATGAAATACTAACCAACCTTATAGCCTTTAAACACAATTCCCAAAGGCCGAAACAAAACCTTCTAAATACAAACAAAAATTGCCAAACTGAATATATAAACCTCGATTTTTATTTAAATTTTATTCAATAATTTTAAAACACTAACCACCCTTATCCCCTATAAACCCAACATCCTGCTCCAAAAACAAAATGTTTAAAATTTCAAAATAAAATGCTTAAATTACAATTCTAATTTTAAAATTTCATAAAAATTTAAATCAATTATTTTCAAAACACTCCCCACCCTTATTCCCTATAAAGCCAACATCCCACTCCTAAAACAATATTTTCTAAATTGGAAATTATATTTTCAAAATTTTATTTTTAAATTTCGAATTAATGATAAATTAAAATCAATTATTTTAAAATATTCCCCACCCTTATCCCCTATAAACCCAACATCGCGCTCCTAATTTTTTTTGTTTCGAAATTATAAATTATATTTTCTAAATCATAATTTTAAATTTCGAATTTATTATAAATTAAAAACAATTATTTTAAAACACTCCCCACCCTTATCCCCTCTAAACCCAACATCCCATTGCTAACAATTTTTTTCTAAATGCAAAATTATATTTTCTAAATTATAATTTTAAATTTGAATTTTATTATAAATTAAAATCAATTATTTTAAAACACTGCCCGCCCTTATCCCCTTTAAACACAACATCCCACTCCTAAAAATTATTAAACAAATTTTATTTTTCATAACATTAACTAACTATTATTATACACCAAACAAACTCTAAATAATTGAAAATATATTACAATAACGATATTTTAACATGACGACATTTTTATAGTCTATATTACAAACTTCAATATTTTTAACAATACTTAAAATCGATATTTTTAACATCGATATACATAACATTGATATTTAATACTATCGATATACTAAACTCGATATTTAGGTATATCGATATTAAAAGTTTGATATAATGTAAGCCTGGACGTAGTTCGCGAAGTAGCGCTACGCGAAGCTACGCAAAGTGCAGTTCGCACTACGCGAGCTACGCGTAGCACTACGCGAACTGCGTAGTGCACTGTGCGCAATTATTGCACAGTGCCGGATGCTTGTCCGCACTGTGCAATCATTGAAAACGGCATCTTGCACAGTGCGAGCTGTTTCACTGCCGCTCGAGTAGATTTTTACTCGAGCGGCAGCTTCTCAACGCGGACTGGTAGTTTCTCATCGCGAGCGGTCGCGAGCATACGCGACCACTCGCAATGAGAAACCTGACCTCCCGCGTTGAGAATCTCGCCGGGAGGTTTATTTTCCACGCTCGCGATCGGCAACTTGATGTTGCTGATCGCGAACGAGAAAAAGACTCGCCGGGATGTCATTTAGCTTGCTCGCGGTCGCCAACTTGACGTTGAGGACCGCGAGCAAGCAAAAAATGACCGCTGCACTACGCTACGCTACGCGTGTTTGCACTGTGCTACGTGCAATTCGTGTTGTGCGAAGTAGCGCAAACTTCGCAAACTACGCGAGCGTAGCGTAGTGCTTTGCCCAGGGTTAATATAATGTCTACTTACATGGTGCAGATGATGGCACCTCACTGTCCAACAGCTCGTCCAGCACTTCAACCTTAACTGACAAGTCAAAACCCTAATATCACTCTAATTCCACCCTGTATTCTTGGATCATGATGAATCCGATAACCACACTACAACTCTTTTCATCAAGTGTATTAATCTTCAAAAGCACAAGCAATATGCATGACAATGCACTACAAAACATAACTTTAACATGGAGCCCTCTTGGATTCAAGTTGGGCACTGTAACTCAAATTGCACAAAATCATCAAAAAACACAAACACTTGACAACTCACAATCAAAAATGTATAATCTTACTCACACTTCTAGGACACTGTAACTCCTTCAGAAATGCTGGAATACCATCAATACTCTGACTGGGCCATGGAAAGCTTGGGAATATAGACTGGGTCTGCGCAGATGTTAACTATTTCTGGCCTCAGTGGAAACCATTCTATGCTACCAATTTGTTAGGACACCTTCAGCGTGCAAATTCTGGTGCAATTTCTAGTTCAAAAGCTGCCCTCCGAAAAAATCTGTAGTTCCGACTGAGGCTGACATCAATCCCAATACATTTCAATAAAATTAAGCACTTTTGGCCCCACAAGGAAGACAAAGGGGCCGATTCCGATTCAGGCCGGAAAACATACCGACCGACTCAGTACGGGAATGTAGTCTGACCGACACGTACCGGCGCTGCCCGATCCGCGTAGTACGATGCAATGCATGTGTATTACGAATGACTCGTACGGAACACAAGCCGAACGACCGAACCGCACGGAAACTATCTATCCGGCCGGAAAACTACACGCACCAGGAATGAACCCGACAGAAACGTACCCGTGAACTCCGACCCGCGCAGTACGATGCAATGCATGTAAAACCAGACTGAGTCACACGGAGCTCAAGCCGTACGACCGACACGCATACAAAACAGGGAGCCGAAGCAACCCAATACTCCGCGACCGACGCGTACGCCGCACATGAAACCCAGCAGAAAGACAGCTTGAAAGACTCGGAGAAGCTCGCACGAGCCAACTGCAGCATCCTACTCGGTCAGAAGAACGTCTCCTACATGCCTAAAAACTACAAAGGAAAAAATTTAAAAAAAAGGGCCAAACAAGCAATGACAAAGTCAATAAATACAGGGGGGAAAAACATGGAACAAAGACACACCCACAACTCTATCCATATAAAGGCCACAAATCCCTACCATGATCCTTTGCAAATTCAACTGACCTGCCAGCTCAGAACACCATCACACAGCAACCACAGACACACTCACAACTCATTCATCACACAAGCCACACACCATTAGCACCTTTCAAATAGCACCCTCACATACATCCAGCAAAACCGACACTCACCCACTCTCACTTGCACACTCACACACACATCAATCCCCACCACCACCCATCACCATGCCCCCAAAGAAGAATCCAAAGTTCCTAGACAGTGAATTGGAAGTCCTGGTAGATGAAATCCTCAGGGTAGAGCCACAGTTGTTTGGTACATTGGTCCAACAGACCCCCATGTCGCAGAAAACCAAGATGTGGGAGAGGATCGTCGACAGGGTGAACGCAAAATCACCATGTTTGCACACAAAGGAAGACATCCAGAACAGGTGGTATGATGTGCGCAGGAGGGTCAAGGACCTACTCAAGAAGGATTACGCCTTGAGTCATCGCACCGGCAGTGGCCCTCCTGCCAAACCAGTATACCTCAGGCCCTGGAAGGAGAAGGTGCGGGCCATCCTACCACCAGAGAGCGTACATGGACTATCAAACATCCCAGAGCCTGGTGAGTACACAACCAATATACCCAATATTGTGTGACAATACACACACATCACTGTCAAGGGGATAGTGAAACCATGCACCGTTAGCAAAGCCACAGTAACCAAAAGATAATCATCAAAAGATGTGTACGTTAGTTAGACAAACACAATACCTGCCATCTCATAGTGATATGTAACTGTGTCATGACATGAACAAACCTAACAACAAATAGAGCAAGGCAGTGGCACAAATCTAACCAACAAACACTGTCAGACATTTTGCCACCACTAGAACACCACCTCACAGGGAAGCTCACTGAAAGGAAGGAATTGTGTGTATGCTGGTGAAGTGAGTGTAGCCAATAGCATGATGGGAGTTGTAGTCACAGATATTGGTCACCCTCACAATTGGCCCATCAACACCACTCTGAACCATGCTCACATCACAGGGAGTGGAAAATAACTGACAAGATGGCTGACACTGGGTACTGCTGTGGGGAGCACAAGGCCCTGCTGGGAACTGTGCACCAACCAACAGCAGGACACCACTGCCTGACATCCTGAAAGCCAACTTGCACTCCCTGCAATGGAAGTACGTTCCATGGTGGGATATCTGGCTGGGTGGGAAGGAGGACTGACAGCTCTGAACATAGTTACCAGCAGCTTTTCTCACACACCCCCTTAACACAAACTCCACACAACTCACCTGGGAGAATGCATTGCCTCACACTCTAATTAAATATCCCACAAAGAACTACCACACTGGGTTATGCTGGGTGAATCACAGGGACACTTTTGGGACTTGTAGCCAAACAAACGCCAGGACAACACTGTCAGCCATCCTGTCAGCACAGGCACACTACCCCACAGGGAAGCAGAGTCAAAAGGAAGTATGGGCATGCTGGGAAGGGGGATGTAGGCAATAGCATGATGGGAGTGGTAGTCACAGCTCAACATCCCCCACCCACATGGCCCAGCAAGCTCACACTGAAGCATGCACACCTCACAGGGAGTGAAAAGCCTCTTCAAAGATGTCTGACACTGGCCTCAGCTGTGGGGAGCACAAGGCCCTCCTGTGAACTGTGCACCAACAAACAACAGGACCACACTGTCAGTCATCTTGCCATTGCTGTCACACTCACACACAGTGAAGTCGACTCAAAAGGAAGGAAGTATGGCCATGCTGGGAAGGGGGGTGTAGGCAATAGCATGATGGGAGTGGTAGTCACAGCTCAACATCCCCCACCCACATGGCCCAGCAAGCTCACACTGAAGCATGCACACCTCACAGGGAGTGAAAAGCCACTTCAAAGATGTCTGACAATGGTGCTCTGTTGTGGGGAGCACAAGGCCCTGCTGGGAACTGGGCACCAACCAACAGCAGGACACCACTGACTGACATCCTGAGAGTCAACCTGCACACACTGCAAGGGTGGCATGCTTCATGGTGGGATAACTGGGCTGGGGGAGAAGGAGGGCCGGATGTCCACCAAATACCACCAATGCTGGCCATGCACACACCTCAACATTCACATTGAAATGCTTCAGGTTGGCAGGACAATGTGCTACACCAATATCAACCTCTGACTGTGACAACTTAGGACAATGCAATGTACAGGCCCGCATCCAGAGGTACAGTCACAACTGTCAGGTGTTTGAACCATTGATGCCTGTAGAAACATAACATACATTGTGTGTCTCTTCCAAAAACAGGTGATGATGGGGACACAGCAGCAGACGATGAGGAGTCCCTGTCCCAGGCTCCGGGGAACACTGAGCTCACTGGTGTGGAACAGCCTCTGCCCTCCTCGGATGGCCGAAGACCTACCTGGCCCCTCCGGTGTGAGTCATCATGCAGCACCAGCAGGACCAACATCTGCACCCCCTGCACCCACTCCTCCAACAACTGCCAACACACAGACCACTCCCACCGACACGGACAGACCAAGGACCACCAATGACAACAGCACAGGGACCCCAGCCCACTGTGGAGCAACGGACAACAACCCCAGTACCAACCCCCAAGGGGGCCTAGGGTCACCTGTGCGTGCCACCGCAGGTCCCGCACGTGTGGCCAGGGGTGGTGGGAGGGGTGGTAGGCATAGGTCACTGTTTGCAGAGGGGTCTGGACTGCATGATGACCCACAACTGGTACGCATTGCTGATGCGTACCAGAATAGCACCGGAGAGGTCAGTCAGGTAGTGGGGATCCTCAAGGACATTCAACAGCAGCAGGCTGCCCATCATGCCCGCTTGGACTCACACATGTCCCGTGTGGAGACACACATGTCCCGTGTGGAGACACACATGTCCGGCATGGAGTCCAAGTGGGACACATTGCAAGAACTGACAGCGGTGCATAGGGACATATTGACATGCCTCTGCCAGATTAGCACCAACATGGCCACACCTAACTGTGTGCCCACAACATCTGGTGCTGCAACAACTGCAACTGCCACAGGGAGGGAGGATGACTCGGCCGGAGAGTCCTCTGCACCGCAGCAGCCTGCACGTGAGGGTCCCCCCCGAAAGAAGAGGGGTCGTCCGAGGAAGGAAAACTGAGAGGCCGATGGCCATGTACATCCCCCAGGCACCCAACACCTGTTCTGGAAATTCTCCTCTGTATGCAAACTGTTCACCCTGTCGAATGCAACCCAACTCTCCCACATGACATGGGGAGTTTAAGTTGGACCAATGTATCAGATGACTGTGGACTTTACTCAGGACATTTCTGCTACCAACACTTCCAACTCATCTGGGAACTTTGGATTCCAATGCCAATGTACAGCACCCACCATCCTGTGCACTATCCTCACACATGTATGTAAATAAACTCACTAATACACCATACTTGCCTCTGTTGTGATTCCAACGTGGTTTCTGTCATGGAGATGATGATCTGCTAAATGACACTGTGCATGCTAACTGCTACAGCAAGTTCAACACCGTCATGTGAGTCATGGCGATGTGACACATATGAGGGAGACACACCACTAGGGCTACACAACACATAGACACCAAGGCCATCTGACTCATCGCCTACACTGATGTTGCCAGGAAATAAAGTGGAATGCACAGACACCACACCTATTCAGAGTCTGTGTTAACTAGCCCACAGGTGCAGTAAGCAAATGTCAGTCAGATGTGTGACCACAGACAACGCACATCCCAAAGTGAAGTACAGGTTTATTACACATTTGCAACATGTTGTTTCCACTACAGATGCAAGGTAATCCCACGTGGCAGTGGCCACACAGTCACCAAGTGTAGAAGAAATAAAGTCCAGGGGTGTGTGGCACATCACCTGTAGGGAAACGACTGCTTCCACTCTGGAAGTTGAATCATGGTGTTGGGGGATCCGAGTTGACCAAACAACTCTGAAAGTACCCTGTGAAGGACAGACATGACACACAGTCAAAAGCACTGAAGAACAGGACAGAACTGCAATACTCATGCCCAATACATGTCACAAGATACCTACACAAAACCAAGTTAGCATGTCAACAGTGTTGGGGAGTACAGACTACCTGTAAGGACACATCGCTGCACGCATCCAGTCAAGTAGCACATGGCCACACTCAAACAGCAACAGAGCACCACCAACACACATCATGCAAACTCAAATCATTGACATACCAACTCTGTATACTCACATTCAGCTGAAGAAGTTGGTGATGAGCTGTGTGCGGACATCACCCTCATCATCATCATCATCACTGGCATCATGGCCGAGGCCAGGATCCTCCACAGGTGACGGATGTTGGTCATCATCATCCAGGATGAGAGGCAACTCCTTCCGCACTGCCAGGTTGTGTAGCATGCAGCAGACAATGACAATCTTGCACACCTTTGCAGGGGCATATGGGAGGGCCCCTCCTGTCTTTTCCAGGCAGCGAAAGCGGCTCTTCAGGAGACCAAATGTCCGCTCGATCACTCTCCTGGTCCGACCATGTGCCTCATTGTAGCGCATCTGCGCTGGTGTTACAGGGTTTCTGAGGGGTGTCAGCAACCACGGCATGTTGGGGTATCCGGAGTCACCTACATACAGACAATTGCACATTAGCTGAGTTGGAAAAGAGGGTGGAATACAACATCGCAGAACACACACAATGGTACAAAGTCAGTACACACCGACAAGCCAGGCACGCTGGTTCTGCATCTGTGACATCATCCTCGGGATGCGACTACTCCTCATTACGTAGGCATCATGTGCAGAACCGGGAAACGTGCACACACATGTGAGATGCTCATATCTGCAAGACATACCACCAGAGCATTGATAGAATGGTAATGTTTCCTGTTCCTGTATGCCTGCTCATGTGCCTGTGGTGGTACCAAAGCCACATGTGTCCCATCAATGGAGCCAATGACATGTGGCATCCTCCCCAGGGCATAGAAGTCACTCTTGACGTCAGTGAGTTGTTGACGTTTAGGGAAATAGAAGTACTGGTTCAAGTATCTCAACTTCGCCTCCAAAACATCGCGTAGCACGCGGCTGAACATGGTCTGTGACATCCCACCAGCATACGCCACAGTGTGTTGAAAGGTACCGGTGGCAAAGAAGTGTAGGGCTGCCATCACCTTCACCTTGGGGGTCAGCGCTGCAGGGTATGGCCGGCCAGGTTGCAAATGTGGGGCCAACCGCACCGCCAATTCCTCAATCAGCGGCCTGTTGAAGCGGTACCGTCGGATGCAGTCACGTTCAACCATGGTTGCAAGGTCAGGGAATGGTCTATGGACAGCTGGTGCCCTGCAGTGCATAGGTGAACAAAGAAAGATTGTCAGTCACCCCACATATGTGGCATTGACCATACTCAATATCACATGATACATCATTACGAGACACAAGTACTTGATGTGTGTGCCGTTCTGTATGGACATATATGGCACCTACATGGCCAACATCTAACATCTCAGTTCAACATGTGTTGACAACAAGTTCCAGGTTGTGCTATAGGAAATCATTAGGCTGTGTCACAGTACCCATGTACTGCTGTCACGTTCCAAACACACACCACAGTGACAAGTGAGGACAGATGTGCCCCAGGCATCACAGCTCTTTGACAGGTAGATTCCCAGGGACCCTGTATTGCCACATGGACACTGGCATGACATGGCGTATCATGTACACGTCAGCAAAACAACCATGACTCCCACAGGTAGTGGCCCCTGTTGCCTCTGCAGGACAGACATGGACGTCTGTGACACACACACGCACAACATCAAAGTAGATGCACAAACAACGTGGATGTGGAGACTGTCTCCCATTGTGCACATGGAATCAGAGACATCTGAAACACAACATGCACACAGACTGTGGAGGGCGATCACAATTGTGGCAATGGGTCACCCTGTGACGTACATACCATCCCACATGGGACTCAGGGTGTATGTGACATAACATACACATACACATCCTGGAAATGTGACCATGCCACATGCTCTGAACTGAACAGTTGCACATCACAGTGGTCATGTGCACCTCACACAAAGGATTCTGTCCCCATGAACACGTGCACAGCCTGGGAGTGGCTGCCCCAAAATGCCACCCAACAAACCACATGTTGATCCCCATACACACACAGGTAATGCAGCCTTACATGCCTTAGGATACAGTGTGGACAGGCTGTGGTGTTGTAGGTGTGCCCCTGAGTCCCTGGCAAGTAATTGTGGCTGGCATACGTTCACCAGTGACAACCATGGTGACATATGCGAGTGACTTGTACAGGGACGCGTCGTACAGCAATGGACCGATCCGTGTGCACGCATTGGCCATTGCATATGATGTGGACGGATGCGTGTTGTGCTCAGAAATACGCGTCGCACAGCAATGGACCAATCCGTGTGCACGCATTGGCCATTGCATATGATGTGGATGGATGCGTGTTGTGTTTCGAAATACGCGTCGCACAGCAATGGACCGATCCGTGCGCACGCATTGGCCATTGCATCTGACGTTGACGGATGCGTGTTGTGTTACGAAATACGCGTCGTACAGCAAAGGACCGATCCGTGCACACGCATTGGCTATGGACTGACATGTTAACGGACGCGTATTCGAAGCTTGTACGAGTCGGATGCAGTGAATTCAGTTGGCCACCCACAACAATGTTGCAAATTCATGGGGGTCATCAAGTTGAAATTTTGAAGGATGCTGTAGGCGTGTATAAGTGGTGTAATTCCATGGATTGGCCAGATTCAGAAGATGCAAACGACTTGGACCTATCACTTTGGACACATGGGACAGTATCTGCCTCTGCAGCACACATATAATGCTGGCTGTTCCCCTGAGAGCTCACTTGCCTGCACTACATGCTCCAGGACGACATCTGCCACTACCACTGCTGCTGTCTCTGCATCCTCTGGCTACTGCTATGGCACGTACTGTGGAGAGAGCCCCAGCCTTCAGCACTGAGGAGAACCAGGCCCTGCTGGACAGCCTCCTTCCACAGTACAGCAAGCTGTATGGGAAACCAGGGGAGCAGGTGAGTGTGCTGTCCACTGCCTTACTAATTGTGCATGTTGTCTGACTAGCAAGACTTACAGTGTGTACACCAGTGGCTAGCATGCTCACTGAGTAGTTGTCACCCCCAAAGTGTGTAGTTACATGCACTGAACAGGTATAGTGCAGTAACAGTGCATTCCAACAAGGTTTTACTTCCCAGGCAATGATACCATTTAGTAACTGCTGGACAACTGTTCATAGCCATAGTTGCACTACCTGTGTACATCATATGCCCCTGTGATTGAGACATGTATATCCAACTGTGTGATGCACGGATATGTTGCATGTGTAGTAATGCTGTGAAATTCCTAGGGCTACTTCATAACAAAATATAAAACCATAATTGTATAAATTAATGATAGTGACACTGAAATTGGAAAATTACAAAAAGTTTTTTTAATAGAAAAATGCTTCATTAAAATGCAGAGGCCTAGTATGCATTTTTGCTAGATACATTATTTACATGGCCTGCATAATGAAATCAATCACTTTTACATATTTTATCTCTTCTTCTTTTTCCTGATATCCATATGACAATAATATATAAATCAAATTAATTTAAAAACTGGGTGGTTTCCAAGATGTCTCAACGCGCGTTTCGGCAGTAAAACTGCCTTCTTCAGGAGAGCCACCTCCAATTACATTTTCATTGTGAGAAATGCGAAAACCTGAAAGCAGGTTTACAAGGGATCTCCAACTCTTGGATTAGCGTGTCCCAAACACTGGTAAAAATGTCCGTAAGCTTCAGTCCCAGCGGAGTTAATACTAATAAGTGGATAAAATGAAGGTCACATGAGGATTTCCCTATGTGTACCTTAAGTAATATTGAAGTGCGGGAATTAGACGGGCTGAAATTCTTAGGATGTCAAATATGAAGTAATGGCCTTTTCACTTTGTCATCCTCACAGGTTGATGCCCACCAGAAGCAGGAGATCTGGCTGACCATAGCCCGGGCAGTATGATCTGTGGGGGTCTACAGGCACAGGATCCGCAACTGCCAGAAGAGGTGGCAGGACCTTCGTGGCTGGACCCGGAGGATCACAAGGGTCCAGCTGAAGCTGTCGCCTCCTCGCAGGAGGGGCGGACACAGGACCCTGACCCCCCCACATGCTCCAGATTCTGGCGGTGGTCTCCCCTGACCTGGATGGGCAGCTGAAGGACAGACAGCAGCAATGAGGGGGTAAGTGCTGGCCTTTTCTGGGTACTATGACTAACATGCTCTATGCACTCCTTTAGCCTGGTTCCACTTCCACAGTGCGACTGTCTTGTCGTCCTGGACTCATGTCCCTCACTTGTGTCATGCCCCCTCCTCATCTGATACACAGATGTGGCCCTTACAGTCTGTGACTTAGGTCACTTGGGTACTGTGTACTTGCAGTTACCTGTGGTTCAAGTTGGGGACAGCATCAGTTACAGGAACTTTGTTGTGGGCTGCATGGGTGGTACAATTGCTCACACAATGCATGTGATCTGACATGTACTCTGGGTATGGCTTTAATATGTGTTTCAATTGCTGCTCTGACTCACCACATGTCTGGGGTATGTGCCACACACCCATGCTGCAGCAGAGACCAAGGTAGGAGCATCAGGAGTATGTACATCATGTGTGTGACACATGCATAGCCACCTGCCTAGTGTTCAGGGTAATACCATGTTGCACATGGACCAGTACTGTAATGCCTACTCCGGACATCGAAGGCACTCTGTTCTCCCACTCCCGTGTGTCAGCATACATATTGGGCATTGTGAAGAGTGCACTCAGGTGTCTGCCTCTGTGTCACCATGGTGCGGCCTTGCTTTTGGACTCCTGGAGTGTTTAACAATTTGGGGTGGCCAGCCATCTGAGTTGTGACTATAGGATCTGCACATTGGTTAATGCATAGGTCTCTGATCCCTTGACTGTGCACAATGGTGTATGTAACATTGAGGTGCAGGCAGCTTTGGTTCATTCTCATCAGACGGTGAAGTGCTCATGTGTATGGATTTGTGTTTGCAGTCACTCAAATGTCTCATTTGAATGACGTGGGATCATCTTAGTCCTCATGATGTGGGTGGCCAGGGGTGCACATGTGCACCTGTCAGCTACAGGGCTTGCATTCCCAAAACTTCCATGATTGTGACACAGTGCAGACTGGTGTTGTGTGTATGCACTGCCCCTGTGACAGGAGACAGTTATGACTGACTTGCCAGACAGGCCTGTGCCATGACATTTAACTTGCAAAGGGTGATCCAGCAGTAGTGTGATATGTCCTGCATGCACACCATTGTTGCATTGTCTATCAGGACATGAGGACATCATTGTGTCTGGTGATGGAACCAAAACCCGCATAGCGACAGAGACTCTGCCCATCACTTTTCCTGACACATGTACTGAGTCAGTGGCAGGAGATGGCATGTGTTTGTAGTGACACATTTCCATATGTTCTCTTGGATGTCCAACAACTGTGTATGTGGTGCATGTGTGCACATATGATTAGTCGCATACAACAGGTACCAGACAGATGGGTGCATGGACAGGTAGGATATGAGTGGCATGAATGACTGTCAGGCAGACAATGGGCTTCTTCAAATCAGTGTCAGCACTTATTGCAATGTCTAGCGAATGATGGCAGGGCTTGCTCTGTGATGTGCTGTACTTACTGTGTTGTGTGTGGTCAGTACAGGTGACTAATGTTGCTCTGTTTATCCTGATTGTTTGCAGATACATCCACGGCCACAGGAGGAGACAGCTCCACGGACCAAGAGGAGCGGCAGAGCCAGACTGGGTCCACTGCAGAGGAGACCGAGGGACCCAGTGGCACGGAGGGTGAGGGGAGCCACACTGAGGAGACCTCAGCTACGACCACCTCGGCTGAGGAACACAGCACTTCTAGTGAGGACTCCCTTGTGCAGGCGGGTGTCAGCAGACCCCGGACAAAATCGAGCAAGTCTGTCCCCGCCACCACCTCCATCTCCACCCTCCCATCTGCTCCCATTCCACATGTCCGTGGAGGCTCCCGTGTAGGGGAGCGTGTCTCCTTCATGCCAGGCACCGCACCCCCTGCCTCTGTCTCCCCTGCTGCCCTGAGTGTGGAGTCTGTGGACTTGCTGAAACAGATCCATGTAGGGCAGACATCAATGCTGAGTGTCCTCCATGCACACACGGGTCTGTTGACACAACTGGTGTCATTCATGGAGGGCATGTCATCTGGCATGTCTGCCCTACATTGGACCAATCAGTCCATGGCCTCCTCACTGACGGCAGCAGTGTCCCTCCTGCAACAGTCCCTCACCCCTCCTACCTCTGCCCCATCCACAATCCCCAGCACCCTACCTGTCCCAAGCACACACACACTGGCACAGGCACGCACCAGCACAGACACAAGCAGCACACACACGCCAAAATCCAGATGCACACGCACGCACAGTCAGGGGACTGATACCTCACTCACAGGGGATGGGGCCCAGACACACATACACGCATCCACGAGCACTGCGCAGTCCTCAGATACCTCTCCCTGCAAAACCCCTTCCCTTGCCTCACCTGCAACCCCCCCCTCCCAGAAGCTCTTCCTCTGTGAGCTTGGCCTCTTCCCCACAGATCCATCTGACCCAACGTACAGGCGGAAGAGGCGACCACCACACACAGAGGGGAGTGCCCCTCACACCCGGACACCCTCCCCCAGGCACAGGCAGACTGAGGACCCCATTAGGAAGTCCCCCCGGACCACGAAGGGCAAGACCCCACCACCACCACCACGCAGCTCCAACACGCAGTCTCTCTCCTCCATCCCCCAGGCCACCACTCCACAGGTTCCCCCACCACACCCTGCCCCAGGTTCCCCCACACACCTATTCTGCATCCCCAAACTGCTTAGGCCCTCCCCCCCTACCACTTGCTCTTCCACCCCCAACCCAGACGCTCGGCCTGTTTGTGCCACTGGTGTGGAGACCGGGTCCCCCCCCCTCTGTCCTGCCCACCTCATCTGCCCCCCCTTCCACTCCCTTGGAGTTATGCACTGCAGTGGAGTCCACAACCAGCCTGTCTGACTTGGGCACTGCAGTGGGGACCCAGTCCACTCCATCTGACCGGCCCACTGCAGTGGTGCCATCACCCACACCATCTGACTTATGCCCTACAGTGGTGCCGGCCCCCACTGAGTCAGACACCTCCACTGCAGTTGCCGGTGACACTCCTGCACCCACCACCCCTTCACTGCCTCCTTCTGGCATCCCCTGATCCTGTCCCTGCGGTGCCTGGCCTGCCCCTTGTATGCCCCTCCGAGGGGGATGTCCCCTGTCTGTACCAGTGCAGGCAAGCAATGGGTGACAAGTTGTCACATATCACCCTGTTCGAACTGTGTATGTGGACTGGCCATTGCCCTTAGTTTCTTTTGGACTTCAAATTTTAACATTTGCTGAATAAAGCCTCTTTTTGTTTACTAGTGGGTTTTCTTTTGATGTACATGATGTAGATGAGTATCATCATGCATTTGCTGTTGTTATAGTGTTCAGATCAGGAAAATGAAGTGTTGCTGTGATGGACTCCATGTGGTCCATGGGATATGTGTACTAATCTAGTCTGGATCCATAGCATCCATTGCTGCACTCTGAGGGTGTAATGTTCAGCATTTGACACAGGGATGTACGTTTTGCATTTGTAAATTAACATCTGTGGCTTACACTGATGCACATCTGGTGGGCTTACCACTGTTCAATGTTTCTATTTCCCTGACTGTGTGCCCATCTCCACTGGACATGCAGTTTAGCACATCAATGTTGAAGGACTCATCTGTGTATACAGTGCAACTTGCTTGACACGTGTTTTGGGTATATGCAGATGACTGAAGTGACACTCCGGTACCCAGGCTGATGTGAGCAGAGCCTTCAGTGTGTTGTAATTGTTGACTCACTGACCGAGTGTTCTGCTGACATGTTTGAGTCGTGCACAGACAAGGTTTGGCACAGCGGACCTTCCACAGGAGTGGAGTGCCCTCATGGCAGTGTGTAATCCCGTGACATTGCCTGGGCCCATGTTGTGTGTTGTGTAAGCATGTCTGTGTGTGTTCCCTTCCCTTTTCCTACACAGGCTGTGTCCCTACGGATGTTCCTGTTTGTGATGCTTGCTGAGTTGTCCTGTGTTCACCCAGCATCTTGGACCTTGTTTCTCCGGGATGTGGGTGCATGGCAAACTAATGTTCATCAGGTTGTCATCCCTAGTTGTCTTTGTTGTCAGGGCTGGGGATGTGGACAAACGCAGATGGGACACAGTCAGGATTCCCCTTGGCACTTGTTGGTTACACAAGTCATGTAATTTACAGTTTGTGGTAGCTTTCAGTGATTGTGACACGTTGTGTGTGTGACTGCTGCCACTCCTCAGGGTCAGAGCTGCAATGTTGGAAGTTGTCTACATGTGTTCTTTGTGGGTCACCTTGGCTTCTTCATTGGTGTGTGACTGTGGCCGGTATCCCATTGATTGGGGTGGATTTCACGTCATGCCCATGTACCGCGTACTGTGCAGTGTGTCAGACATTAACGAGTCTTGTTGACTGGCCATGTGTGATGGGTTTCTGCACCTTAGTTCCCACCACCACCCCTGGGATTGTCATGGGTGCATGTGCAATGTCACCAGTCCATGTGAGCTTCAATGCTGCACATTGGTGGAGATCAAGGTGTGTGGTGTTGAGTGTGTGCAAATGTGAGTTGTTGCACGGCTAGACCCCTACCTCCATATTGGACTTGGCTGACAGGCCGTGCTGATTGATTTGTGCTTGTGTAGGTGTGATGGTAGTTTGTTGCTCAGGACACATGGCTGTGGTTCACAGTGTGAACGACATCTACCTTTGTCATCACAGTGGGATTATCATGCAGGCTAGTGTCACCACAATGTGGGGTCCCTGGGGGTAGTGCTGTGGTGGGTCTGTCTCTTGCTGTGTTAGTTGCTGTTCCTACAAGCTTGTGTGACATGTGTAATTTGGTCTCCCTCTCATCTAACGATGCCTGATTGCCCACATAGGGTAATCCGATCCATGAGTTACTTTTGTATGGCACTGTATACACATCTGTGTAATTGGAATTCAGGCCTCCTCATGTGTTGTGTGGTTGCCTGGGGACACTGGCACACCCCCCCATCACCTGTTGTGTTTGATATGCAGTGTGAGGCTGCCTGTTTGTGTTTGTGCATCTGCACCACTGCATTGGCATATCTTTAGTGTGCCATTGCCTGTATGTTGTTTGGAGGATTTCCCCTGCTGTCCCTGGGACTCCTAGGTCATCAGTCAGCACAATAATCATGGATTGTATGTCCCATTGCTGCCATGGTATGGTATTTGTTCACCTCACATCTACAGTCTCCACAGGATATCTACATTTGTGTGTCCATTAGTGCAGATATGTGGGTCTGCATTATGATGGTCACTTCTGGCATTGTGTAATTGATAAATGGAGACAATGTCAGCCCCCATGGGTGATGTTTGTCTGCACATGGCCAAAGGTATGTTTTATTTGCACTGCACTGTTTGCCTCACCCAATCTATGTTGCTATGGGACACAAGCACTACTTTGCCACTGATGTGTTTGTTGTTGTGTGACCAGGAATCATCCATGCTGTTTGGCAGTTGCAGTTTTTTCCATGACAACACTTACCTTTTGGTCACTGTGATGATGGGGGTTTAGACCCCATTGCCACAATGTTCAAAATGTGCTTCAGCTATGGACCCCACACTTACCTTTTGGTCACTGTGATGATGGGGGTTTAGACCTCATTGCCACAATGTTCAAAACTGTGCTTCAGCTATGGACCCCACACTTACCTTTTGGTCACTGTGATGATGGGGGTTTAGACCCCATTGCCACAATGTTCAAAACTGTGCTTCAGATATGGACCCCACACTTACCTTTTGGTCACTGTGATGATGGGGGTTTAGACCCCATTCCCACAGTGGTCATGGTCTGCTTGCATTGTGAAGGCCACACACATTTATGTGTGACACATGTGATAGGGGGTCACATTGTATGTTCAATGTCATGTTCAGTGTTGTAGGCATTTGACACAGACTACACACTCTTGTCATGATGTTGGGGATGTCTTTTGCTGACATTCATTATGTTGGAGTATGCTGGTTGTGTCATGCATTACCCGTCCTATGAGTGGGGATGGTAGTAGTGGTAGGCATCCAGCCGCCCATGAGTAGGGGTGGTGGTAGTGGTAGGCATCCATCCCCCTATGAGTGGGGATGGTAGTAGTGACAGGCATCCAGCCCCCCATGAGTAGGGGTGGTGGTAGTGGTAGGCATCCAGGCCCCCATGAGTAGGGGTGGTGGTAGTGGTAGGCATCCAGCCCCCCATGAGTAGGGGTGGTGGTAGTGGTAGGCATCCATCCCCCTATGAGTGGGGATGGTAGTAGTGACAGGCATCCAGGCCCACATGAGTAGGGGTGGTGGTAGTGGTAGGCATCCAGGCCCCCATGAGTAGGGGTGGTGGTAGTGGTAGGCATCCATCCCCCTATGAGTGGGGATGGTAGTAGTGACAGGCATCCAGCCCCCCATGAGTAGGGGTGGTGGTAGTGGTAGGCATCCAGGCCCCCATGAGTAGGGGTGGTGGTAGTGGTAGGCATCCAGCCCCCCATGAGTATGGATGGTAGTAGTGACAGGCATCCAGGCCCCCATGAGTAGGGGTAGTGGTAGTGGTAGGCATCCATCCCCCTATGAGTGGGGATGGTAGTAGTGACAGGCATCCAGGCCCCATGAGTAGGGGTAGTGGTAGTGGTAGGCATCCATCCCCCTATGAGTGGGAATCCAGGCCCACATGAGTAGGGGTGGTGGTAGTGGTAGGCATCCAGGCCCCCATGAGTAGGGGTGGTGGTAGTGGTAGGCATCCATCCCCCTATGAGTGGGGATGGTAGTAGTGACAGGCATCCAGGCACCCATGAGTAGGGGTAGTGGTAATGGTAGGCATCCACCCCCCTATGAGTGGGGATTGTAGTAGTGACAGGCATCCAGGCCCACATGAGTAGGGGTGGTGGTAGTGGTAGGCATCCAGGCCCCCATGAGTAGGGGTGGTGGTAGTGGTAGGCATCCATCCCCCTATGAGTGGGGATGGTAGTAGTGACAGGCATCCAGCCCCCCATGAGTAGGGATGGTAGTAGTGACAGGTATCCAGGCCCCCATGAGTAGGGGTAGTGGTAGTGGTAGGCATCCAGCCCCCCATGAGTAGGGATGGTAGTAGTGACAGGCATCCAGCCTCCCATGAGTTGGGGTGGTGGTAGTGGTAGCCATCAGGCCCCTATGGGTGTGTATGGCATTGGTGATAGCCATCCCGCCCCTATGGTTCGGCTGTTGCTAGTGTACGTCATTTCTGCATCCCTATGTGTGTGACATATGTCGGGTACGTGTCGTTTGTTTGTGTAGTGGGTGTCTGACTTACCGTCTGCGCCGTACGCGTCCGTACCGGTTCCGGTAATAGATGTACAGTATTGGTAGGACCTGCGCGATGGGATTCATGGTTGGGTCGTCTCGTTCGGGTTTCTCGTGGCTTCGACTCGTACTCGTCGCTGGCTTGTTCGTCTCGTAGCCGTGGATCGTCTTGTGGCGCGAATCGGAGCTTATGTGCAGCTCTCCCGGATGCTCTGACGTGCCTGACGTAGCGACCAGTTCGGCGCGTACGGAGTGCGCATCGTACTAGTCCGGCCGGAAGGTGCTGTGTATTTACTTCCGTGCGACTCGAATCGGCGTTTACGGATCCGGCTCGGGCGGGGAACAGGAGCTGGAATGGGTACGTACGGCTCGGTCAGAATCTGAGCAGTAATGCGCATCGTACTTGCTCGTTCGGACGACTGTTCGAATCGGTTGGGAAACACGCGTTCGGCTTGTATTTTTTCCAGACGAATAGTATTAGGTGCACTTCCGGCCGAGATCGGAATCGACCCCAGAATGTTTAAGTTCAAAACCACAAAGTTATATTAAAAGGTTTTCAAAGTTGCAAACTCCAATCATCAGGATTATTTGTATTTCAATAGTCAACACATGAATGCATTAGTCAATATATCCAAAGCAAATAAAAATCGTAAAAGCAATGACAAACTGTTATAAAGTTGCCTCAAACAGAATGGAGTAAATCTGTTCTCCCTTAAATGTGAACTCCCTACACTACTAAGCTAGGGGGAAAGTCAGAGAATTCTGAAGAAAAGGCACAAGGGCAGATTTTCTACCTGAAAGACACTGAAAGGCAATAGGAAGCATCTGCTCTAAATTAGGGAAAAGGGGGAATCTGAATCTAAAAGCAAGCAGAAAAGGATCTGAATCTAAAGGCAAACAGAAAACTATCTGCATCCAGAAGCAAGTGAAAAGGCATCTGAATCTCTAGTGTGGGAGAAGGAGAGTCTGAAGGGAATCTGAAGGGAGCCTCAAGGGAATCTGAATCTACATGCTGCAAACACATTCTTAAAAACAACAGATTTCTAACATTATCAGTAACAAGTAGTTTCTCAAACAGCCAGTCTATCAAGTGAAGACAGAAAAGCAACAGTTCCAGTCTCATTAAAATATATAAAACTTTCTTACAAGCAAGCTTCAACTGTGCCTGTCAAACTAGCACATAAGACATATGGACTGCTTACACTCACAGGTGCAGAGAAAATGCCCCCATTCAATTAGGAAAGCCCACCACAATCTCAAAGAACAAAACATTCTTTTCTACAGGAGAAGCGACAAAAAGAAGCATTACACGTTTGCAACGTTGCTTCAGCTTTCTTGTATCGAGACTCAGTGGAGTACCTAGGACACACATTATCTAAAGAAGGTGTGGCACCCAAAAAATCCCTTGTTGAAGCTATCCTTAAAGCCCCTGCTCCACATTCGAAAGATAAACTGCTCTCTTTTTCAGGTCTCTGCGAATACTACAGTAAATTTATTAAGAACTTTTCTTCCAAGATTGAACCTTTAAGAGAACTTACAAGAAAGAACATAGAATTTGTCTGGGAATAAAGACAGCAACAAGCCTTTAAAAGTATCAAGGCTGAGATGGTGACAGCTCCCACTTTAAAACCGTACTGTATCAATAAGATTTGCATAGTTACAGTAGACGCAAGTTTGTATAGTTTAGGAGAGGTCTTGTCACAACGAGCTGGGAAAGAGGAGTGGAATGTAGCATTCGCTTCCCGCACCCTAAATGAGACAGAGAGGTGTTATGTGGTTATTGAGAGAGAGTTATTAGCTTGTGTGTGGGCGGTGGAGCATCTCCGCAACTATGTTTAGGGAGCTTGTTTTATTTTGAGAACAGACCACAAGCCACTTGTAGCCATTTTGTCTCCTGGGGGTGGTCAAAAAGCTACTGCTCGCATAGCAAGGTTAATGTTTTGCTTGCAAGAGTACAAATTTCTGGTAGAATATGTACCAGGGAACATTAATGTAACAGCGGATTGTCTTTCCAGGTTTCCTCATAATTTAAATGAAGAAAGGGACAATGAAGAGATTGTGGCCAGTATTGAGGAAGTTGTGTCAGGGAGATTTAGTACTATTTCTGAAGAGATGTGGAGAAATGCCATGGAGAGTGATAATTTGCTTCTTAAAGTTACAGAGTATGTGAGAGAAGGATGGCCTCCGAAGAGTGAAATTTCTGCAGACTTGTTTCCTTTTTGGAAACTCTCAGGTGAACTAGAAATGGAGGGGGATCTTCTATTCAGGCAAGGTAAATGCATACCACTCATATCTCTTCGTGATCTCATTTTGTCTGTGGCTCATGAAGGTCATCTGGGAATGTCTTCCATGAAGAGATTGGTCAGAACTGTGTTTTGGTGGCCTGGTTTGGACAGATTTGTGGACAAAGTAGTAAGGGAACGCTCTGATTGTGATAGCAGTGAAAAGAGGCTTAAGTGTAACCCTGCTCCTTTAATTTCTCTGGAGTGGCCTGAGTTTCCATGGCAAAAAGTTGTTTTTGACATTTCAGGACCATTTAACTTTTTACCTCGTGATTGCAGATTTGCTTTGGTGATGATCGATTATCACTCTTAGGGGCATATTCACAAGGACTTATCGCTGATTTATCGCCACCTTAACGCATCAAAAGTGGAGATAGATGTAACGCCCCATTCACAAGCGGGTGCAAACAGCAGACATTGCCAGTATTCCTGCGATAACTGCCCCAAAATTTATCTCCACGGGTGACACCACCAACTAACCCTAATGAGATGCAAAGTAGGCGTTCCCGTGCAAAAACTCACGAAAAAACCACAACACCACTTTCACAACGAACTGCCAGATCTGCGATGCAAACCAAAAACAGGCGATAAGCCACAGTAGCAGCAGGGATTTAACACCTGCCTTATGCTGGTGTTAAGCAGGATGACTACCTGCAGCACTAAAGGGAGCCCAGCCCAGAGCCACATCGGAAGACCCACAGATGCCATGGAGCCAATGATCATGCAGCTCGGAGACCCAAGAGGGCCACAACACCCACCGCCACCACTCCCAGGCCCCCCCCGGATCCCCCCTGGACAAACACATACCGTGCTCGACACAAGAGCCACACAAAGCGCGTGATGTCGCACAATTACAAAAAGAAACACACATGTGTGGTCAGAAGAACGAGAAACAGTCACACATAATTGAAGTAACAACCAAAAACGTTATTGAAATACAACACAAAACACCAATGCGGAAGACTCCTGTCGGGTCCGTATGGGACAATCTGGATGTCACAGCCTGGAAAATAAAGCACAAAATCAGAACGTCTGTCATGTGCACATCATAGGAGCGAGACACAGAGAAACAGAGAATGAAAGAAAGGCAGAGAGAGAATGAGAGAGAAGGAAAGGAAGTGAGAGAGAGAGAGTGAGAGAGAGAGAGAAGGAAAGGAAGGGGAGAGAGAGAGAGAGAGAGAGAGAAGGAAAGGAAGGGAGAGAGAGAGAGAGAGAGGGAGGGACACTGCCGCCCCCGTGCACCCAGGCACCACTGCTCACCTGCTGCCACCGGTGTATCTCCAACCACATGCCTGTATACACTTCAAGCCACCAGGTCTGCAATCTGTAATCGAGGCCAGAGTCAATCATGGCAGAGTCCATCTCACTGCACACGGCAACAACGCCTGTCCGTCCCTGTGCACACATGCAGCCGCACCCTACCCCCTCCCGCCGGCCAGCGCTGGCTGTCCGCACTTGCGCACCCAGGCCCCACTGCTCACCTGCCACCAACGGTGTCCACCAGTGGGCACACCACGTGCCCGTGCAAGCTCCAGGCCCCGGTCCCTCCACCATGGCATGCTCCACATCATGCAGACCCGCACCACGGCCCAGCAGGTCCCACACATGACGCTGAGTCCTGAGGCATCAATGGCAGAGACCACATCAGTGCACATGTCATCATCGCAGGCTGCACAACCGCTCAGCAATTTCGGTGCCACTAACCCTGTGCAACCCCAGTCAGCGCCACGTGGTGGTAGGCCTGTGACGGCCGCATGGCCTTGGGTGCCACTAACCCTGTGCAACCCCAGTCAGCGCCACATGGTGGTAGGCCCGTGACGGCCGCATGGCCTCGGGTGCCACTAACCCTGTGTGCAACAACTCATGGGCCCTTTATGATTGAGAATCATGGAACTCCGTCATCCAGTCACCACCAGCAGTGGGGAATGTGACGTTGTCGGCCCCTTAAATTGGCGGGGTCACATGGCCTGTGACGCCTGTGCCTGATGGGTGTGGTGTGTGTGCAAACCTGCCCTCAGGGAGTGGCCGTGACATGCTGACAACTAGACCAGTGACCTGCAGACCACTAGCGTGTAAACCTGCGACATGTAGCTATGTGGCCCCCCCCCTCGGAGCGTAAGCAGAGTGGTCTGGCCTGGCGTACGCCGGACCAGTGCAGGGCTTGCAACAATGACTCGGGGGCTCTGGGCGTGGTTCAGTCCATGTCCGGACAAGGAAGTGACTAATGCGTGTGTCCCTGTTGTAGTGTCTACGGCACCCGGAACGCAATCGGCAATGTAGCACACTGTGACTGGAATCCCACTAGATGAGCATCATTGACGTTAGGGGGAATCACTGACCCTACATTCATCCACACATTCATACATGAATGATGAAAGACATGACACAGCAGTGCATTTCTGAATGTTTAATGCACATCCAGTGGAGTTTTGCAGCTGGAGCAGTACAGGGCCATGCCAACCCCACTTCACAATATGGGCCCGTGGAGGGCCAGCCAGAGTCCATCGGGAATGACAAGTACAGCGGAAGAGGAAGGGTACAGTCCGCAGTCTGGTCGCCGTGTCATTGGTCACCAAACAGGATATGGCAGTCCATGTCGCGGTCCAAGGTGAGTGCAGCAGAGTGTATCGGGGGTCAGTGGAAGGTCATGGGGCCATGTGTGGTACCAAGCAGCAACAGGCCAGGTGGCGGACATGAATGCTAGTACCTCCTTCTGATCTCAAGCCCATCCACATCCTCGGATGTGTGCTCTGCCCCACCTGTGGGTGGTGCAGTTCCGGCTGCGGCACTGTGTGCCACTGACACATCAGGGGCCGGAGGTGGATTGTCGGCCGCACTGTGTGGCAGTGACACATCAGGTGTGGGAGTGGAAATGCCTGCCGCACTGTGAGGCACTGACACACCAGGGGGCAGAGATGTGGATGGTGTAGGAGCAGCAGCATTCATCTGCGCCACGCCTTATGGCAGCAATGCCATGATGAGGATATGCAGGGCATGGTAGATCCCAGCTACATTTTGCTGATGTGCAGCGGTGGCTGCCATCCTTTCCGCCTCCATCCGCACCATGTCCTCCATGAGCCTCAGCATGTGTGCCAGCTCACGGCTGAGATCGCTGGAGCCAATCTTGAAGTACTGGGTTTTATTGGACCCAGCGGTGCCAGGAAACACACCCAATGACCTCGAGTTCTTCCTGTCTCAGACTACAGAAACACAGAGTCTTCTTGGTGGCTTCAAAGATCAATTTATTGGCTGCAGCCAGCAACAGGTATCCTAGAAGTACAACAATGTGTATGTTCTCAGGAGACTGCCTTCTCATGGAAACCAGCTATCTCTTTTATACAGAATATTATGCTTTAGGCAAACATTCCTTATTTTTACAGTGGGTCATTCACATATTTCTTACAACAAAAGAAAAGACAGATTCATGATGACAAGCCCATTTTCAGTTTGTCCAGCCCACAACCAAATACCCAGTGAGGCCCAACACCTGCAACAGATATAATCTGGACCCCTAATAAAACCGGGCACCTCCTCCTCGTAAAGCAGGTCATAAAGAAAGAGCAGTGACAGGTGTGAATAAGATTTAGATATAGATGTGTGCAATGAAGGGTTTATGGCATGCTGCACCTGGGCCCCTAATCTCGATCGGCCACTGGGAACTAAAACTGGCCGAACAGGGTCTGGCTCTGGACAGTGGAGTCAGCTTGCCCAGGTCACTGAAAGTGTACGTGTCCCCTAAGGCGCGTTTTGGCTTTAGTCATTGCCTTATGTGAGGGCAACCACAAAATGGCTGCCGTACACAAAATGGAACCCGAGGGTTCACAAGGGAATCGTTAATATTAGAGTGATCCCGTCACTCGAATATGACGCAAATACTCAGATATAGCATACCTGTCATTACCGGTCTGCTGATACCAAAATCGTCATGTTACAATGATGTTAATGACACAGGTCCAGAATTTTCAGTACCACAGACCCTCCTTTTGCCCTTACATAGGCAATTTACTTACACTCATGCTAATCTGAGTCTAGGTCTATGTTCATGAATTCATTGAGATGTTGCTGTAGCATCATCCTATTACTTAGCTCGTCCCTTGATACAGGTTTCCTTACACATGATGTAACACATAGGCCGCATATGGCAGGAACACACTGTATGCACAGACAAAACAGGAAAAGGATGGCTAGAAGTATCCCAATGACCATCAGAACTTTCCATCCCCAGGTGGATAACAGTTCCCAGAACCATCCCATCAACGACCAGTCTCCTTCATCTATATGGATGGATTCAGAGATCCTATGTAGTTTGGAGATGGCCTGGTACACTGTTGGAGCATTATCTGGAATGAAAATGCAACAACTGGATTGGATCACTCTACATATCCCACCACGGTCTGCAAGTATGATGTCTAACGCGACCCTGTTCTGCAGGGTCATAAGGCGGTCCGACTGGAGCTCAGCAGTCAAATTATTAAGGGCACCGACAGTTTCGACTATGGTGGATTCAACCACTCGCGTCAATTGCCTCACATTCCTGTTGTTAGCCATAGGTCCCCAGAACGACAGAAAACCCCTAAAGAAGTCTCCCGCTTCTTGTCCTGCAGTGTCTTCCTTGCTGAAGACACCCCTAATTCTTCTTATCTTATGGTAATCTGCCGCAGCTGTGTAGGTGGGAGGCAACAGGAATGAAACGAAGCATGTGCCCGAGAAGTCAGGGGGCAACCACGTGTAGGCCCTATCATGGCAGATAAAGTAGGTACCCCTAGCTGCTAAGAACAAAGGGGAAGTCTGAGACGCAAAAATATACGTTTCAGTGCAGATACTCTTCCCTAACTGAGCTCTTGGATTCTTGCCATTACCTTGCAGACATAGATGACCCTGATGGGGTACAATCCAAATTGGAGCGGATCTTTTTGCTTGCTGGTTCTCGCTCAGACTCGCTCCATATCCAGTCACGTTCCATCCAATATACGCTAGTGTCTCATCTTCCGGGATAGTTTCGTAGGAACTAGTTCCCCTTATCATGTCGACTATCCCCTTAACTAGAGCACTATTCTTTGGGTTGTCTTTGACGGAACGTAGGGGGTGGATTTCGTGAGCATAGATGAACATCGTTCGGTATGCCCACACAGAACCATTGTAGCTGAATGGCAGCACTAGGTAGGGAATACCTTTCTCAGTAGTATGAGGCATAAGGCCACACACCCAACAGTTGGTTCTGTTCACTACTAGCTGGTGTTGGTGTAAGAGCTGAACAAAGGAGTTGTTCATAAACTCTAATCTTCTAACGGACTCGTGTTCAGGTAGAGGGTGAAAAGAATGTGAGGAGATAGTAGAGGAAGGCATGGGCTGTACAGTGGGTGCAGATGTCACTTGAAAAGAGAATATGATATACCCCACTAAAGACATCATTAGACTAAGTAAAATACAAAGACACATAATTAGAAAACATTTTCTGCTCATGGTTGCACATATTTTCCTCTTGAAACTTATTCTTTCAACAGGTCTCTCCATCTGAAAAGGCTCCATCCTCTAACGTGCTGTTCGCGGCGGTTGGTTTTCTTCACTTGAGAGTGTTTCTGAATGTCCCAGGGAACGCCCTAGAACAAAGCAGACCCGTAGACCTTGTGTCCGCAGGCTACACACTCAAGTCTTTTCACCACGACCCTACAGCTGAACCCGGATGGTGGTTCAAAAACAGGTTTTCGGATGGGAGGACCAAAATTTCATTTTATTTGTCCATGACTCTCGGTCGCAAGTTATAACGGCTTTTTCCAGGCAATGTCTGGTCGCAAAACAAAAGTTCAGGCTCAGTAGTGTCCAATCGAAGTGGTGATGGTATTGCTCTTTGGAGAAGATCGTCACTTTCTCGCTCAGAATTTGTCCCTGTGACGCGTGCGTCACTAAAAGGCAGAAAACGAGGCACTGTTTCAGTTTCCGAGTCAGCAATTCCCTCCTGGACCCACCGGTCATATGGTAGAGGCAAAGGGACCCTCTTACAGTGTACGCCGTGGATCCAGTTTTTCTTCCCTTGTACTCGCACTGCAGATCTTGTGGACAAAATCACCAAATAGGGGCCAATCCAGCGGGCTGATCGTTCTTTGTCCGCTGAAAGTTCTTGATTAACACCCACGATCCGGGATTGATTGCATGCCCTGGATCTTTAGAAGCCTGAGGCAGTGTATTATGAACCTGTTGGTGTAAAACACGCAATTTAGCCGTCAAATCATGCAAGTAATCAAGCAGTACAGGGTGTTCAATCTCGCTGAATTTCGTTGGCCTCGGCACTCCCCATATGTTAGCCGGGCGACCAAACACTATCTCATGAGGACTAAGTCCTACTCGGGAATGTACGGTCATCCTAGTTGACAACAGTGCTAATGGCAACGCATCAGGCCATTTAAGGCCAGAGCTTGCTTGTATCTTGGCCAGTTTTAGTTTAAGAGTGCCATTATAGCACTCAACTAATCCAGCTGATTGGGGATGATTTGCAGCGTGAAATTTCTGCCGGATTCCTAAACCTTCACACACTCGTTTCATCACTTGACCCACAAATTCACCCCCATTATCACTCCACACCATTCTCGGCAAACCAAACCTAGGGAAGAACTCTTTGAGAAGGGCTTTCGCTGTGGACAAGGCAGTATTATCTTTCAGAGGATATGCCTCAACCCATCTAGAAAAGGCACAAACAACAATGAGTACGTATTTCAAATTGTTGCACCTCTCCATGTGGATGAAATCTAGCTGCAAAACCTCGAACGGATACGTTGGAGGCGCAAAATGACCAGCTGGAGTTGGGGTTCCCTTACCAGGATTGTATTTCAAACAAACCATACAATTTTTTACCACATTCTCTGCACATTTGGGAATTCCAGCATTTTGCCACACTGGAGCCAATAACTTACAGATTCCTTTCACACTGATGTGGGCCATCCCATGTGCCATTGTAACCACTGCAAGCACATATGTATCGGGTAACAACCATCGCTGATGCTCCGACAATTCAACCCAACAACCATTTGCATCCAATTTACCCGTACTCTCTCTCCACGTACTTAATTCCTTCTCCGTAGCTTCAGCTTGGATGGACTTCACACTCTCTATCGTATCTTCACACATTCCAACGTCACCAATCCATCTTGCAGGGCCCGCAACATACATTCGACTCATCACATCTCTTGCTGTTTCTTTCGCAACTTCATCAGCAAACATATTACCGCGACCAACGTCGTCAGTGATCTTCTTATGTGCACTGCATTTCACAATCGCGACTTGCAATGGCAAAGTAAGTGACTCCAGGAGCTCATTCACCAATTGACCATGCTGTATTTTCGTACTGTGAGACGTGAGGAACCCACGTTCCTTCCACAAGCGTCCAAAACTATGGGCCACACCAAACGCATACTGGCTATCGGTATATATGGTCACTTTCATTCCTTTTGATAATACACACGCTCTCATAAGTGCAGTCAACTCTGCTGCTTGAGCTGAATTATGTGGGATACGTGCAGTTTCAACAATCGTATGTAAAGTCGTGACAGCATATGCCGCAGTCGTATCACCATTCGGAAGCTTGAAGCATGACCCATCCACCCATAAGGTACCATCACACTTTACAAGAGGAGTGTCCCTAAGATCTACTCTCCCTTTCGTTTCTTCTTCTGTCCTAAGAAAGCAATCATGCTGTTCCGGAACATCTGTCTTTGTTATAATTGGCAACAATGTAGCTGGGTTCAGCGTGTTGCATTTTCTTATGTGCACATGGCTCGCTAAAAGTGTCAACTCGTAACCTGACAATCGAGCACTAGTTAAGTGCTGTGTCTTGGTCCTGTTTAACAAAATATCCACTGCATGTGGGACTATCACGACCAGCGTATTATTCATCACCAAACCAGCAGACTGTCGAATAGAAACAGCTGCTGCCGCTGTGGCTCTCAAACAACTCGGCAACGCTCTAGCTACCGGGTCCAAAATCGACGAGAAATATGCACATGGACGTTGCTTGTCCCCAAAAGACTGTGTTAACACTGATAATGCACATCCTTCTCTCTCATGGACATACAGCGTAAAGGGCTTGCTGTAGTCGGGGGTACCCAACACAGGAGCTGAACACAATGCATCACGCAATTCGGAAAAACTTTTCTGACAATCTTCGGACCAAGGAAGGGGATTCGGCGTGTCTTTATAGGTCAATGCTACCAAAGGTTTAGCCATCAATGAAAAATTCGGTATCCATTGTCTGCAATAGGATGTAATACCTAAGAAAGCACGCACTTCTCTCTGTGTCATTGGCACACTTAATTTTGCAATTGCCTGAATTCTTTCTGGGGTCAATCTTCTTCCCTCTTTCGATAAGAGGTGACCTAAATAGGTCACTTCTTGTCGACAATACTGTAACTTGGAAAGAGACACTTTGTGGTGTAAATCAGACAAATGACGCAACAATGACAAAGTGGCTTCTTACAAATCTCCTTAGTATCTGCAGCAACTAACAAATCATCGACGTACTGTAGAAGGGTAGCGCCATCAGGTAACACAAGAGTGTCAAGCTGAGACTTCAGAGCCTGACTATAGATAGAAGGACTTTCACAAAAACCTTGAGGAGCTCTCTGAAATCGGAAGCTTCGGCCTCCTAAACAGAATCCAAAAATATCCCTGCTCTCTACGGCAATAGGGATGCTGAAGAAAGCATTCTTCAAGTCAATCACCGAGAACCAAGTGGCTGAGGCTGGAATCATTGTCAGTAAAGCAGTGATATCGGGAACGACTGGAAACTGTGGCACAACTATCTTGTTTACCTCTCTAAGATCAATCACAAACCTGTAAACAGGTGGCTGAGAAGAGTCAGTACGCTTCAAGACAGGTAAAACAGGACTATTGCAAACATTACCTCTTGTCTCTTCAATTACATTTTTCTCAATCAAATCATAAATGATCGCTAGCAACGCTTTTTCACCTTCATTAGAGATCTTGTATTGGGGAATGCGCGGCATTTTAACATTGGCTTTCAACGTTACAACATATGGCGGTATTTCCAAAAGACCTACATCATTGGGACCAGTAGCCCAAAGAATATCAGGGAGAAACGACAATTCTGTTGGAAGTTTGTCCTTTGACAAATATATTGGTGAAACCACTGTCTTACCCAATGTGAGTTGTACTCCCGAAGGAGAACAATACAATGTCACATACAATCTTTTCAGTAGATCCAATTCTAACAAGTTCTCACCACAACCTGTCGTTAGAATAAGTGGTGCTTCGATTTCACAAGGTCCAACAGAAAGAGACATAGGGCTAGAAATCGGGTTCCTAACCGGGGCGCCAGAAAAACCTACTGAAACATTAGTTTCGCCAGACAAAGGTGCGCCAGGGAATTTAGAGTGCATAATAGAACTCTTTGTAGCACCAGTATCCAACAGAAAAGGCTCTGACACACCTGATGTAATCACCTCAATATAAGGTCCACTCTGATCTACTGGAACTGAAACAGCTCCCTCTCTTTGTCTATGGCTGTCCTAGCAATCATCACCTTCCATACTCTCACCTTCTGCATAGTAGTCATCAGCATAGTACTGAGTCGTCCTACCAGACGCGTTATTCTGCTGATCAAAACTATTCATTGAATTTTGAGGAGGAAATGGGCGCGCGTTCTGGGTGAAATTTCCGCGTCCTCTAGCTCTAGGTGCTTGTGGAACACCTCGACCTCTTGCGCCAGAAATACCATTCATACGTTGCAACAAAATAGGGCAATTATATTTAAAATGACCTTCTTCCTTACAATATGAACATTGGTTAGGGCCTATCAGAGCACGTTGTTGAGGATACTCAAACCTTTGCGAATTCCTCTGATACTGTTGAGGTTGCTGATAGTCACGCTGATTACTACGAGGCGGATACGCTTGTTGTAAAAGAACCTTTGTTTTTAACTCTTTAGTTTTCTTGTCTGCTCTATCTTTCTCATCTTTATCTCTATTTTCGTAGTATTGTGCAGTAGCCAATATCTGTGCTGAAGAGGAAACGGCCCAAGAACTCTCTGAATCTTTCAATTTTTTACACAATTCGGGAAGCAAATTATGCACAAACTTGTCAACAAACAACCTTTGACCACCTTCTGTACTCATATCCTGACCACTGTGGTCGATACATGTCTCTTCAAACCTAGTGAAGAAGTCAGATACACTTTCCTCCTTCTTCTGCTTGCATGCAGACAATTTATCCCAATTTACACGCATTGCAGGCATCAAAGTCTTCATGTAAGTAACGATCCTACCAGGGAGGTCTGCTACTAAAGGCTCTGGTTTAGCACCGCCTACTTGTCTGTCATTTGCCGCATTGATATTAATCCATGTGTCCCCTAACTCCGGCGCATGATCCGTGTGACGGATCACTCTCCATAAAGGCTGTGGGACCACATTTCCAAACAACATGTCTATATCAGCTAAATTCATAACACAGGAGTCTGCAGTCTGTGATAATTCCTTATAATAACCTGCAGGGTTTTTACGGGGGTCGGGTAGAGTCTGCTTAAGAGCCAGGACTTCAGTTCGCTTCCATGGAACATGTACCCACACACGTTGAAAATGAGGCTGAATAGGTGGAACAGCATTTAGGTCTCCTTCTTTCCAAACTGGGGAACTTCTCTCATGGGATACTGTCTGACCTTCCTTTTAACAGAGGGTTCTGGCTCAAACAACAGTCGAGAAATACCCTCACTCCTAAATGATAATAATGTCGCAACTGCTTTCTCAATATCGGAACCCACAATCGTGCCTTTGGAAAACTCAAACCGTACATGACACAACTCAGGCGGATTGGCCTCCATATCACAATCTTTTAATCTTTCAAGAAGAACTTCGCACCTTTTGTCAAAAACATATCTCTGTTTCGGTGCTTGCCATTGGTGGAAGACATCCATAACAGACTCTAACTCATATCTTGTAGGGTCAGTGACCCATTTATGCGCCAAATGATCCAATACTCCCTTCTCTCTAGAATCGGGCAATTGGCTACGCAATTGTTTACGCTCTAAAACGGGGGTCGTAGTCGGTGACCCAAAGAAAGGAGACAAAATACTAGTAACAGTGTTTGTCATTCTCTGTCGGACAGAAGGAGAAGTTGACAAATGAACAGGAGGAAAAACAGGAGGAGACAAAGCAAATGCAGAGGCAGTGTCAGAAGGGATAGTGTGGAGGGAAATAGATGCAGGGGGCAAAGTCATAGGAAGTAAAGATGGAACAGGTAGTAAAGGTGGCAGCCCTTGAGGGGGCTGCGCCATAGTAGTAGGAGCCAACTGAAAAACAGCTGGTGGTTGTGGAAGAACCGGAGGTACAACAACTGGGGGTTGTACAACTAAAGGTTGCGGAGGTGCTGTAGCACTCTGCGCATAAGGAGGTGGTGAATTCAACAAATGAGACATTAAAGGATCCTTCTCAAGTTCCTTCACTGTATCTTGCTGAAGAGGTGGCAAAACTGGATAACATTTATCAATTGCCAATTTACGTTGCCTGTGCAGCTGTTCACTCGCTTGTTCCTCTTCATCATCCTTATACTGCATAGCAGCTTGCATTATTGAAATACCCTTTTCTCTTTTATTCTTCTTTACTAATTTAATTTCTTTCTGTTTGGCTTCTTTTCGCCATAGGCGGAAAGAGTCAAACATCGCCGGCCGGGCTTTCTTCTTAAAAAGTCTAACCTCTAAATTATCCAGAATTTCGGTGTCAAAACTACCATATTGGGGCCACTTTAGGACACCATCTTTCCTTGTGTACCTAACCCATACGTTATTATACGTGATAGGGCCCACTCCATGCTTCACGTAGAGCTCATAGGTTGGAGTTCCAATTGGAGGAACCGGACACGAGTCCTCCAATCGGGAATCCCTATTACAACCAAGACAAAACAAATTTCCAAGTCTGCTAAGACCAGGCATCTTCGCTCACTAGTCTAGCTTCAAACTTCAAAGGATTATCGAATACGACAGTCTCGTGAATACACGAGTCCTTCGGCTTTGGTACTTGCAAGTTCCAAATCAAAAGATCCTAACAAATCAAAGATCCCATGGGATACCCAAAACTAAGAACCAAGACTAAGGACTGGGAGACGCTCCACTTATACTTAACTGAGGTATCGATGACGTCACCAGAAGACTCGTCTATTGTCTCGCTCTACAAATCATAAAAGGGTCCAAGACAGGGCGATAGTCAGGGCAGCAGTCCTTCGTAGCCGTCGGGACGCGGGGAACCTCGCAGCAAAGACTTTCGGACCACGAACGACATACAGGGGTCGATGAAGTGGTTGGCCTTCCTCCAGAATTTTACACGAAGCTCCTCACGACCTCTGGCTTGGACCGGTACCGCTGAAATCGCCCCACGTTGGGCGCCAATTGAAGTACTGGGTTTTATTGGACCCAGCGGTGCCAGGGAACACACCCAATGACCTCGAGTTCTTCCTGTCTCAGACTACAGAAACACAGAGTCTTCTTGGTGGCTTCAAAGATCAATTTATTGGCTGCAGCCAGCAACAGGTATCCTAGAAGTACAACAATGTGTATGTTCTCAGGAGACTGCCTTCTCATGGAAACCAGCTATCTCTTTTATACAGAATATTATGCTTTAGGCAAACATTCCTTATTTTTACAGTGGGTCATTCACATATTTCTTACAACAAAAGAAAAGACAGATTCATGATGACAAGCCCATTTTCAGTTTGTCCAGCCCACAACCAAATACCCAGTGAGGCCCAACACCTGCAACAGATATAATCTGGACCCCTAATAAAACCGGGCACCTCCTCCTCGTAAAGCAGGTCATAAAGAAAGAGCAGTGACAGGTGTGAATAAGATTTAGATATAGATGTGTGCAATGAAGGGTTTATGGCATGCTGCACCTGGGCCCCTAATCTCGATCGGCCACTGGGAACTAAAACTGGCCGAACAGGTTCTGGCTCTGGACAGTGGAGTCAGCTTGCCCAGGTCACTGAAAGTGTACGTGTCCCCTAAGGCGCGTTTTGGCTTTAGTCATTGCCTTATGTGAGGGCAACCACAAAATGGCTGCCGTACACAAAATGGAACCCGAGGGTTCACAAGGGAATCGTTAATATTAGAGTGATCCCGTCACTCGAATATGACGCAAATACTCAGATATAGCATACCTGTCATTACCGGTCTGCTGATACCAAAATCGTCATGTTACAATGATGTTAATGACACAGGTCCAGAATTTTCAGTACCACAATCTGAGCGGACAGGTGTTCTTGTCTCCGAGTCATGACTCCAGCGATGTCAGCCAGGGCTCGTTGGAGACCATAGAGCGGCCCGTGGGTGTCCGTTAGGGACTGGAGCTGGTCCCTGATGGGACCTAGACACCCATGGATGGCATCCAGTTTGGTAGCCATGAGGTCGAACCCCACCCGCACCTGCTCAGCCGTCTCCCTCTGGCCCTCCAGCACAGGGCGTTGGAAGGCCATGTGTTGTTCGTGGGGGTCTTTGGAGACAGCCGGGGTTGTGGGTGCCTCCTGATGGGTGGTTTGTGTAGTGGGTGCGGTCTCCTCGATGCAGCTGGGCTGCCCTGATCCTGGAGGTGAGTTGCGGATGATGTCAATGAAGTCTTGGAGGGCTTTGAGGGCTTGGGTGTCGATGCTGGGGGTGTCCTCCTCGTCATCAGTGAAGAGTGGCTGGGACTGCTCTGCAGGATGTGTTGACGCTGCCCCTGCAATGTGAAGGGGAGATGCTGTATTACAATGTGTCCACATGTATGTAGCTGCATGGTACATGTTCCCATTCAGAGAGCATGGCAATGTACATTGTGACAGTCTGTAGATCAGGGCCATGATCCAGAGTCATTGTGGGTGTGCACTGTGCTCTGCTTGATTGTGCATGTGTGCCATTGTGGCCATCTCCCCCCCGTCCCCCCAGTACCTGGTGGTTACTCACCCTGTTGCTGTTGTGTTGTGTCAAGTCGAGCAGTGTCCGCTCCCCCAACTCCTGCCACGGTCTCCACATTGATGACTGTCAACACCAGCTCCTCCATGTCATCCAGCTCCAGCTGTGGCGCTGGGCTCCCACCTCCAGTCTGCATTGCTGCCTTCTGGTTGCCTGCGAGTTTCTCCTTGGTTTTGCGCTTGATGTCAATACATCGCCTCTTGACCTCGTCCATTGACCTCTTGTGCTCTCCGACGGCATTCACCTTGTCCACGATGGACCGCCATATTCCATTTTTGGTGCCCAATGACACGTTGGAGGTGACGAACAGTTCTTGATGGTGTTCCATCACCTCCGTAACCAGGATCCAATTCTCCTGCGGACCGAACCGCCTCTTCCTCTTCTTCTTGTCCTTCCCCTTCCCTGTCCCCAAGGTCCCAGGCTGGTCGTCCGGGGTGCTTGTGGGGTTGCGCTCGTCCTCTGCGCCTGCTCCAGCTGCATCCATGGTACTTCGGTGTTGGTCATTTTGTGTTTGTGTGTTTTTTCTACTTTTGTAGTGATTTTCCCGCCTGCCGTGTGTGTATAGCAGGCCTGGCGCTGCTTATCGCTGATTTCCTCATCGTGGTTTGGCCCATCGCATGTTTTTTTGCGTTGAGGTTTGTGTTTTTATCACCGTTGCGGTTGTTGTATCGCGGACATTGTCCGCGGTTTTGGGAGGCTATCGCATGGTACCGCCGTGTTGTGAATTCCACGTTGACACGGGGTTATTTTCCCGCGATAGACTGCGATGTGTAAAGTTGCATTAACATTTTTTTGATATGTTTAGCACACGTTCTTGTGAATATACCCCTAAGTGGCCTGAAATCAAACTTTTACCTCAAGTTAATACCTCTAACGTGATTGAGTTTTTCAAAGAAGTTTTTGCCAGAGAGGGTTATCCGGAAGTACTAATTACGGATAATGGTGTTCAGATGAAATCTCAAGATAAGGAAGATTTTCTTAAGTATTTTAACATTCGTCACGTCACTACTGCTTTATACGAACCTCAAGGCAATGGTCAAGTGGAGAGATATAATAGAGTCTTGAAACAGGATATTCTGCGGGCACGCAGTTTTGGTGCAGAGTGGAAATACAGGTTGAGAGAGAAGTTATGGCTGTACCGCATAACGCCTCACACTACCACTGAAGTTAGTCCCTTCAAATTGTTGAAAGGAAGGGTGCCCATTTCCAAGTTGTGCCCATGGTGGTTTAAGAAGAGGAGGAGGAATGTAAGTCCTTGTGGGAAGAACAAAGAGGATGTGACCCTGAGAGTGGAATAAAAACAATTGAGATGTAAACACTATTATGACATTAGAATGAATGTGAAGCAACTTCATTTTGTTGTTGGAGAATGGGTCAAAATACATAAACCAGGTATTTTGCTTAAAGGAGAGGCCAAGTTTGGAAGACCTATCAAGGTCATAAAAGTTAATCGCAACAGCATTGTCACACAAGATGGTAAGGTATAGAATGTCAGGAGAGTGGCTAAAAGTGTGGGTGTCTGTTCTTAAATCTTTTGTTAAGGAAGGTAAATGTGTTGCATCATATACTGTTGTCCCTTGTCCCTTTCCCTTTAAGTTTTTGTATATATTTGATTCTGGCACCTTCCAGGTCTTTGTAAGCATTCTAAACAGAACTAGAACCTGGTCATTCAGGATCTGCTTGCTTCTACGATGCTACTGGGCCTTAGAGATTAAACCTCCTTTTTTATTACTTCTGGATTCAGCCTTTTTCATCGATTGGGATTTTACACCACTCATTGAAAAAGGTGGTCATTTCAGATGAGATGACTGCACATAATCTATTTGAACTCACTGTCAGAAGGAGGACCGTCAATAGGGCCCTCTGCTGGGTGATATTTGTTATAGAACTAGAGGTGCCATATTGGAACACTGGAGTCCGCCAGTCAGATACGGTCCCCCATTCCAGACTTCTGGCACGCCTCCAGTCTTTTAGGTTAATGGAGCTAGCCCTGGACTGGCTTGCTTCTTTTCTGGCAGATAGAGGCCAACTAATGTGGATTCCCCCCTTTTCTGCAAAACCTCGTAAACTGACAGTGGGAGTACTCCAGGGCTCTTCCCTAAGTCCAACTCTGTTCAATATTTATCTCACTCCCCTGGCCCAGATAGCTAAAGCACTTGGGTTCAAAGTTATTTCTTATGCTGATGATATGCAGCTGCTGTTTTCTTGGGGCAAGGGAGAAGAGATCTCAGGACTACAGATTAAAACATGCCTAATTGCAGTCTTCCGCATTGCTGTCAAGTGCAATGTGGATAAAACAGAAATTCTTTTTTTGGCAATATTCTTCTAGACTTTTGGCAGAGTTTCTGAACGCGAAGATACACCACCTCCATGCCAGCAGGGTGGACTAGTCAAAAATCTAGCTATCAAAACTGATGACAGCTGGTCCTATAAGCCTCAAATTAGGCCACTGGTAGGCACTTCGTAAGTCGTCACCTGCGTTACAAAGAAGATGGATCCTTGTAGGTTATTGACATAGGTGTATTTTAACTTAGTTACAGGTTACAGGTAATGCCCCACCAGGAGCAGCATCCTTGCGGCTCAGCCCATCCACTCCAACTGACAGCACTCCAATGACCTCACACACAGGCTGAGCAGCAGGGAAGAGAACATCAATGAACATAAATGGGGAGGATGCATTATACTAAGCAGTAGATTACAACACACTTATTTAGGTATATTGTGCTCCTTAAAAAGTTCTTACACTATCTATCCTTTTCGGCAAAGCAAACGGATATTCAGGCCTTGAAAACCTCCAGGTTGGACTACTGTAATGCCCTTTACTATTGGCTACCAGAACATCTAGTGGACAGGCTTCCAGTGGTCCAAAATAGGGCCGCTTTCCTTCTTCTGAATTTGCCAGTTAGAATGCGGATTGCTCTTCACTGGCTTCCAATTAGGAAAATAATCTAGTTTAAGCTCTTGTTCCAGTGCACGGAGCTCTCTACCAGACTGGGGCATTTTATCTTAAAACAAAGTTCAGATTCTACGTTCCATCAAGAAACCTGAGGTCTGCTAACAAATTATTAGCAGCGACTCCCAGAATTTGTTGTGCTAGAGCGGGAGGAAGGTCTCTTACCTACCTAGGCTCAGTAGCATGGAATCAGCTACACCTGGAGCTTCGCGCATTGAGTAATGCTGCAGTGTTTAAAATAGGGCTCAAAACCAGGCTTTTTGTGCAGGATTAAATGTAAAGTGTTCCACTTTTTCTCGACCTATGCTACACACCTAGGCACTCGTTGGAGGAGCTGTGTGCTATACAAATTGCTTTCATCATCAGTTTCTGCATATTAGCAGGCCAATGACTGACTCCATTGTTTGACAAATGTAATTGATGTGATTGCCATCTTACATGAGGATATTTCACTCAGAATGATCAGCAAACTTTATGCCCTGCACAATCATGCTTCTTTTACACATTTTCCCTGCCCCCAAGTCTCTCAAGAAGCCAAATGCAAAACAGGGGGCTTTTCTGATGAGCTCAGCAAAACAAAGATGGAAGGCTCCAAAATATGCCTCTATACAAAGAACAATAACAAATAGTTCATTATTTAGATCATGCTGCCAGAAACATTGAGAGAAGCCATAAACATTGAAAGAAGACTACAGAGTGAGAGAGGTGCCCAGACAAATTGCCCAATTCTACCAAAAAGGACTAAAATATCACGAATGTCAGGAAGGCAGCTTTCAACATTAAAATCAGCACCACTAACATTCGAAAGAAAGGCTTACTTGAATCGTGATCACTAATTAATTTAAATGCCCTAGAATATTTATCAGTTGTTATTTTTAAAGATAATCAGTTTCATATCTTTGCAGGTTATTTTGCACACTAAGGGGCCGATTACGATGCTGTAGGAAGCGGCTGCGACCCTGGGTCGGAGCCTTTCCTACGGCATCGCAATCGGCTGTTTGGATTCCTTTCCGACCGACCTATTTGAATGGAGTCGATCGGAAAGGAATCCAAACCGGATTTCCGAATGGCTTCTGACGGGCTCAGAGAGCCCGTCTGCCATTCGGAAATCCTCCAGTAATCCCAAGGGCGGCTCTTTCCGCCCGAGGGATTACAATGTCGGATTCAGACAGCCTTTCTCTGTCGGCATTTCTGACACAGAAAGGCTGTCGGAAGTCGACTGTGGGGGCCTCCAGCAGGCCCCCATGGTTGTACGGCCTCCAGTTGGTGGCCGAGGTTGACACCTGCACCCCGTGGCAGGCACCTTGAGGTGCCCGTTGATCCCTGCACCCCATGGTAGGCACCTTGAGGTGCCTGCCACAGGGTGCAGGGATGAACTACACCTCTTCTCTTTACAATGAGAGCATGCATTCCGGTCGGAATACATGCTCCTAATGTAAAGAATAGGAGTGCAACCGAACAGTGTTCGATCGCATCCTAATTGCTGGGTTGGGACCGCCAACAGGAAGTCGGATGGTCCCAGTACCGAATCGATGTCGGAAGGACTTAGGTCCGTCCGACATCGAAATCAGCCCCTTAGAAATAATTTCTTTAAAAATAACACTCAGCAAATTTTATAGAACTTTTACATGCTTATTTAGAACCTACTTCATGTAAGCATTTGGTTATAATGCAGAATGTATTGCTTTCAAAGAGGGAGTCTTCTTTTCACCAAATCGTTTCTGCCAGGTGAAGTACAAATGTGCTTCGTGCATTGCAACGGAAGTATTCAGTGAGAACCAAGCCTTATTTCCAAGATGACTTGAGCGTTCACTAAATAGTGCCTGCCAGCTGTTGCTGATCCTGAAATCAATGTACCTCATGCATTGCAATGGAATCACTCCCTAGAAAACGGATTGCTGCCAAACAGCTACTAATGACTTTAGGAGAGAAATACTCCACTGAAGCTCCCTATATTCACTTATTTACAAAGGTAATGTCAAAAAGATTTAAGACACCTAAAAATGTCGATCAAATGCCTAAACTGAGGAAAACATTCAATGATCTTTTACCTAATCTGTGATGTAATGCACATTTGGTGCAGGTGTTGGCCCAATGACAAAATATGATTTTGCTCCATTCGATTGTGCACTGTTCCATGTAGCAGCACAGCAGAACTCATGGGCATTGAGCAAAGATGCAACCAGCAAGGTCCTGTGCCTAGCACGCTGCAAGTACAATGCCATCATGATTATAGAGGCATCACTTTCATCAGTGGTTATTGAGCACTGCTCTGTTTTGGGCCAGTGGGAAATTAATTAAAGTAATACAATAATTTCTAGTCTGTTGAACTTCCAATATTGATGAATGTACTCCTTGAACAATTGTGTATTTGAAAATCTTCCTAGGCAAAATAATGTTTTGCTTGAGTTGGAATGGTAGTCCTCAGTGAACAGCCTACAGCATGAAGAACTCGGATGGTTTGTGAACAAGCATTTACAATGCAATAGGTCTCTCATTTGTGAGAGTTTAAGCTATTGGCATTGTAAATGAGAACGCCTTTTATTTAACTGTTTTGCTAATTAACACATAAATAAAAGGCATTGGGGCATAGTCTCAAGGACTTATCGCCGATTTATCGGCATTTTAGCGCCGCAAAAGTGGCGATAGACTCATCACCCCATTCTCAAGCTGGTGGAAACTGCCGATATCGCCAGTTTACGAGCGATAGCTGCCGCAAAAAACATCGCCACGGATGAGTGTGACAACTAACGCTAATGATATGCAGAGTAGGCGTTCCCGTGCAAAAACTCACGAAAACACCACTTCGGAAGATTCTCAACGACCAGGCAGATCTGCGATGCGAACAAAGAACAGGCGATAAGGCGCGTTAGCAGCAGGGATTTAACCCCTGCGTTTTGCTGGTGTTAAGCAGGACAACTACCTGCAGTATGAAAGGGAGCCCAGCCCAGAGCCACATCTGAAGACCAACACATGTCATGGAGTCAATGATCATGCAGCACGGAGAACCAAGAGGGCCACAACACCCACCGCCACCACTCCCAGCCCCCCCCCCCGGACCACTACCCCCGGATTACCACCTAGGCAGTGCAGGACAGCGGACGACCCTAAAATGCACCAGCCCCAGAGAATCTATGCCAGAGGAAGCCATTGGCCAACACAGGCTCAAAAGGACAACCATCCACCGTATCCTGCCCACATTGCCCACAGGCTGACGGTACCAACACAGAAGACAACCCACATCCCCCCGCAGACAAAGCTGCTGGCTGTGCTGCACCTGTTGGCCCCTGGTACCTTCCAACCAACAACTGCCGGAGTCGGAGAAGTTTCACAGCCAGCCCCATCAAACTCCCTCACACATGTCATGGATGCATGTCCACAAAAGCAACGGCAGGCCCCTGTATCTGCACCACACGATAGTTCCAATTCGTACTGCACCTGCGCAACCAACCCCAACGCCAGCCGTGCTAGACGCCGCCGTGCCCCATGCCCACGATCGTAGTAACCAAAATGTGGGTGCGCCAAGTCATGAAGTCCAGTAGTCAATAGTAGTGTAAAACAGAACTTTATTACAAATACACAAACAAACAAAACGAAAAGCTCAGCCAACGCGTTCCATTCCCAACGGGGAACTTCAACAGGGCAACGTGTCTTCAGAAACCGGGAGAAATGGTGACAATGGTCAAACTTCTGTATAGTCACATGCCTAATCTGGAACAGTGTACTGCACTTGGACAAACCGGAATGCTCACAGGCATGATAAACCATGCATGAGAAGACCGTAACAGAACTACGTGTGGCCGTAACCGTCGTAGGAATGAAGAGGAAGGTAATGACCACACAAACTGCTGTTACGGTCACATCATGCAGGACTCATCATACCTGAAAGCATCACGGTGTGTGTCAGCTCGATACCCCTGTCCCTCACTCCCCCCACACTGTGCACGAACATCTTGAGACCAAGCAAGGGAACTACGCCATAGCTGGTGTCACGCACGTGTTGGGGCAATTCACAGCACACGTGTATGACTAGTGCCCCCTGCCGACACTGCTCACAATCACCGCAACAGCAACCACACGCATGCCATCACTGTGCATACAGAAGTGGACCACCGTGGCCTGTCCACCAATGTCGTCGCAAACTCCCCAGGCAGTGTGCATGATCCCCACATGTCCGCAAGTCCGCCACCAACCAGCGCTTTAAGGATGGCCCCCATGGAAATGCATTGCCCTTCGGCAAGTACCAACTGAACACACCACACACCTCAACTCCACAATCCCCCAAATCACAACTGTGGGAATGCACACGTCACCAATCCACCACCAAAGTGACTACTGGATGTGTCTCAGTCTCCGCCACAACCTGTCCATAGGCCTACACACACGTGGCCGACCACCTTCAACGTGCACATTCACACTGGAGACGAGGTGGCTACGTCCCAAACCAACCCACGCACATCACGTCATCGCATGCAGGGTTGTGTGAGCAAGGGCGGCGCCCCCCACCCAGCCATGAGTCTGCCGCCGTGACCGGTGGTGCCTGCGCGATCCTGTGCGCCTGCTGCACCCCAGCCCTGGTCCCCAGACTGGTCCTCCGCCCAGCGATGACTGGCCGCCCCTGCGCACCCAGGCCTCAATGCTCACCTGCCGCCACCGGCGTGTCTCCAAGAGGGCCCACCATGTGCCGGTGCATCCTCCTCAGCCGATCGCTGGATTCCGCGCCACAGGCCCCCAGCGCACCCTGCGGCACCGCACCGCGGAGTCATGTGTGTGCAGACTGCTGCCTTCGGCGTGCACTATGGTCCAGCAGGACTCACAATTCAAATCGAACCACGATTAGCAGGACGGCTCATCGAGGCCTACGCATCATCGCAGGCTGCGCACCCACTCAGCTCTTCAGGTGCCACTAACCCTGTGCAACGCAAGTCATCGTCATGTGGCGGTAGGCCCCTGCCAGCCGCAGTGCAGTGGGTGCCACTGACCCTGTGCAACGCAAGTCATCGTCACGTGGTGGTAGGCCCCTGCCAGCTGCAGTGCAGCGGGTGCCACCAACTCAGTGCGTCACAAGTCATGGACCCTTCATGATTGGGTCGCGTGGTGCGGACGCAATCATGTCGTCTCCGGCAGTGGGGAATGTGACATGCTAGGCCCCTTTTATTGGCAGGGTCACATGTCCTGTGACGCCTGTGCTGGATGGGTGTGGTGTGGGTGTGAACCAGCCCTCAGGGAGTGGCTGTGGCATGCTGACAACTAGACCAGTGATCATCAGATCACTACAGGGAAGACCTGGGACATGTAGCTTTGTCGTCGTCCCCCTCTGAGCGTAATCAGAGTGGACTGGCCTGGCGTATGGCAGGCCAGCGTAGGGGTGGGAACAATGAGCCCGGGGCTCTGGGCGTGCTTCAGTTCTTGGCTGGACATGGAAGTAACTGATGCTTGTGTCTCTGTTGTAGTGTCTACGCCACCCGGACCGCAATCGGCAATGTTGCACCCTGTGACTCAAGTCCCACCACATGAGCAACATGGACATAAGGGGGAATCACTGAACCTACATTCATCCATACTCTCATACTTGAATGATCAAAGGCATGACACAGCTGTGCGATTCTGAATGTTTAATTCACATCCAGTGGAGTGTTGCAGCTGGAGCAGTACAGGGCCATGCAAACCCCACTTCACATTATTGGCCCGTGGAGGGCCAGCCAGAGTCCTTCAGGGAATGACAAGTACATCGGAAGAGGAAGAGTTCAGTCCACAGTCTGATCGCTGTGTCATTGGTAACCAAACAGAAAACGGCAGTCCATGTCGAGGTCCAAGGTGAGTGTCGTAGAGTGTATCGGGGGACAGTGGAAGGTGATGATGCAAAGGGCAGAAACAGGCCATATGGCGGAGATGAATGCTTCTGCCTCCTCCTTACCAGTAAGGTTGATTCACCCGCATCTTCGTCCTCTGATGTCACATATGCCTCACACGTGGGTGGTGGTGGATTGCCTGCCACACTGTGAGGCACTGACACATCAGGGGGCGGAGATGTGGATGTAGAAGCAGCAGCAGCATTCATCTGTGCAAGGCCTTGAGGCAGCAATGCCATGACGATGTGCTGCAGGGCATGGAAGGTCGCAGCCACATCTCGCTGGTGTGCAGCCGTGCCAGCCATTCTTTCCGCCGTCATCCGCTCCATGTTCTCCATGAGCCCCGCATCTGTCCCAACTCCCGGCTGACATCGCTGGAGCCACTCTGACTGAACAGTTGTTCTTGTCTCAGTATCATGACTCCAGCGATGTCAGCCATGGATTGTTGGAGAGCATGGAGCGGACTGTGGGTGTCCGTTAGGGACTGTAAGTGGTCCCTGATGGTACTCAGACACCCATGTATGGCATCAAGTTTGGCTGCCATGAGGTTGAACCCCACCCGCACCTGATCAGCCATCTTCTCCTGGACCTCTAACACATGGCGTTGGAAGGCCATGTGTTGTCCGTGGGGGTCCTGGGAGACAGCCGGGGAGGTAGGTGCTTCCTGCTGTGTGGTCTGTGCAGGGGGTGGGGTCTCCTCGATACAGCTGGGCTGCCCTGCTCCTGGAGGTGAGGTGCCGTAGCTGTCCATGAACTCTTGGAGGGCATCGGTGTCGAAGGTGTGGAGGTCCTCTTCGTCATCAGTGAAGAGCTGTTGGGTCTGCTCTGCAGGAAGTGTTGGTTCTCCCTCTGCAATGTGAAGGGGAGGTGCAGTTTGACATTGTGTTCACATGTATGTTGACGCATTGTAAAAGTTTACATACAAACTGCATGACAATGTACATTGTGACTGTTTGGGAGGAGCTGCCTATTTGATGCGGGACAGTGGACATTTCGACAACATCACGGATGTGTGTTTGTACTTGTACATTATCATCTCACATTTCCCTGCTATGCCAAATGTGATTGACCAGTTTCTGCACACAAGCAGCGCCAGTTGTGTCCTCTGTTCTGTTGTGAACGTGTTGGAGTTTGTACCACATTGTTGTCAATGTTGATGTGCTCTGAATATGACATGTGTGCTGCATTTTGGGAGAGACGCCCCTGCAGCTCTGATTTGGCTGGCCCTTATCCCTTTCAGGCGGTGTGCCTTTGACTTCTATGCTTATACGGTGCTGAGATGTTGCATTCTTAGGTAAATTGGGCTCTTGGTGGGAGTTGGGTCTCTGGGGCATGGTTTGTCCACAGATGTGTTGTTGACGTCAGGGGTTGTTTGTGCAGGTGGATGTGTCAAAGTGTGACCTGCTCCTTTACGGATGTGGTCCACACTCAGCCACCTCAGTGTGGTGGCGTGCACCATGTCATGATGATCGGACTGCAGCCATGCTAATCGTCATGCAGTGTCACTTGCATTGTCAGTGTGGCTCACGGACCCGCAGCTTTGCTGGGTTCAGCACATGTGCATGGGTTGGTTGTGAGATTGGTGATGTGTGGGAAGGGTCCCCTCTGGGCACATAGTCAACGGGGGCCTACTTGCTGTTTATAGGTGTGCTGCAGTGTGCCAAGGGGATCAGGGACATGATCCAGAGTCATTGTGGGTTTGCACTGTGCTCCGCTTGATTGTGCATGTGTGCCATTGTGCCCATCTCCCCCCGTTCGCCCAGTCCCTGGTGGTTACTCACCCTGTTGCTGTTGTCTCAGGTCATGTTGAGCAGTGTCCGGTCCCCCAATTCCTGCCGTCTCCCCACTGAAGACTGTGTCCACCATTTCCTCCATCTCATCCAGCTCCTCCTGTGGCGCTGGACTCCCACCTCCAGTCTGCATTGCTGCCTTCTGGTTGTTGGCGAGTTTCTGCTTGGTCTTGCGCTTCACATCATTCCAGTGCCTCTTGAGCTTTTCCATTGTCTTCCTCAGAACTTCGACTGCATTCACCTTGTCCAGGATGGACTGCCATGTTGCATTTTTTGTTGCCAATGACACAATGGAGGTGACGAACAGTTGTTGCTGGTGTTCTATCACCTCCGTGATCAGGATCCTGTTTTCCTACGGACTGAACCGCGTCTTCCTCTTCTTCTTGTCCTTGCCCTTCCCTGTCCCTGAGGTCCCAGGCTACTCCTCCTGGGGGCCTGTGGGGTTCTGGCCGTCCTCTGTACCTGCTCCGGCTGCCTCCATTGTGCTTCGCTGTAGTTTGGTTTTTGTTTGTGGTTTTTTTTCCCTGCTTTTGTAGTGATTTTTCCCGCCTGACGTGTGTGATTTGCAGGCCTGGCGCTGCTTTTCACTGATTGTCTTATCGCGGTTGGGCCCATCGCAACTTTTTTCGCATTCGGGTTTGGATTTTCATCGCCTTCCCGGTAATGTTAATGCGGACATTTGAGGCGTTATCGGGAGACTATCGCATGTTACCGCCGTGTTGAGAATACGACGTTAAACCGGAGTTATTTTCCCGCGATAGACGGCGATATGAAAACTTGCGTTAACCTATTTTGTCGATGTTTATCGCACGTTCTTGAGAATATCCCCCATTGTCATTTACAATGCCTATAGTTCAAAGTCTTGTACATGCAAGACCTATTTAAAGAAGCAGCCGCCATTGTCCCGGCTGCTCAGAATGTGAAAGCGCGCATGGCGCGCTGAATGTTGCAGGAAAGCATGTTGTGCCTGCACTAGGAGAAAGTCATTAAAGAAAAATAGTGCTTACAGACTAAAAAAGACATACCATGTAACAACCGAAGTAAAAAGACCAGTCCTCATGGGAGGTTACAAATGAAGACAAGGCGGTACTAAGGAGGGACTAACAAGTCTATTAATGAATCAGAAGCCAGCATTTAATAAGGACAATGACACAAGCCAATGACAAATATTGGCGGAGAATGGGTGGGCTTCTATTCCATACTCCAATACAGCATGCCGCAGAGCAGCGCATGCGCTGCCCAGGATTGACCTAAAAAGGCAAAATGGCTCAATTAGAATTCCCATTGATAAGACTCTTCCATGATAAATGAAGCTGACTATGTGGGCTTTGCCCTATGTTTTATTATATGCGCTCAAGATAAGGAACAATAGTTAGTGAGTGAGGGTGTGAGTGAGTAATTGAATGAGTGTGTGAAGTGAGTAACTGAATTTATGCGAGAGTGAATGAGTGATGACTAAATGAGTGAGGGAGGGAGTGATAGGAGTGAGTGAGTGAATGAGTGAGTGAGTGTTGAGGTGCTAGTGGTTTAAAGTGTAATGGAGTGGACCAGTGAGTCAGAGAGCGATGGCAGGTGTGAGTGAGTCAGTACGTTGCAAAAGAATGAACATGTCAATAAGACAATGAGTCTTAGCTGTCGAGAGTGGAAAACTTATATAGTTCATAATGTGGAAAAAATTCTGAAGCATTTTGATAGAGCGTAGGGAAAAATCATTCATACCACCTCAAAAACTAGAAATTAAAAAAAAGTAAGAGAAATTGATTACCTTTATTTTACCGCACATATCAAGTTCAAAAAATTTATGGGGCATATTAGCAGGAAGAGGCGATAATCATCGCTAACCCTGCTTAGCGTGATTTTTTTTATCGCCGGCTATCGCTGGAATATATCGCCACGCTAACTCTGTATTAGCAACGATTAGCGCTATGGCGATGAATATTCCAGCGATAGCGGGGGAAATGGGCCAACATCGCTGAAAAACCAGCGATGTTGCATGGAGAAGGGAGAACACCTTGCTGATACGACCTCTGTGGTCGTATCAGCATAATCCACCCCCCATGTTAGGTATGGCTAACACCTGCTAATTGCAGGTGTTAAATAAATGGCGATGACCTCGGTTAGCGCGACTTTTCACGTCGCTAACTGGGGCCATGGCCACCTTGCTAATAGGCGATAGGCCTGTTAGCGAGTGTTTCCCAGGTTTGTTCGTCGGAACGCCCACTTTGCATGTCATTAGCGATAAATATCGCTGACATGCAAAGCGGTAAAGAAACGGGCGCTAATGCCCGCAAACTGTCGCTAACTGCTGTTAGAGACAGTTTGCTGATAGGGCGATATAAATATCGCCGCTTTAGCGGCAAAAAGTGCCGCTAAAGCGGCGATAGTGCCCTTGCTAATATGCCCCTATATTTTATAGGAAAGCAGTGTGCACTATAAGTTCCCACGTACACAGCGCAAGGCAGTCCCCCTTCCCTAGACATTAGCGTTAATTGAGTGAGTTGTTAGTCCCCTGGCGAGTGAAGTGCGTGTGGGGTAAAAGAGAAGGATGAAAACCGTTGTTGTCTATTATATGTTTGCACTGTCTTGGAGCCCTAGCGAAGAAAATATGATGGGAGAAAAGGTGATTGACATTCCTTAGTGTTGTCTTCAGTATTGCTTCAATTACTGAAGCACACGGACACGAACTAATTAGTGGTTGGCTCCCAACTTTTTGTCTCTAAAGGACATATTGATTTTTGCTACAGGACTGAGATACAACTGCACATTAAACAACCTTTACCCGGCAAGCCCGGGCAGTCCCTCGCCCAATTATAGCAGTCTACATGCGGGGTGCCGCACTGTATCGAAGAGTACAGGCACAGGCATGCAGGGCCTGGAATGTAGCCCCATCCTGCTAGCCACAGCCTTATTGTGGAAACCCAATAGTAAAGAATTTGAGTCTATTGTAGTGTTATATCACTTTAAACGCCATTTGTTTGAATTCAAGTCACATTAATTTTACCCCGGCAAATCGAACGGATAATGTCTAAACATGACAGCGAAAGGAAAATCCGGAATATTATGCTGTTCAATGTGACATAGCAAAATGCCCAGTTTCATTCTAAGTCCAGTATCAACAGGCTTTGAGAAAAACGAATTAACGCCATTGATTTCCTTGTGTTTGCCTTGTCTTGTTCCTTTCCGCAGAATTATATTTGTAGGCGTTAGGAATTGTTAATAACAGGGAAGTCATTAAAAATGACCTTTAATGTAAATTATACCTAGTGCACAATGCATTACAGGAGAACTTGCACGAATCAGCACTGTACGGCGGATTGGCAATCAGGACATTAAAGAGGTAGCCTCTGAAATGTACTGCAATTTAAATGGAAATAGAGGCTTCAATGGCATTTTAATGTTTTAATTCAATGGTTTCCTAAGCCAGAGCCAGAGTCCCTTTCTAAAAGGGAGACGTCTGTTAATTTAGGGGGTGCTAGCACTTGTACATGGTTGTTTTCCTGCTCTTCTTCAGTGAAGTACACGATAAAATTTGCAGGGAGAAAGCGCTGAATACATTATGGCAATATTTGTCATAACGCGTTCTGCTCTCTCCCACAGCCCCCTCGAGGATTTTGATAATTACATCCAATTGATTTTATTTTTCTAAGTATTCCTTTAATTCCTCTACCACCCTGCGGCTTTTAATACATCCACATTAATCCATACCATCGTTATACCCCCTCCTAAATATTTGTCCTTTTCTTCTTTTACGTTTATCCCTTTAGTTCCCACAATCCCTTCCTGGGAGGTTTTATTTGGTGAACCGCCTGCTATTCACTCATATTCTTACTGATAGCGCCCTGAGGAAAACAATCCAGTGATGTGTCGGTCGCCCAATACAGTCCATCGTTTCTTTGCCCAGAATGCCACTTCAGACAGGAACGAACCATATGCAAGTCAGGCTTGGCCCTACTCTAGAAGAAACAGTCGAGCTCCAAATGCCAGGCTAGGTTCTCTCTGAACAGGAACACTAACAACACCAGATTGGTTTAGGCCTATTTGGGCCTCCTCAGAATGGTGCAGCTTGAGTTGTATGGCACAGTGATAATATATATATATTATATATATATTATCTACTGGTGGTCGCCAGTAGATAGTTATAGTTAAAACCTATTTTCCATAGGAAATCCGCAACATTCTATTTGAAATACCTCTTGCGCCGGTTAACGAATCTTCGCGAAAGCTTCCAACTTGTTGGGGCGCTCCGCTCCTACCCTGAAAGTCTCGGGTTGATTCGTAAAGCGGGGGCCGAGAAAAAAGGTGGGTCCCATAACGCGTTTTCCCCATTCATTTTTCCATAGGATCCTTTCATCGCGGCTACGGCCCGAACTGCTGAACGGAATTACACCAAATTTGGCAAAGAGGTAGCCCTTGGTTCAGTGTCGTGCCTTTTGCTTAAATGGTGTAAATCCGTTCAGTAGTTTCTGAGAAAATCACAAATAAAATCACATATATATCTATGGCCGAGTAGGGTCCGCGTACCCTCCCGATCACGAGCTGCATGCTAATTGGCTGTCAACACTCCAAATCAGGAAGTGTTGGCAGCCATTTTGTCCCCGAGGGACAGAAACAAGTGCGCAAAGCACAAAAAGGGGGCAGGGTAGAAACACCCTGACCCCCTAGGTCTGCTCAGGGGATCCCACAAGGACCCCCTGGGCAGAAAAAAGCATTTAAAAAAAAAAAAAAAAACTCGGCAGGATGCGCTCAGGGTGCGCGGATCCTGCCGAAAAAAAAAAATCAAAGCGCGGTCTCCCGCGCTTCGATGCAAATTTGCCCCGGGTGGCCCAAGTCCCCGGGGCATGCGGGGGTGGGTTTATTGTTTATGGGGGGCCTCTAAGGCCCCCAAGCCCCGGGGACCACCACCCCCAGGGCTTTATAAAAAATGATGGCGGGAGGGCTGTGCGCCCTCTCGCTGTCCCGGGACCGCCACCCCCGGGGCTGTTTTTTTTATTTTAAAAATCTGTGTGGGGGCTCCAGCCCCCACACGCCCGGGACTGCCACCTCCCGGGCACTAAAGATTTAAATATGGGGGTCCGTTACGGACCTCAGAGCCCCGGGACCACCACCTCCCGGGGCTTTGAACAAGTTGGGAGGGGGCCGCACGGCCCCTCCTGGAGCAAGGGATGGCCCTGGGGACCACCACCCCCAGGGTCGGCTCCTGCAGTGTCCCGGGTGCCTACCCCCGGGACACTGTAGTTTGCTATGACAGGACGGGAGCATCGCGGCTCCGTCCTGTCATAGTAATCTGGTTTGCATTTTGAAAGAGAGAGCAGGAAACCTGCTCTCTCTTTCAAAATGCAAACTCACTGCTTTTCCACACGGGGAGCAGCATGTTAGCTGCTCCCCATGTGGAAAGCAATGCCGGCTCCCACAGGAGGCAGGGAGCCGGCTGGGACTGTGGGGGATTGGGGACCCCCACAGTCTCCAACGAGAGGCCAGGCCCCGGGGATGGGGTCCCCGGGGCCATAGTGGCCCAGGAGGGGGGCCACGCAGCCCCCTCCCCAATTAAAAATAAAAATAAAAAAGGGCAAGACCGACCCCGGGGATGGGGTCCCCGGGCCTTAAATGGCCTGAGGAGGGGGGCCATGCAGCCCCCTCCAAATATTTTTTTTTAAATTAAAAAAGAGGGCATGCCCCGGGGGATGGGGTCTCCGGGGCCAATAGAGGCCCAGGGAAGGGGGCCACGCGGCCCCTTCCCGTTTTTTTTTTTAGTAATGCTCAGGCCCCGGGGATGGGGTCCCCGGGGCCAAAAGTGGCCGAAGAAAGGGGGCCACGCAGCCCCCTCCCATAAAAAAAAGGGAAAAAAAAACAGCATCGTGCCGGGAGGCCCCGCCCCTCCCTGCAGCAGTGTGCAAATGCGCCCCTGGCGCGTTTTAAGAAGGGGAAGTAATTCCCCTTGAATACTGGGGGTCCCTGGGGCCAACTAGCCCACCAGGAACCTCCAGTATGCGCCAGGGGCTGTGTTGCAGAGAGGTGTACAGAGGCCACGCCCCTTTATACACCTCTCTGCAACGCAGCTCTGTGGCGCTTTTTGGAGGTACATGGTGGGCTAGTTCGACTCCAGGGACCCTCAGGATTTAAGGGGACTTAATCCCCCAACTTAAAACGCACCTCGGGGCACGTTTGCACAGTGGTGAAGGGAGGGGGCGGGGCTTCAGGTGACATGTGTGCAAACAGGCCCCGTGGCGCATTTTAAGATGGGGAATGAAATCCCCTTCAATACTGAGGGTCCCTGGGGGCCAACTAGCCCACCAGGTACGTCCAGAAAGCGCCACAGAGCTGCGTTGCATAGAGGTGCAAAAGGGGCGTGGCCTCTGAACACCTCTCTGCAACGCAGCTCCCTGGCGCATACTGGAGGTACAGGGTGGGCTAGTTGGACCCCAGGGACCCTCATGATTCAAGGGGACTTAATCCCCAACTTAAAACGCGCCACGGGGCGCGTTTGCACAGATGTCACCTCAGGCCCCGCCCCTCCCTTCACCATTGTGCAAATATTCCTCTAAAATCAGCCGAACTACGAATTCCGATTTACTCACCTGTTATCAGGAGAGACCTCAGTGCTGCATCTTTGAGCCCAGTACTGATCCTGAAAAGTAATTTTAACCGTACTTACCAGTAACTTGAATTTCCTTCCATAGGCTAACATTGACTGGTTTCACTTGGAAATTCTTCTAAGTGTGGAGTTTTGGAACTTTATAATATTCCTCTAAAATCAGCCGAAATACGAATTCCGATTTACTCACCTGTTATCAGGAGAGACCTCAGTGCTGCATCTTTCAGCCCAGTACTGATCCTGAAAAGTAATTTTAACCGTACTTACCAGTAACTTGAATTTCCTTCCATAGGATATCATTGCCTGCTTTTTGCTGAAAAAGTTTCTAAGTGTCGATTTTTGTAACATACAAATATTCCTCTAAAATCAGCCGAACTACGAATTCCGATTTACTCACCTGTTATCAGGAGAGACCTCAGTGCTGCATCTTTGAGCCCAATACTGATCCTGAAAAGTAATTTTAACTGCACTTACCAGTAATTTGAATTTCCTTCCATAGGCTAACATTGACTGGTTTCACTTGGAAATTCTTCTAAGTGTGGAGTTTTGGAACTTTATAATATTCCTCTAAAATCAGCCGAACTACGAATTCCGATTTACTCACCTGTTATCAGGAGAGAACCCAGTGCTGCATCTTTTAGCCGAGCACTGACCTTGAAAAGTAATTCTAACCGTACTTACCAGTAAATTAAATTTCCTTCCATAGGATATCATTGACTGCTTTTTGCTGAAAAAGTTTCTGTCGATTTGTGAAACATACAAATATTCCTCTAAAATCAGCAGAACTACGAATTCCGATTTACTCACCTGTTATCAGGAGAGACCTCAGTGCTGCATCTTTGAGCCCAATACTGATCCTGAAAAGTAATTTTAACCGCACTTACCAGTAATTTGAATTTCCTTCCATAGGCTAACATTGACTGGTTTCACTTGGAAATTCTTCTAAGTGTGGAGTTTTGGAACTTTATAATATTCCTCTAAAATCAGCCGAACTACGTAATTCCGATTTACTCACCTGTTATCAGGAGAGAACCCAGTGCTGCATCTTTTAGCCCAGCACTGACCTTGAAAAGTAATTCTAACCGTACTTACCAGTAAATTAAATTTCCTTCCATAGGATATCATTGCCTGCTTTTTGCTGAAAAAGTTTCTGTCGATTTGTGAAACATACAAATATTCCTCTAAAATCAGCAGAACTACGAATTCCGATTTACTCACCTGTTATCAGGAGAGACCTCAGTGCTGCATCTTTGAGCCCAATACTGATCCTGAAAAGTAATTTTAACCGCACTTACCAGTAATTTGAATTTCCTTCCATAGGCTAACATTGACTGGTTTCACTTGGAAATTCTTCTAAGTGTGGAGTTTTGGAACTTTATAATATTCCTCTAAAATCAGCCGAACTACGAATTCCGATTTACTCACCTGTTATCAGGAGAGAACCCAGTGCTGCATCTTTAGCCCAGCACTGACCTTGAAAAGTAATTCTAACCGTACTTACCAGTAAATTAAATTTCCTTCCATAGGATATCATTGCCTGCTTTTGCTGAAAAAGTTTCTGTCGATTTGTGAAACATACAAATATTCCTCTAAAATCAGCAGAACTACGAATTCCGATTTACTCACCTGTTATCAGGAGAGACCTCAGTGCTGCACCTTTGAGCCCAGTACTGATCCTGAAAAGTAATTTTAACCGTACTTACCAGTAACTTGAATTTCCTTCCATAGGCTAACATTGACTGGTTTCACTTGGAAATTCTTCTAAGTGTGGAGTTTTGGAACTTTATAATATTCCTCTAAAATCAGCCGAACTACGAATTCCGATTTACTCACCTGTTATCAGGAGAGAACCCAGTGCTGCATCTTTTAGCCCAGCACTGACCCTGAAAAGTAATTCTAACCGTATTTACCAGTAACTTGTATTTCCTTCCATAGGAATCCATTGTCTGGTTTTCGGCAGAAAAGTTTCAAAGTGTCGATTTTCACAAACTACAAATATTCCTTAAAAATCGCCTGTATGACTTAAACGCATTCTTTCAACTGTTTACAGGAGATGCACCAGTGCTGGGTCCAGGATCCACCACTGAGTAAGAAAAGTAACGATAACACTACTTACCTGCTAAGTGAATTTCCTCCCATAGGATAACATTGGTGATTCTATGTGAAAAAGTTTCTAAGTGTCAACTTTTAAAATACAATAATATTCCTTAAAAATCACTACTGTAACCAAAACGCTTTTACTCAACTGTTTACAGGAGATGTCCCAGGACTGAATCTACGATCCAGTCCTGTGGTTAGAAAAGTAATCCATAAAGTAACTAATTGCATTTAACTAGAAATTCACATTGAGCTCAATGTTGCATTGTGTTTGAAATTGTGTTGCCCATTGCAACAACTGTAACTACTGTACTTAAAAGTCTATTGCCTATTTGCAAAGTATTTAAACTAAAGTAATTCATTCTGAGAAAGTATATTTTGTAATGTAATGTATAATGTAATTATAATGTAATTTAAAAATAAAATATCTAAAAATAAATAGTTTTAAAAAATGTAGTAAATCAGTATCAAAAAAATAAATATAACAATTAATACATTTAAAAATTGTCATTTACAAAACCTTTGAAATTCACTGAAAAAATCATAGGTTTCAGGCACGTTATAGTTAGAAATTAGCATTTAAAAAACCTTTGAAATTCACTGAAAAACCATAGGTTTCAGGCACGTTATAGTTAGAAATTAGCATTTAAAAACCTTACAAATTCACTGAAAAAACCATAGGTTTTAGGGACAGTTATAGTTAGTTGGACATTGCACTCGTACAAAACCCGTGAAATTCCCCCGTTATAGTTAGTTCAGGTAACTATAACTCGCGCCTCGCAATGCACTGCTGATGACGTCACATATTACATCACTCATGACATGGTCAGTGACATCACTGATGACATCACTGATGACATCTCAAATGACATCACTGATGACATCACTGATGACATCATCCATGTGATAATTTGATGCATCTTCTCACACCCTAATATAACTTTTGATACACCCACTGTAAATTACAGACTGCCATTGTCAAAACTATAGACACTCCAACACCAATTACTATATACACACTCACTGATTCTTAGGTCTACACACACACATCTACTCACTCACCCGTACAGTCACTCATACTTATAGTCACTCAGTACAGGACTATTATATGCACTCATACACCTATATAAACCCTCACACACCGCCACTCATCCATAGAGGTACTCACACACCTAGTCAGTCATGCAAAAATTAAGCACACACCCATTTACTCATCTATACAGTTATACACACACCAGCTCACTTACTCATACAAATACTAGCACATTCTTACGCTCTTATACAATCTCTGATACAAGCACACACTCATCCATACAGTCACTCTCACAATCACACACTCTCACTTATAGCTATTTATATACTCCAACACACATATATACTGCCTTTCACATATGTAGTTACTCACACATGTACCACTGGGACATACATTCACTCACTAACACACTCTTACACACACTTACCCACCCCTACAGTCTATCACAGATGCACTCTTGAAACCATCCACCCAGTGAATCACCCACTCACACATCTATGCACAGAGTCGCACACACCCCACCCACACAAACACTCAGGCACCCATACAGATACTCAGACAACCAATCAATAACTCATATAGACACTCATGTAGCTATTCACAAACCCATGCAGCCACTTACACAGCAACAGACAGACGGATACAGACATTCACCCAGTTTAGTCACTAACCCATGCATTCAGTAAGATACGTTTAATCACTCACTTATAGAGTTAGTCACGCACCTACTAAATCATCCATTCAGACACTTATACACCCACTCATTCTTCAATACGTCTTTCCCTATATATATTAAACATATTTAAACTTTACAGAAACACACAGTCACTGGATGATGTCATCAGTGATGTCATTTGAGATGTCATCAGTGATGTCATCAGTGATGTCACTGACCATGTCATGAGTGATGTAATATGTGACGTCATCAGCAGTGCATTATGCGGGCGCGAGTTATAGTTACCTGAACTAACTATAACGGGGAATTTCACGGGTTTTGTACGAGTGCAATGTCCAACTAACTATAACTGTCCCTAAAACCTATGGTTTTTTCAGTGAATATATATATATATTTTTTTTTTTTCTTTCTTGCCCCCGCAGACGTAGGGTTAGTATTCAAGTAATTTCTAGTGGGGCTGCTGTAACTTCAACTGGACGGCGGACGTGTCTTGCACAAACCCCTTGTATCCTCCATTTATTTTTGTACTTATGTTAGTTTATATGTTCTTTATTTCGAGCCCATCCAGAAGGTTCTTTATCCTATGTTGTGCTCCCAGATTCTAATACCCAACTCAGGTACACCTTTACCCTATGGCATGTGTGCCGTTGGGGAAAATATGCTTGTAGTTTGAGATTGCAGGTATTTCTCTCGTCCTATGTTTTTTAATTATGTACGATTTTTCACTTTTATTTTAAGAGATGGTCCACTCTGCTATGGGGCGCAACTTCACCACTGCCTGAAGCCCGTCACTATTCTTCTCTGTACAGCTCTCACTTTTTATACACACACTGTAGTCAGTATAAACTGGTAGAAATTCTGTGCACTTTGGGTGTTCCTGGTATTTTAGATCTTTGTATGGCTCGTTGTAGCTCTTCTCTTTCCCTCAGTCCTCTCACTATTTACTAGTGTTTCTATACTATATATAAACTTTGGAATTGTTCATATTTCAGACCCTGAAAGGAAACAGATGTGAGTTCCCTGCATCATCGAACGGTTCAGAGTAGATGGCTTCTGCCACTACACATGTATTCCATATAGCACCCCGCTGAAGGTTGCCCAATCCATGTAAGTGTGTTCTGGTTATCGACACACGCGTCGGCGCAATCTTGTTTCTGATACTTTTCCCCTATTATTGTGAACACAAGCTTTAGCTTCAAATGATATATGTTTTGTCTCTTAACCCAAAAAATGAAAAAAAAGATTTATATGTATAAACTTGTCCATGGATGTTAGTAGTATATGGGGCAAGTGATACTATACTGGGATATCCCTGTTTCTAATGTCGGGAATGTATGGTTTCTTCTAGCTTGAGTGGGAATGAGTGACTTGAATTGTGAGGATATGTTTTTGTCTATTCTTCTTCTGGCTTTAAATGTGTAGTGAGGTCACATAATATTTGTATATATTTTTGTGAAAATTGATTATTGAAAAATGGCAGAATAATTTATATTGTGAAAATAAATTATAAACAGAACTGGTCTGACTTATTGTTCTAAATATCATAGGAATTTTCCTTTTCTCGAGTAATTTGGAGAAGCCAGTACTTCATTTTATTGTGAGTGTAAGTCCTACAGCCTCCATAACACTTTTCCAGTTCGTTGGTGGGGCCCCTGTCTTCCTGGGGCCACCACAAGAAGAGAAAAACATATGTAAATTAGCCCTGCATGTCATTATTAGGTGCTCCAGCTAGGAGCAGTGAGTATTTTATTAGCGGTTCTCCTGCTGTGCCAGGGAGAGCTCAATAGCTTTTCCTTGTTGATTTTCCTTTTCTTATGGGGGTGCCAGGCCCCACCTAGGCACCTCACATGCCTCCATTTGCTAGGGGCAGCTCAGGGAGCCCACCCCCGGCTACCCCAGCCGGCACCCTGCCCCGCCAGTGGTCCCCTTTTCTGCTGACACGGGAGCCAGCAGCGATCATCTCCCCTGCCTGCTCCTGCAGGCAGTGTGTCTTCTTTTGTGGTGGCCACTCACTCCCCCCAGAAAAGGGCATGGGGAGCGGGGTAAGCCAATTACAGGTGTGGGAAACGCGGTCAGGAGGACCTTTCTCCTCTTCTCAGGGGAGCGTGAAGGCGCTCCCCCTTCCTCTTTGCTCCGGCCCCCATTATGTTATGTTATACTTATTTATAAAGTGCATAGCTGCCCTACAAACAGAGCTTCCCAGCGCTGGCCTACTACAACTGAGATAACTCATGACAGAACAGAGTCAAAGACCTATGCTGCAAACAGAATCCCTGGGGAGATAGGGGCCCCCAAGGGCAGAATAAGCCTGGGGAGTGGGCCCCAATCACACCTCCTTCCTGGGAAAAATAGAATGGTTTATCCCTGGCCCACCCCAGGGGTGACTGAAGGACACTGCTGCGGAGCCCCACACATTCTCCGTGTCTTGTAAAGAGTTGAAGGTCACCAAACTTAAAAATACCATAATTTGGTCCCCGTTGAACTGATTTGGATGACCTTGGGCTCATTTTACTCCTGGTGGTGAGCTCTAACTACAAGGAGTTTTAGCAGACCTCCTCACCTCCAAGGTGGTGTACTTCACAGGGAGATGGTTCCAGTGACTCTCTGTACCAGCTCTCCTCCTGGTCTTCGTCTTTGGGGCAGAAGTCCAGATCTTTCCCCCCAACTGGTCCTCTGGAGGATTATGTGGGCCAGCCTCACAGGCCTTTAGAGAGACCCACTGGTCCTAGGGTCAACTGGAGCAGAGTCTTCAATCTTTTTGGGCATCTAGGGGTTTCTCCTTCCAGTTGTCCTTGGCTGTCTCAGTTCCAGCATCCAGCAGCGAAAAGCACATGCAGCACCAACAGTCCGCTCTCTCCCCTGGGCAAGAGGTTTTAACATAGGGTGGAAGATTCTAGAACCAGGCACCCCTGGCCACGCCTAGGGTGCCATATCACCTCTCCTCCTCTGTCCCAACCCTCTTGCGTGGCATGCTGGGACAGTTCATTATGCCGTCATACAGGAGGCACTGGTCACATGTACTCTTTGTGTCTCAGCTCCGCCAGTCGTTGACCTCACTGCCAGGGTCTTTCCCATCAAAACTGCATAGAGGTGCCCCGTCCTGTGTTGCCTCCAGTTGTCTGGACTTCCTCCTCTGTTCAGTGGGCCTGGGCTGTCCCAACCCTGGTACAATGTGACAGGTAATTAACAGATGAAAATGTTCATCACAACCCTTCCTCCTCAGGAGCTGAGGGAAGCACTGTTAATTACTTCTTTTGTGTCAGACGGCCTTTGTTCCCTCTGCTGGGAGAAATGCAATTAACTTGGCCCAGCAGGGTGACAAATGATCTGGGATCTGATCCTGAGCTGAGCCTGAGAAATATGACAATTCTGTATGCCCCATAGAATGTACATGTATGGTCTTGGGACCTGTGAAAATGAACTGGGCTCACCCTTTTCACCCAAGTTTCATACGTCTCTGGACTTTGTATGCAAGAGGGAAGAGAAACTGCACTCTGAGGCAGATTTCCCCCATGTATAGAATGAAGTGTCACTACAGATACAACAGTAAATCACACTGACTTTCCCTATGTGACCACCAATATTATAAGGCCTATCCCATGTCAATATCTAACCCTGCAGTGTCTTCCATGCGCCAGGCTACCTGTACGCTGTTAGGAGGCTGCGCACAATGGTAGTCTCAAATGCGAAGCCCACACATGTGTGTACACGCGTGTGCACATGTATTCATGTGTAACCTGCCAAGTACCTCTCAACCTGGCTGAGTTGCAGCAGCCTTATTTTAAAAGGTTTACACTAGTGGTAAACCTGTGCAGTCCATTTGCCATGTGATTACCGTGGGTGAGAAACATGTAGTTGGACTCACCCACAGTAAAGGGTCCAAAACCGGGTGATCCAAAAAAGCAAAAACTCTGAGCATATTAAATGGGCAGAATCCATTTGGAACAGGTTTACTAGTCTAAGGGGCATATTCACAAGGACTTATCGCCGAGTTATCGCCACCTTAACGCATCAAAAGTGGAGATAGATTTAACGCCCCATTCACAAGCGGGTGCAAACTGCAGACAACGCCAGTATTCCCGTGATAACTGCCGCAAAATTTACCTCCACGGGTGACACCACCAACTAACCCTAATGAGATGCAGAGTAGGCGTTCCCGTGCAAAAACACACGAAAACACCACTACACCAAATTCACAACGAACTGCCAGATCTGCGATGCGAACCAAAAACAGGCGACAAGCCGCGGTAGCAGCAGGGAATTAACACCTGCCGTTTGCTGGTGTTAAGCAGGACGACTACCTGCAGCATGAAAGGGAGCGCAGCCAAGAGCCACATCTGAAGACCCACAGATGCCATGGAGACAATGATCATGCAGCTCGGAGACCCATGAGGGCCACAACACCCAATGCCACCACTCCCAGGCCCCCCCCCCGGACCCCACCCAGACAAACACATACCGTGCACGACACAAGAGCTACAAAAAGCGCATGATGTAGCACAATGACAAAAAGAAACACACATGTGTGGTCAGAAGAACGAGAAGCAGTCACTCATCATTGAAGTAACAACCAAAAGACTTTATTGAAATACAGCACAAAACACCAATGCGGAAGACTCCTGTCGGGTCCGCCGGGACAACCTTCATGTCACAGCCTGGAAAAAAAAGCACCAAATCAGAACATGTGTCATGCGCACATCAAAGTAGCGAGACACAGAGAAACAGAGAAGGAAAGAAAGGCAGAGAGAGAAAGAGAGAGAAGGAAAGGAAAGGAAGGGAGAGAGAGAGAGAAGGAAAGGAAGGGGAGAGAGAGAGAGAGAGAGAGAGAGAGAAGGACAGGAAGGGAGAGAGAGAGAGAGAGAGAAGGACAGGAAGGGAGAGAGAGAGAGAGGGAGGGACCCCCGCGCACCCAGGCACCACTGCTCACCTGCTGCCACCGGTGTGTCTCCAACCACGTGCCAGTATACACTGTAAGCCACCAGGTCTGCAATCTGCAATCGAGGCCAGAGTCAATCATGGCAGAGTCCATCTCACTGCACACGGCAACAACGCCTGTCCGTCCCTGCGCACACATGCAGCCGGACCCTACCCCCTCCCGCCGGCCAGCACTGGCTGTCCGCACTTGCACACCCAGGCCCACTGCTCACCTGCCGCCAATGGTGTGTCCACCAGTGGGCACACCACGTGCCCGTGCAAGCTCCAGGCCCCGGTCCCTCCACCATGGCATGCTCCACATCATGCGGACCCGCACCGCGGCCCAGCAGGTCCCACACATGATGCTGAGTCCTGAGGCATCAATGGCAGAGACCACATCAGTGCACACGTCATCATCGCAGGCTGCACACCCGCTCAGCAACTTCGGTGCCACTAACCCTGTGCAACCCCAGTCAGCGCCACATGGTGGAAGGCCCGTGACGGCCGCATGGCCTTGGGTGCCACTAACCCTGTGCAACCCAAGTCAGCGCCACGTGGTGGTAGGCCCGTGACGGCCGCATGGCCTCGGGTGCCACTAACCCTGTGTGCAACAACTCATGGGCCCTTTATGATTGAGAATCATGGAACGTCCATCATCCAGTCACCACTGGCAGTGGGGAATGTGACGTTGTCGGCCCCTTATATTGGCGGGGTCACATGGCCTGTGACGCCTGTGCCGGATGGGTGTGGTGTGTGTGCAAACCTGCCCTCAGGGAGTGGCCGTGACATGCTGACAACTAGACAAGTGACCTGCAGACCACTAGCGTGTAAACCTGCGACATGTAGCTATGTGGCCCCCCCCTCGGAGTGTAAGCGGAGTGGTCTGGCCTGGCGTACGCCGGACCAGCGCAGGGCTTGCAACAATGACTCGGGGGCTCTGGGCGTGGTTCAGTCCATGTCCGGACAAGGAAGTGACTAATGCGTGTGTCCCTGTTGTAGTGTCTACGGCACCCGGAACTCAATCGGCAATGTAGCACACTGTGACTGGAATCCCACTAGATGAGCATCATTGACGTTAGGGGGAATCAAGGGACCCTACATTCATCCACACATTCATACATGAATGATGAAAGACATGACACAGCAGTGCATTTCTGAATGTTTAATTCACATCCAGGGGAGTTTTGCAGCTGGAGCAGTACAGGGCCATGCCAACCCTACTTCACAATATGGGCCCGTGGAGGGCCAGCCAGAGTCCATCGGGAATGACAAGTACAGCGGAAGAGGAAGGGTACAGTCCGCAGTCTGGTCGCCGTGTCATTGCTCACCAAAGAGGATATGGCAGTCCATGTCGCGGTCCAAGGTGAGTGCAGCAGAGTGTATCGGGGATCAGTGGAAGGTCATGGGGCCATGTGCGGCACCAAGCAGCAACAGGCCAGGTGGCGGACATGAATGCCAGTGCCTCCTTCTGATCTCAAGCCCATCCATGTCCTCGTCCTCAGATGTGTGCTCTGCCCCACCTGTGGGTGGTGCAGTCCCGGCTGCGGCACTGTGTGCCACTGACACATCAGGGGCCGGAGGTGGATTGTCGGCCGCACTGTGTGGCAGTGACACATCAGGTGGGGGAGTGGAAATGCCTGCTGCACTGTGAGGCACTGACACACCAGGGGGCAGAGATGTGGATGGTGTAGGAGCAGCAGCATTCATCTGCGCCATGCCTTGTGGCAGCAATGCCATGATGAGGATATGCAGGGCATGGTAGATCCCAGCTACATTTTGCTGATGTGCAGCGGTGGCTGCCATCCTTTCCGCCTCCATCCGCACCATGTCCTCCATGAGCCTCCGCATGTGTGCCAGCTCACGGCTGAGATCCCTGGAGCCACTCTGAGCGGACAGGTGTTCTTGTCTCCGAGTCATGACTCCAGCGATGTCAGCCAGGGCTCGTTTTAGACCATGGAGCGGCCTGTGGGTGTCCGTTAGGGACTGGAGGTGGTCCCTGATGGGACTCAGACACCCATGGATGGGGTCAAGTTTGGTAGCCATGAGGTCGAACCCCACCCACACCTGCTCAGCCATCTCCCTCTGGCCCTCCAACACACGGCGTTGTTGTTCGGTGGGTCTTGGGAGACAGCCGGGGTTGTGGGTGCCTCCTGCTGGGTGGTTTGTGGAGTGGGTGGGGTTTCCTTGATGCAGCTGGGTTGCCCTGGTCCTGGAGGTGATTGGCGGATGAGTTCAATGATGTCTTGGAGGGCTTGGGTGTCGATGCTGGGCGTGTCCTCCTCGTCATCAGTGAAGAGTGGCTGGGACTGCTCTGCAGGAGGTGTTGACGGTGCCCCTGCAATGTGAAGGGGAGATGCTGTATTACAATATGTCCATATGTATGTAGCTACATGGTACATGTTCACATTCACAGAGCATGGCAAATACATTGTGTCAGTCTGTAGATCAGGGCCATGATCCAGAGTCATTTTGGGTGTGCACTGTGCTCTGCTTCATTGTGCATGTGTGCCATTGTGGCCATCTCCCCCCCGTCCACCAGTACCTGGTGGTTACTCACCCTGTTGCTGTTCTGTTGTGTCATGTCGAGCAGTGTCCGCTCCCCCAACTCCTGCCACGGTCTCCACATTGATGACTGTCGACACCAGCTCCTCCATGTCATCCAGCTCCAGCTGTGGTGCTGGGCTCCCACCTCCAGTCTGCATTGCTGCCTTCTGGTTGCCTGCGAGTTTCTCCTTGGTTTTGCGCTTGAAGTCAATCCATTGCCTCTTGACCTCGTCCATTGACCTCTTGTGCTCTCCGACGGCATTCACCTTGTACACAATGGAACGCCATATTCCATTTTTGGTGCCCAATGATACGTTGGAGGTGACGAACAGTTCTTGATGGTGTTCCATCACCTCAGTGATTAGGATCCTATTCTCCTGCGGACCGAACCGCCTCTTCCTCTTCTTCTTGTCCTTGCCCTTCCCTGTCCCCGAGGTCCCAGGCTGGTCGTCCAGGGTGCTTGTGGGGTTGCGCTCGTCCTCTGCGCCTGCTCCGGCTGCCTCCATGGTGCTTCGGTGTTGGTCATTTTGTATTTGTGTGTTTTTTCTACTTTTGTAGTGATGTTCCCGCCTGCCGTGTGTGTATAGGAGGCCTGGCGCTGCTTATCGCTGATTTCCTCATCGCGGTTTGGCCCATCGCATTTTTTTTGCGTTGGGGTTTGGGTTTTTATCACTGTCGCAGTTGTTGTATCGCGGACATTGTCTGCGTTTTCGGGAGACTATCGCATGGTACCGCCGTGTTGTGAATTCCACGTTAACACAGGGTTATTTTCCTGCGATAGACTGCGATGTGTAAAGTTGCGTTAACATTTTTGGGAGATTTTTAGCGCACGTTCTTGTGAATATCCCCTAAGTTGTTAATAAACAGAGGTCTCCTCACCTCTTTGAGTAGTTTGGATGTACAATATTGAATAATCTACGGTTACTAAAACCATGTTGTATACTTAATAATTGGGACCTGAGAGAAAGATTTTATCTAAAGTCAGGCATGACAAGATGGTGTTGCTCATTGGCCAATACTAATCTGCCTACCAGAAACCTCTTTAGAAGCTGAATACAATCATAGCTATTATCAATGTGCGTATATCTCCTAGGCCCTCTTGATATCACTTTATATCACAGAAATTCTAAAATTTCCATGACATTTCTTATTAGGGATTCGTCAGCCTCTGCTCTGCTCCCTGTAGGTAATTTTGGTACACCAACCAGATACGTCACAGTAGCTGAATGACACATTCATTTAAAACTATCATGTAACCAAAATAGTGTGTCTAAAATATCACCTTTACAAAAATATCATGGCACAGAATACCAAACATAAGAATATTGTTTTTACATGCATTTAATATCGTTTTTAAAAATATTGGTGGATATAATATCATTACATTTATTATAATTGGAGAGAAGCCGCCCCCGGTCCGATTTGTATTTAGTATACTGGGTCCTCCTGTACTCTAATATGGGCAAACGAAAGCTGCCCACAGGGAAGGATAATGCCCTCATCAATACTCAACCATGGACCACACTGGACTCCTTCCCAGTCTGTGCTGTCAGAGTGGTCTCAAAAGAAATTGAATTGGCAGAAAGGCGAATATCCTTGAATATGAAAGAAAGACTTAATCTTAGTCTTATTAATTCCTGTACGACCCCTGTGCAGGTGGTACCTTTATAGGGAGATGTAGTTGCAGATGCAGACAATGACATTAATCCTGCACAGCACAAGGGCATCTCTCAACTTGTAACTATGTCTAGGGAGGAGTCAACACTGGAAATGGGCATGCCAGATATCCTTGACCCCTCTGACCCCCCTGTGATAAGCAACAGTTGGGAGCCATCAGCGAGGAAAAGAAGGAAAACAACAGAAGGCCCCATCCCTGGTAACCTGAAAAAAACAGGACGTTAAGGCTATCCCACGGAAAAAAGAAGGAGCATGCCAGCAGGCATTGTCAACCATTGCAAACTCTGAGATGAACATGGGGGGGTTATCCCACTTGGGAGGAAATCCAGGCTTTGCTGAAAAGTATTGTGACCTCTGCTATAACACCCCTCATGGAGAGGATTAATATAATGGAAGGGTTTATCACCTAGTTTAAACCTGCAATCTACACCTGTAACTCCCACTTTACTCCATGTCCAAGCCCTTTCTCCCAGTGGTTAGACTACTAAGAATGTCAACAGTATTCCAGCACGCAGCTTTTTACCACTGGGTGACTTTACCCCTCTTGCAGGAAACAATATGACAAACAGTTCTCCTTTGGTGTCTGAAGAAAGATCTGTGCCTAAAAGTCATCAGCCCACTGGCTGGGCTGGACATGAAAGGCCCATTAGAGTGAATAGAGCAAATATTGCTAATAATCCACTCATCTAGCTCAATACCACAACAGCTCAACAAACCCTGAATCTGCCACCCAAATGTTGCCCATATGTTGCAGTTTTTGTTGGTGTCCAACTAGCCCCAAACCACAAGGAGTCACACACAGAACTAAAAAACAAATTCTGCCACTGGCTCTCTCAAAATACTGCTTTTCCAATCCAGGAGTAGAATAGCATCTTGCTAGTAAGGAGAGTGGGATGGATCGGTCCCTCCCAAAACCAAACATGGGAGACTGTATTGTGGAAAGTTGAAGAAACTCGTATCTTGCACATCGTCTGGTGGAAACTGTCACTAGGTTTGACAGTGGGGGCACAGTTGTAACTCCAAGTATTGTTCCACTGGGATACTTTTACCATCCATGTCCCTGCCCGCCTAGACATCAGGGCCAGGGGGACAGGGGAGGTCCTCCTCACTCGCGGGCTGTCTCATTGGGATTAACCCTGATCCTAACCTAAAATAGATTCTTGCCACTGTCAGGCTTGGATACAAATGATTGCCTCCACCCCTTGCCCCGGAGAGCAAACGAGGGAACCCGGCTTGTCAAGTGTTCGGGACTTTGGAGTAACTAAAAGGGTTTCCTGGCAACCTCATCTGGGATGTTATTCAAAATATGGGGACAGATGGTGCCAACACTTGCGCGGGCAAGCAGGTTAATTATTCAGCATGCAATGTCAAGCTTTGACGGAATCTGCATGCACGTCACAAGATCTCAACCAATCTCGCACAATAAAGCTTGATTACCAAATAGGCCTGCTCCTGGAAGTCTATTTGACTTACTGGTTCCAGAAGTGATGCTAGTCCTTCATTATAGCCCAGACCATTCCAGATTTACCCAAGAGGACCCGATATTAGGGATTAAAAAGTTATCAGTACAGGGTGCAAGGAATTTACAGTTCCTTTCATGGAACATGGCAGGGCTAGGTTGTAAAAAAGATAACAATGACTGGTTATCCTTTATTGTAAATGCTGATGTTATTTGTTGTCAGGAGACTTGGGCCTTTGATTGCATTTCGATTAATGGTTTAAATTGTTTTAGATCCTTTTACTCCCCTACTGTTTCGTCCATCACAGGTAGGGATAAGGGCAGATTGTTAGATATGGTCTCTTCCTCAATAAGGAATTGGATTGTCAAAACGCTGTTCACTAATCCCTGTTACCTGATATTAGAATTGCTTCAGCTGGGAGTTTTTAATATTATTCTGATTCATTTTTATTATAATTATTTTACAACACAGCCTGTCAGGATCATTGAGGATTTAGGGGCACATGCATCAAGCCTAAAAAAAATCGCAAAATTAGCGATTCGCTAAATTATGGCGTTTGCGACCGCAAAATACAGTTTCGCAATGCATCAACTGAAAAATAGCGAAAACCCAACAATTCGCTAATTTAAAGATTCGCAAAACATTCTGCGAATAGTATTAGCGAATCGCTATTTGCGCCCCCAAATAGCGATTCGCAAATAAGGAATCGCAAAAGAGATGCATGAAAATTCGCAAATTGCGAATTACCTGAAATTCGCAATTTTGCGAGTGCAAAATAAGAAGGATCACAACCAGGTGGTAATCATGAGTGCAAATCAGATACAGCTGCAATTCTACTTAAACCCATTGAAACACACCCAGAATTAGCTACCACATCTCACAATGGCAGGGATGTACCTGATGGCGAGGAGGATGAGGCTGCTGGCTGCTGGACACAGACGGAGGCGAATCAATGAGCGCATCTTCAGAGTCCGCATAACTTTGCTAGGACAGCAAGAGGATGAGATATACGATAAGTATAGGCTCAATGCAGCAATGATCCATGACCTGATCAATGAATTGGATCCCATACTGCAACGACAGACACGTAGGACCAATGCTATCCCAACGCATGTGCAGGTCCTATGTTGCCTACACCTACTGGCGTCAGGCAGCTTTCAGGGGGTCATTGCAGTAGCTGGAGGTGTGTCGCAAAGCACACTTTCAAGAATATTCAAAGCATTCCTTGATGCCATGATGGCCAGGATCGGCTCACACATCAAGTTCCCCACCACCGCGCATGACCTTGCGAAAACAAAACAGGAGTTTTACCAGATAGCTCGCTTCCCACATGTTATAGGTTGCATCGATTGCACACATGTGGCAATATGTCCCCCTGCAGCACAGGAATACATATACAGAAATAGAAAATGCTATCACTCCCTTAATATCCAGGTTGTTTGCAATGCCAAATACATCATCACTGATATAGTGGCTCAATTTCCTGGGAGTGCACATGATTCATATATTTTCAGGCAAAGTGGCATTCACACCCGTCTGGTCAGGGGAGAATTTGGAGAGGCACATCTGCTTGGTAAATATGTGTAGGTGATACTCACAGTCATTGTACGTATGCCAATGTCAAACTGCCACTGACCCTTTGCTTACCCACATGCAGGTGACAGCGCATACGCCTTGCGTAATTACCTTCTGACGCCTTACCTCAATCCCACAACTGCCAACCAACAGAGGTACAATGCTGCACATATATCAACAAGGAACATCATAGAGCGCACATTTGGGCTGCTGAAGAGCCGATTCAGATGCCTCCATAAGACTGGTGGAGCACTTCAATACAACCCTGAACAATGCTGCAAGCTAGTAGCAGCATGTGCCATGCTGCACAATATAGCAACGAGGGGTGGAATGGAGATCGAGGTGTCTGACAGCGACTCCGAGGATGAGGACCAGCAAGTGCCACAGCGCTGTGCAGCACAAGGGGCAAGCGCAGCAGAAGGGCGCAGGAGAAGATTGGACATCACACAAAACTATTTCTGAGGTGAGTAATGATGACACAAACAGTGTATATTACAATCACAGAACGGTTTATTCAAAGGAAATATGGCATGAGTGTCGGAGCACACTTTCAATGTGGCCAGTGGCACAGGATTCTTAAGTAATGGACATAAGTGTATTAAAAATAAATAATGACTTGTCAATCAGTCAAAAGGTCCGATCACATCCATGGTTACGTCACCATATCGGTATGCAATTGTAAATAGCAGGCTAGCGCTTTCTCCCACGAACACCCAGACGCCTGTCAGAGACAGCATCCTCATCCCTCATGTTGGAAGCTGAGGGGGTACTGCTGCGTGTGTTGCGTCTTCCTGCAGTGGCAACTGGCATAGCTATGCTACTCAAGCTTGAGGCCCCCTCACTACCCTCTTCCTGCGTGGACATGTTGGCCCCAATTGTGGTAGCATTCAGCAGTTCCACTGCATTGGTTACCTGGTCCAGTGCCTTCGCCACATCCCCGCTCCAATGGCACATTTCTGTTTGCATGGTCACAGACCTACGTGCCAGCAGTGCAGTTGATGTGGCCAGCCTATTGTTGGATTTGGCATAGCTTTTGAGGTGCTGCATTAGTTGCCGATGGTTTCTTCTCTGTGATGCATGTCCCTCCTGCATAACCTTGGTCATTTGCTGCACACTATCGCACAGTACTGCAATGTTGTCTGCCATCTTCCCAATTTGTAACTGCACTAAACGTGTGTTCTTGGTCTGCAGGCGCTGCATGCGGAGCATCTGTCCCTCAAGACCACCCCAGACATCATTTGGTTGCTCCTCCTGCTGTGTTCTGCGTGATCTGGCTCTTCTATGCCGGACACTGACATTACTTCTGCGGACCTGTGTTTGTGGATTTGGGATGGATGTGGCTGGGCCATGCCTGGACTCATGTGGTGCATTTGTCTCATCGTCAGACTCCATGGTGACCAGTGGTGGGACAGTTGCCCTGCGTGTGTGTGGGGCACTGGATGGATTTGTTGGCAACACCGGTGTGTCCATATCCTCAACTGCGCTGATGTCCTGTATGTCCTGGTTGTCACTATCCTCAGCTTCTACACGTTCTGCATCTGTGAGATTTAACAGTGCAAAACCAGCATTAATTTAAGTATGGGATGTCATGTCACAGTGATCATATTTTTACTTTGGCATTAAATTTGGAATATGTTCACTGTTCTGAGTTGTTCTTAGCCTATTTGTGTGTTTGACATTGTATATGCTTGACCTGCCTACATCTCCCATAATGCACTTCCCTTCATGGATACATTGTGTACTGGATGTTCTGAGTGTGCACTTGTGCTGTACTGGGGTGGTGTACTACCTTTATTATTTAGGTCAATGGTAACATGCAGTCATCTTACCTTCAGATGTGTTTGCTGCTCCTGACGTGTCTAGCTGTGTCACACCGACAACAGCTTCAGGCTGGATAGTGGATTCAACCATTTCCTCCATGGTAGTGTTCCCAGTGTCTATCGGTGTTCCCCCTCCTGTCTTCCTTGCTTCCTTCAGACGGGCAGCTATGCGCTCCTTGGCCCGACTGCGCATGTCGTACCATCTTTTCTTCAGGTCGTCGATGGTGCGGTGTGTCACCCCACTGGCATTCACCCGGTTCTGGATCCGGATCCATATTTTCCTTTTCTCCTGCTCTGCCACTTTCAATGATTGTTTCCCAAACAGCTTATCATGGCTGTGGACAACTCCCTCAATGAGTGTGTCACTTTCTTTTTCTGAGAATTTCATTTTCCGCTTCCAGCCTGATTGGCTGTCCTCTGCTGTTTGTGTGCTTTCCATTTTCTTGCAGTTACCAGGTTTTTCCAATTGCTCAATGCCACTGCTAGTTAGCTCCCAGAGCCAGCTCCCTCCTCTCCCTCTGACTGTGAACTGAGAATGGGGCTTGTGCTGCTCACTTCCTGGTTCTGATGTCATCAAGATGCATCACAAATGCGACTTCGCTATTTGCGAATTCGCTATTTGCGAATTCGCAAATAGCGAATTCGTTATTTGCGAAATCGCTATTAGCGAATTCGCAAATTTAGGATTCGCAAGAGAAATTGCGATTTTTTGCGATTCTTTATTTTTTCGCAATTTTTTTGTTGCATCTGTTTTTGCGATTCGTTATTTGCGAATCGTTAAAATTCGCAATTAAGGATTCGCAAAATTTTACATTGATGCATGTGCCCCTTAGACTCTTCAATCATAGAAGTAATGAATAAATATCCAACTGGTACTTCCGTTATTTGGGCGGGGGATTTTAATATTGTTAAATGTATATATAGTGGGAAGCAGGTGTGTGTTATTAAAGACGGCCTGGGAGAAAATGTTAGCCATTTTCACCATTCAGCATATGATGAAGCATTGACTAGAATTCTTCTACTTAACAATATGTCTTTTACGTCAGATGTAAGTGGCGGTAGGCACATGAATGAACTTACTTTTGTTGGGAGAGAAAAAGGCAGTATTATTGACCACATTAAAAAAATATGCGGTATACCTGTCGCCATTTAGTGACCACTACCCAATTATCATTAACCTCTCTTTCCCACAGCATGTCTCTCTCACTCCTAAAACAAATTCCTTTTCATATCACGCGCCCAACAGGGAGGTACGAAGAAAATAGAAATATGCGGACCCTAACAAAGTGTTTTTAGATTTACAAACTATTAATCAGGCTGAGATCGCATGCTGTCTTGTGGATGCAAAGGAACCAGTTTGCATATGCAATAGTTTTACCAAGATATGCAAAACGGTTTCCGAAAAATTATTAATGGATATACCTCAGAAAGATCACCCCACCCAATCCTGGTTCAACTCTGATTGCACAAATGCTTACAAAACACTAAAAAGGTTACTAATGTAATACCTCGAGTCCTAGTAGTGGTTAGAGCAGCAAGAAGAGATTATAAGAAAGCTATCTAGAGTAGAAAGACCGACATTAGAAAAAAAGCTTGGGACGGTTTGGAGTGTGCGGCTGGTCTGAAAGACAAAATGGCCTTTTGGGAGATAGTGAATCGCCCTTTTTTTTTTACAAAACCCCTTCACGGATAAAATGCCATATATTAGAACAAGAATGGGTTGAGCCGTTCATGCAAATTTTCAATCCAAACTGCAGTGAAATACCTATCCCTAACCCTTTCCCGCCCTCGGCTCTCTTAGAGTTTAGTGAGTTAATCATGGTTGGTGAAGTGCCTAGGGCTATCTTGAGATCTGCAATAAGTAAGGCCCCAGGACCAGACGGGGTCCCAGTTGAGCTTTTTTTAATCTAATTTAGACTTGTGGGCCCCCTTGGTCATGAATGTCTTCAGAGCAGCAGTCGACAGGGGCTTGGCAGAGTCATGGAAGCACTCCTAATAGTCCCCATTTTTAAAAAAGGAGCAAGAAAATCCTCCTACAACTATAGGCCCATCTCGTTGCTCGATGACTCAGGGAAAATATTCGGAGGGTAATTCTGGCAAATATGGAAGCCTGGGCAGAAGAAAAATCTTTTTTCTCAGAAGCCCAATATGGGTTCCGTCCGAGCTTGGGCACCACCGAGCAAGCCTTAAACCTGTCTTTGATCTGAGGTAAATATGTGAAGGCCAGGAGAGGAGCCATACACATGGCCTTTGTGGACCTCTCCTGTGCCTTCGATCTAGTGGACAGAGATACCCTATGGGTTATCATGGGGTGAGCAGGGGTTGTTCTGGTACTATTGCATATTTTAAAAAGCCTTCACTGTGATACTTACATGCAGGTACGTTATACCCAAAATGGAGATTTCATGCCCCCTATTCAAGTCAGTTTGGGTGTCAAACAGGGTTGTATATTGGCTCCTTTCTTATTTTAATTTTATTAAAAGCCCTGGATACCTTTCTAGCTCCTTGTATAATAGATGTTCCCAAAATTGTTTCGCTCCTAGTCCTCGTGCTTTTTTACGCTGATGGCGGGGTTTTAATAGGTCGTACAGCAAACGGATTACAAGCACTTTTAGATGGCTTTAATCATTGTATGCAGGAACTGAAGTTGAAGGTTAACCATACTAAATCCTACGTTATGACCTGTGGGCCAATGAATACATGGTCGAAAAAACTTTTTTATTGGGGAGACTTCAATTTTATAGACAAAAAATGTTAGTTATCTGGGCATTTTATTCAATGACAACTTGAATTGGAACCCAGAGTGCTCAGTGCATGGAGGCATCGTGCCAATCAATTTTTAGGTTTGCCAAGAAACTAGGACATAAGCCCCAAAACGAAATGACCATGCTTTATAAAAGTAAAAGCCTCGCTATCGGCACATATGGGGCCGGGGTTTGGGGGTACTCAGCGGCTAAACCCTTACGGTTGGTGGAGATTTAATTTTTGAACAGGCCACTGGGAACTCCAAAATCTACTCCAAGCCTCATAGCAGACAATAAATTGGGGGGAAGCTTCCTAGAAGATAGGGGAGGCCTGGCCCCTATTTTATTTTTGATCAAAATTTGGTCCACTCCTGAGATGGCTTTCATGCAAAATAGTAGAGGACTGTCTAGTGCAAAAGAATTGGCCAGCCATCCCATGGCTTAAATATGTTAAAAAAAATGTTTTAAGAGATGGGATTGAGTAATCTTTTTGAAAATCCAGGTATAATAAATACACACTATAAGGTCCAGATCAAGAAACAGTTCCTTATAAAAAAAAAAAGAGGATGCTAGGATCATGAAAGCACTTGATATAGTGACCATTCAATCATACGTCCCACTCTCAACCACCTAAGACATGGAGCCATGCTTAACATGGATAAAGGTACCAGAACTCAGGCCTTCCCTATTGTTGGCACCTGGTTTGGTTCAATACTGTGTTGTGCATGCAATAGGAGGTCTCTTCAGTCAACTAAGCACTGTATGCCATTTTGCAGATTGTACACCGCTTTCAGAAAACAATTCTTCCGCCCCATATTAACGGAGGATCTATTAATCCTCATTATGAGAGTATGCATTATTTACAGCGTCTTGAGTCTCCTTTTCTATATTTTGCAGTTCTGAATATTATTACTCAAGCGCTAAAATTAAGGAAGAAATATGCATTGTGATCTTTGTGTTTGACTTTGATGTAGGTTCCGCTTGATTGCTTATAATAGATTTGGTTGGCATCAAGGAATTCCTATAGGTAATGTGAAATTTGTGTACAATTAACCCCATAGGGCTATTTGTATTAATTCAGCATACGATTTAAGGAGTGAAAATATGTAATCTTAAATTTGAATCCATTACATTTTTTATTGAAGTGTGAAATCTCTGCATATGTTTTTTATTGTGCTTTTATGGTCAAGATTGACTGAATAAAGATATATATGATGATGGTGAATATAATTGTATATTATTCTTTTAATTAATTGAATATATATTAGTACTTATATTAATTGTAGCTGTTGTGATTATTAAAATAATTGTTTTAAAGATTGTTAAATATAGTTCGCAATTTTTAATTTGTAATTTACTTTTTAAGAAATGTAATATCGGAATTAGCCATTTATGATTCAGTAGGGAATTGTTCGGTGTCTCGGGGAACAGGCTGGGAAATTATTTAAATGATAAATTATTGTTTTTTAATTTCAATTTATTTTATAAGTTAATTAAATATTTATTTGTTTATTAATTATCCAAATTAGTTCTTAGGTTATTTGTTATTTAAATTATTCAAGTGTACTTTTAATGTAATTGTTATATATAGTTTAATTACTTATTTATAGAGGGTTGTTGAGTTTGAAGCAAAATATGGTGGAAAGATATTTTAATTGCGATTTATTTTTTATATATTAAATTTGTATGCAAATCTATTCTTTGTTTGGTAAATAATTATGTAAATTGCTCCATTGATTAACCCATACTTTATTCAAGTATTTGTTGTGATTTATTTTATGTATACTTTATTGTAGTATAGGTTAATTACTAATTTATATTTTAGTAGTGGGTTGTTGGCTTCATAGGGAAATAGGTGGGAGGTTATTAAATATCCTATTGTTTATTATTTTTATGTTGAGTAAGAGTTTATTTGGCACTTAATTATGCACATTATTTATTTGATTATTTGTTATATGATTTATTTGATGCATTTTACTTCAATGTTTATTTGTTGATAAGTGTATGTGATTATTAAGCTTGTAAAATGTATTTTATATTTATTATTGTTTTTATTTGAATTTCTTTATTTAATTACTATTTTAATGTTTTTATTGTTTTATTTATAATTTGATTCTTTTTTTGAGGCATGTTTGTGGTCTTTTTTGGGTAGAAGGGAACAAAGTGTGTTAAATGTAAGTTTATTTATTTTAAATACATTTTTTATAGTTTAATTTCAATTTTTTTATTTGTTATTTATTTACATTACTTTTTGTCAATTCATATATGTTTTTAGGTTAGACACGTTTTATTATTTTGGTTTACTAGTTGTTTAAATATTCAGTTAGAAATAAGGATTTAAAATGGTATATGTAACCCTTCACAAGTCCACCATTTCCCAGGTTTGTACTTACATTGCAGTGGGAATAAAAGTCTAACTTCTCCAAAGTCCAACAGTTTCCCTGATTTTTCTCAGTTGGAGTGGGAAGAGTAAATCTAACCCCTCATATGCTGAACACTTCCCCTATGGGTTCAGATTGGAGTTAGAATAGTAAATATAACCCCTCCAAAATAGAGCACTTTCCCTGATTTTGCTTACGTTGGAGTAGGAATAGTAAAACCATTCAAAGTCCAACACTTTTTCTACTGTTGCATAGTTTGGAGAGGGAATGGTAAATCTAACCCTTCCAAAGTCCAACACTTTCCGTACTGTTGGGGCAGGAATAGTAAATATAACCCCTCCAAAGTCCAACACTTTCCATACTGTTACATATATCAGGGTAGGAATAGTAAATCTAACCCTCCAAAGTCCAACACATTCCCTGGTTGTGTTTATGTTGGAGTGGTAATAGTAAATGTCACTCATCCAAATCTCAACACTTGCCCCACTGGTGCACAGGTTGGAGTGGAAATAATAAATCTAACCCCTCCAAAATCCAGAACTTTCTGTGATTTTGCTTGTGTTGGAGTGAGAATAGTAATTTTAAGCCCTCCAAAGTTGAACACTTTTTCTACTTTTGTTTACATTGGAATTAACATTATTAAGTTTTTGCTACAGTGATTTAATTGGTATTTTTTTATTATTTGATATTTTTTAATGTTTATATTATTTTATAAAATGTATATTTTATTTGAAGTTACTTTTTTATATTAATTTTACTTATTTAGTTATTGTGATATATGTTATTGTGAATATATAGTTTTAGGGCCTGATTACGACTTTGGCGCAGCAGCGATGGCGCAATGCTGCCTCCGCTGCACCAAAGCCGCGCAAGCACCGCCGACTGTATTACGAGTTGCAAATGTGCAACTCGTAATACGGTCTGCTGTTATTTGGCCTTTCCCATGGCAGTGGCTTGAAAACAGGCTCCGCAATGGGAACGGCTTAAAAGTTACGGCATGGACGGTGATGTCCATGCCGTACTGGAACTGGGAGGAATGCAGACAGGGGGCACATGTTGTGCCCCCCTGAATGTATCACCATGGCATGGGGGACATGGGTGCCCTGTAGGGCCCACTTTGTTCTTGCACCACCAGCTTTTTCATCGCTTTTTCTGCCATGAAAAGGCTGGTGGTGCAAGAACTCAAAATATGCTGAGCGGGACTGCGCCAGTCCCTGCTCAGCATATTGCATTGGGGCACTCCTGTGCCACCGCCAAGGAACGTCTGTTCCCTGGCGCAGCAGGCGGTCCACTGCTGATACGACTTTGTAAGTCATAATTTGCAACACGGTGGGCCGCCACCGTGAGTCAGACTCGTAATCAGGCCCTAAATGTTTAGTTATTGTTAATATTATTACTGTCTTTTTTATTTGTTTAAATATTTATATTAAATAAAGACAACCAAGTCTCATTAGGTTGCCAAGCTCCTACTATGCACAGCTGTCGCCATGTGCACAATTTTTCATATAGGGCGCACTACCTACAGACTCTCAAAGACTGTTAGATAGGGAAGTCTCTATTATGCACAGCCTTTGTACTGAGGTCAACTCTTCACAGAGAGCCCACTCCCTCCGCATGCATGTTCTATTAGCCCAACCATATGCAGATGCATATACCCATTAGCAGTAAAGAAGCTATAGCAAATTTTCTCAAGATATAATTGACTAAATGCCTTTCAGTGTCACAAGCGTAAAGCAAACTGTCACACTCATTGCATGATGTCAGTGATATCCTCAGTGATGTCATCAATGATTTCATCTGAGATGTCATCTGATTTCATCTGAGATAGTTATCAGTGATGTTATCATTGATGTCTTTGAATATGCCATGAGTGATGTAATATGTGAGGTCATAAGCTGTGCATGACGCGGGTGCAAGTTATAATTAGATCACTAAACTATAACTGGTGAATATCAGTGTTTTTTAGTTTAAACTGGTATGTTTTAACTGACATTTTCGCATAACTATAGCACCACTTTAACCTTTGTTTTTTTCGATGAATTTCTATATTTTTTTATGTAAAGTAAGATATTGGCATACCTAACTTTAACGTTACTTTAAAGTTTGGTTTTTTTCAATGAATATTTAGGGTTTTTTAATGTAAAGTAGCAAATTATTACATCCCTAACTATAGCAACACTTTAACCTTTGGTTTTGCCCGTGAATTTCTAGGGTTTTGTTAACATAAAGTAAAATAATACTAACATACCTAACTGTGCATATTAGGCCCTTGCTACATAAGGAAGGTTGAGTATGTGGAGGGAGTGGGCTATCCATGAAGAGCTGCACAATGAGCGTAGCCTGTGTGAATTAGGGACTTCCCACTTAATGGGTCTTAGGTGCCTGGAGGCAGTGGACTGTGCACACACTCTAATCACAGAGTGTAGAGTGTGCATAGTAGGGTTTGTTGAGGGACTAGCTTCTTCGCAAAGACCTCTGTACAGAGCAAAGACTGTGCGTAGTAGGATTTGGTGAGGGATTGGCCTCTCCATGAAGACAGCTGCACTGGGTGATGACTGTGTGTAGTGAGGTTTAGTGAGGGACTGGCCTTTCTGTGAAGCCAATGAAAACTGGTTAAAACCTGTGAAATTCAAGTTATGCCCCGCAATGCACTGGTTATGGCCTCACATCTTACATCACTCATGACGAGTTCAGTGACATCACTGTTGTCATCACTAATGACATCTCAAATGACATCACTGATGATATCATCCAGTTAGTGTGTGTTTTTGTAAAGGTTTATGAGTGTTAAACATATATACCAAGGTACTACAAAAGTTAAAATAGTATACTTTCTGTACTACAAGTGAGTGATACTATTTGTAACATATATTTTGTGAGTGGCTGTGTGACTGGGTATCTGTGTGTGCATGGGTGTCTGAGTGCTGGTATGGGAGTGTGAGTGGGTGTATGAGTTGCTGTATGATCATATAAGAAGGTATGTGAGTAGTTGTGTAGGCGAGTGAGTGGCTGTGTGAGTGACTATGTTGGTGAGTGAATGGGTGTGCCAGTGGCTGTATGGGTGGCTGTATCGGTGGGTGAGTGGGTTTGTAAGTGACTGTATTGGTGAGTGAGTGGTTGTCTCAATGGCTGTATCAGTGAGTGGACTGGCTGTGTGAGTCACTGCATGGGTGAGTGAGTGGCTGTTTGAGTGGCTATTTGGTTAAGTGAGTTGGTGTGTGAGTGGCTGTGTTGTAAAGTATGTGTCTGTGTGAATGGATGTATGGGTAAGCTAATGTGTGAGCGCTTGTATGAATGTGCAAATGGGTTTGTAAGTGGTTGAGTGGGTGAGTGAGGGAGTGTGTGAGTGAGTGGCTGTGTTAAGCAGCTGTATGGGTGAGTGGATGTGTGAGTGGATGTATAGGTGAATAAGAGGGTGCACGAGTAGCCGTTTGTGTGAGTGTGTGACTCTGAGTGGCTGTATGGGTAAGTGACTTGTTGTATGAGTAGCTTTATGGGTGAGTGAGTGGTTGTGTGAGTATTTGTATGGGTCTGTGAATGGATAAGTGAGTGGTTGTGTGGGTGTGTGAGTGGGTGTATGAAAGGTTCCATAGGGGTGTGAGTGGGTGTGAGTACTTCTGTGCTGTCACTGACCATGACATGAGTGATGTAACATGTGAGGTCATAGGCAGTGCATTGTTATAGTTAGCTCAGATAACTATAATTGCTGAATTTCTCTATTTTTGTACGAGTGAAATGCGAGCCTAACTATAACTTCTATGGGTTTGGGTTTTTCTGTGACTGTCTAAGGTTTTTTAAATTCTATTTCCTAACTATAATGTCTCTGTTACCTTTATTTGTTTTTCTAGGCCTGGGCGTAAAATTCCACTCCGCTCATGGAGTTTGCAGAATTTGGCAACTCTGCATTTCGTGGAGAATGCAGAGTTACTGATAACCTCCGCACTCCGCAATGGAGCAGAATTTTTATTTCCGTTGGCGCGCTAGTCATGCCATTTCACGCATGCGGGGAGTGCAATGAGACTTGACGGGCACTCACTAGCAGCCAGGCAACTCTCAGCAGCCAAGGGGAGTTAATCCCCCAACCAGTAGTTCGCAATGAGGCCCCTTTACAGAGTGGTTGAGAAAGTGGGTGGGGCCTCCAATGCCATCTCAGCAATTCGGCTGTGGGGGACTTAGTTATTACAACAATAGGGGTTCTTAGCCCCCAATGAGCCTCAGCAGTCAAGGGTAGTCGGGGGCTTGAGCACCCCCCTTTAATTTCACATATGCCTCAGGGAGGTGGTGATCCCTGGGGCTTTTATAATCACACACGGGGGGCCCGTTCAACCCCCTCTTTTAATTCCTGCATGCACCTGGGACCTGGCCCACCCAGGAGCATAATAGTAAAGAAGCCCTGGAGTCCGCGCATCTTTTTTTATTTATTTTTCTGCTTGAGCTGCAGTTTCAGGGCTGCTATCACTGTAAAAAAAATGTGGATACTTGTTTGCCCTGGCTGGACCCCTCTAGGTCCCCCCCACCCCCACCCCCCAAAAGGCCTAGGGGTTGGGGGTATTCCTACCTCTAGCTGAGTCCCATGATGGCTGCCAACACTTCCTGGTTTGAAATGTTGGCAGCCAATCAGTTCTCAGCTAGAGTTCGTGAGGGTTCGTGGAGCCTTTGTGTCCCTGCATATACAAATTTGAATTTCCAGTAGTCATTGCAATTTGGTGCACAAACAATCCACAATTCTCCAATGATTGTATCAACGATTTTATTCAAAGTTGTGACAAGACTACTCCCTATGCATTTCTGAGACAGCCGTCTCCTTGATCACGGGTTAGGGGGTGGGAACTAAAAACTTCGGCCAAGATTCACAAAGGTTTAGCATTGGGTTAGCATTACTCTTTTAACACACACCCAATGCTAAACTTGTTTGGAGAGTAACAAACCAACGCAAATTGGTATTTGGGTTGGTTTTTATGGAAAAGTAACGCAAAACTGTGCAAAGAGCTGCTTTACATTATTTTGCTTCAAAGGGGTGTTACATGGCTGGTACATGGGCATTCCCATGCAACCACCCATGCTTTTTGATGCAAAACCCTATCTGCTAACATTAGAAGACAGGGTTTTGCGCCAAAAATTAACGCAGCTGAAAAGCAGGCATTAAAAGGAGAAAAGTTTTCTCTTTGATTTTCCGACTTTACATGTTTACTGCAATGTACAGCACACTTACAATGTAGGAAAAGGTTTTAAATGTGTTCAGTGAGGAAGAGTATGGCAACAGGATATTGTCTATTGGCATTGGTAATGACTCTTGTGTGTTCTAAGATTCTTAAGTTTAAGAGAGCACACACTATAATTCGAGTTACACATTAAGGGGTCGATTCCGATGTCGGCCGGAAGCGCACCTAACAGTATTCGTCCGGAAAAAATACCAGCCGAACGCGTATTTTCCGACCGACTCGAACACTCTACCGAACGAACAAGTACGATGCGCATAACAGCCCAGATTCCGAGCGAGCCGTACTTACCCATTCCAGCTCCTGTACCCTGCCCGAGCCGGATCCGTAAACGCCGAATCGAGTCGCTCGGAACCAAATACACAGCACCTTCCGGCCGGACTAGTACGATGCGTCTTCCGTACGCGCCGAACTCGTCGCTACGTCCGGCACGTTTGAGCATCCGGGCGAGCCGTACATAAGCTCCGTTTCGCGCCACAAGACGATCCACGGCTACGAGACGAACAAGCCTGCTATGAGTACGACTCGAAGACACGAGAAACCCGAACGAGACGATCCAAGCATGAATCCCATTGCGCAGGTCCTACCTATACGCTACATCTATTACCGGGACCGGCACGGACGCGTACGGCGCAGACGGTAAGTCAAACACCAACAATACAAACAAACCACACGTACACGAAACATGTCACACACACATAGGGATGCACAAATAACGTACACTAGCAACAGCAGAACCATAGGGGTGGGATGGCCAACACCAATGCCATACACACCCATAGGGGGCTGGATGCCTGCCACTACTACCACCCCTACCCAGGGGTGCCTGGATGCCTGCCACTACTACCACCCCTACCCAGGGGGCCTGGATGCCTGTCACTACTACCATCCCCACTCATGGGGGGCTGGATGCCTACCACTACTACCATCCCCACTCATGGGGGGCTGGATGCCTACCACTACCACCACCCCTACTCAGGGGGGCTGGATGCCTGTCACTACTACCATCCCCACTCATGGGGGCCGGATGCCTACCACTACTACCATCCCCACTCATGGGGGGCTGGATGCCTACCACTACTACCATCCCCACTCATGGGGGGCTGGATGCCTACCATTACCACCATCCCTACTCAGGGGGGGCAGGATGCCTGTCACTACTACCATCCCCACTCATGGGGGGCTGGATGCCTACCACTACTACCATCCCCACTCATGGGGGCTGGATGCCTACCACTACTACCATCCCCACTCATGGGGGCTGGATGCCTACCACTACTACCATCCCCACTCATGGGGGGCTGGATGCCTACTACTACTACCATACCCACCCTTAGGGGGATGGATGCCTACCACTACTACCATCCCCACTCATGGGGGCTGGATGCCTACCACTACTACCATACCCACCCTTAGGGGGATGGATGCCTGCCACTACTACCACCCCTACCCAGGGGTGCCTGGATGCCTGCCACTGCTACCACCCCTACCCAGGGGGGCCTGGATGCCTGTAACTACTACCATCCCCACTCATGGGGGGCCTGGATGCCTGTAACTCCTACCATCCCCACTCATGGGGGGCCGGATGCCTACCACTACTACCATCCCCACTCATGGGGGGCTGGATGCCTACCACTACTACCATCCCCACTCATGGGGGGCTGGATGCCTACCACTACTACCATCCCCACTCATGGGGGGCTGGATGCCTACCACTACCACCACCCCTACTCAGGGGGGCCTGGATGCCTGTCACTACTACCATCCCCACCCTTAGGGGGATGGATGCCTACCACTACTACCATCACCACTCATGGGGGGCTGGATGCCTGTCACTACAACCACCCCTACTCATAGGACGGGTAATGCATGACACAACTAGCATACTCCCACATAAGGACTGTCAGTAAATCACATCCCAGCCTACAACACCATGACAAGCATGTGTGGTCTGTGTCAAATGCATACAACACTGAACATGACATTGAACATACAATGTGACCCCCTAACACATGTGTCACACATAATTGTGTGTGTGGCCTACACAATGCAAGCAGACCATGACCACTGTGGCAATGTGGCCCAAAGCCCCATCACCACAGTGCCCATAAGGTAAGTGTGTGCTCCATAGCTGAAGCACATTTTGAACAGTGTGGCAATGTGGCCCAAAGCCCCATCACCACAGTGCCCAAAAGGTAAGTGTGTGCTCCATAGCTGAAGCACATTTTGAACAGTGTGGCAATGGGGCCCAAAGCCCCATCACCACAGTGCCCAAAAGGTAAGTGTGTGCTCCATAGCTGAAGCACATTTTGAACAGTGTGGCAATGGGGCCCAAAGCCCCATCACCACAGTGCCCAAAAGTGAAGTGTGTGCTCCATAGCTGAAACACATTCTGAACAGTGTGGCAATGGGGCCCAAAGCCCCATCACCACAGTGCCCAAAAGGGAAGTGTAGTCCTGGTGAAAGCTGCAAAAACATAACTGCAGGGATTATTCCTGGCCACACAACACCAAACACTACAGTGGCATTGTAGTGCTTGTGTCCCATAGCAACATACATTGTGTGAGGCAAGCAGTGCAGTGCCAATGACACATCGTTCTGTCCATGTGCACACAAACATCAGCCATGGGGGCCCACATTGTCTACATTCACAAATAACACAATGACAGAAGTGAGCATCATAATGCAGACCCACATATCAGCACCAATGGACACACAAATGTAGATATCCTGTGGAGACTGTAGATGTCAGGTGAACAAATACCATACCATGGAAGCAATGGGACATACTAACCATGATCAATGTGCTGACTGATGACCTAGCAGTCCCAGGGCCAGCAGGGGAAAGCCAACAAACAACATACAGCCAATGGCAAACTAAAGATATGCCAATGCAGTGGTGCAAAAGCACAAACACAAACAGGCAGACTCACACTGCACATCATACACAACAGGTGAGAGGGGTTGTGTGCCAGTGTCCCCAGGCAAACACACAACCCATGAGGAGGCCAGATTCACTGATACACAGATGTCAACACAGTCACAAACAAAAGTAACTCATGGATTGGATTCGCCTATGTGGGCAAACAGGCATTGTGAGATGAGAGGGAGCCCAAATTACACATGTCACACAAGCTTGTAGGAACAGCAACACACACACAGCAAGAGACCGAACCACCACAGCACTCCCCCCAGGGACCCCACATTGTGGTGACACTAGCCTGCATGACAATCACACTGTGATGACAAAGGTAGATGTCATCCACACTGTGAACCACAGCCATGTGTCCTGAGCAACAAACTACCATCACACCTATACAAGCACAAAGCACTCAGCACGGCCTGCCAGCCAAGGAAAATATGGAGGTAGTGCCCCAGCCGTGCAACAACTCACATTTGCACCCACTCAACCCCACACACCTTGAACTCCACCAATGTGCAGCGTTGAAGCTCACATGGACTGCTGACATTGCACATGCACCCATGACAATCCCAGGGGTGGTGGGGGGAAATAAGGTGCAGAAATCCATCACACATGGCCAGTCAACAATACCTGTGAATGTCTGACACACTGCACAGTATGCCGTACATTGGCATGACGTGAAATCCACCCCAAACAATGGGATCCTGGCCATAGTCACACACCAATGAAGAAGCCAAGCTGACCCACAAAGGACACACATAGACAACTTCCAACATTGCACCTCTGACCCTGAGGAGTGGCAGCAGTCACACACACAACGTGTCACAATCACTGAAACCATACACAAACAGAAAATCACATTACTCGTGTAACCAACAAGTGCCAAGAGGAATCCTGACTGTGTCCCATCTGCGTTTGCCCACATCCCCAGCCCTGACAACAAAGACAACTAGGGATGACAACCTCATGAACATTAGTTTGCCATGCACCCACATCCCGGAGTAACCAGGTCCAAGATGCTGGATGAACACAGAACAACTCAGCAAGCATCACAAACAGGAACATCCGTAGGGACACAGCCTGTGTAGAAAAAGGAGAAGGGAACACGCACAGACATGCCTACACAACACACAACATGGGCACAGCCTATATCACGGAATCACGCACTGCCATGAGGGCACTCCACTCCTGTGGAAGGTCAGCTGTGCCAAACCTTGTCTGTGCATGACTCAAACATGTCAGCAGAACACTCGGTCAGTGAGTCAACAACTACAACACACTGAAGGCTCTGCTCATATCAGCCTGGGTACAGGAGTGTCACGTCAGTCATCTGCATACACCCAAGACACGTGTCAAGCAACTTGCACTGTGTACACAGATGAGTCCTCCAAATTTGATGTCCTAAACTGCATGTCCATTGCAGACGGGCACACAGTCAGGGTACTAGGAACATTGGACAGTGGTAAGCCCACCAGATGTGCATCAGTGTAGGACAAAGATGGTAATCTACAAATGCTAAACGTACATCCCTGTGTCAAATGCTGAACATAACACCCTCAGACTGCAGCAAAGGATGCTATAGATCCAGACTAGATTAGGACACATATCCCATGGACCACATGGAGCCCATCACAGCAAAACTTCATTTACCTGATCTGAACACTATTACAACAGCAAATGCATGATTCTACACATCTACATCATGTACCTCCAAAGATTAACCACAAGTAAACAAAAATAGGCTTTATTCAGCAAGTGTGCAACTCAAATCAAAAGTCCAAAATAAACTAAGGCCAATGGCCAGTCCAAATATAGAGTCCCAACAGGGTGATGTGTGACAACTTGTCAACTATTGCTTGCCTGCACAGGTACGGACAGGGGACATCCCCCTTGGAGGGGCATACGAGGGGCAGGCCAGGCACCGCAGGGACAGGATCAGGGGATGCCAGAAGGAGGCAGTGAAGGGGAGGTGGGTGCAGGAGTGTCACCGGCAACTGCAGTGGAGGTGTCTGACTCAGGGGGGGCTGGCACCACCGCAGGGCTCACGTCAGATGGTGTTGGTGCTGCAACCACTGCAGTGGGCTGGTCAGATGCAGTGGACTGGGTCCCCAATGCAGTGCCCGAGTCAGACGGGGTGGTTGTGGACTCCACCGCAGTGCATGACTCCAAGGTAGTGGAAGGGGGGCAGAAGAGCTGGGCAGGACAGAGGGGGGACACGGTCTCCACACCAGTGGCACAAACAGGCAGAGCGTCTGGTTTTGGGGTGGAAGAGCAAGTGGCAGGGGGAGGGCCTAAGCAGTTTGGGGATGTGGTATCGGTGTGTGGGGGAACCTGGGGCAGGGAGTGGCGGTGGAACCTGTGGAGTGGTGGCCTGGGGGATGGAGGTGAGAGACTGGGTGGTTGACTTGCAGGGTGGTGGCGGGGTCTTGCTCTTCCGGGACCGGGGGGACTTGCGGGTGGGGGCTCACTCTGCCTGCGCCTGGGGGAGGGTGTCCGGGGGTGAGGGGCACTCCCCTCTGTGTGGGTGGACTTCCTCTTCCCCGGTATGCTGGATCAGCAGGATTGGAGGGGAAGAGGCCGAGGTCACACAGGAAGATCTGCTGTGTAGGTGTGTTAGCAGGCGAGGCAAGGGAAGGGATCTTGGAGGGAGAGGATTTGGAGGACTGCGGAGTTAATGTGGATGCCTGTGTGTGTGTGTGTGTGTGTTCCCCGTCCCCTGTGTCTGTGGTATCAGTCCCCTGAGGATGCGTGTGTGCACGTCTTGCCTTTCTCTTGGGTGTGTCTGTGCTGCTCGTGTCTGTGTGTTTGGGTGACTGTGCAGGTGTGCATGTGCTTTGGACAGGTAGGGGTGCAGGAAGTGTTGATGGGGCAGAGGTGGGAGGGGTGAGGGACTGTTGGAGGAGGGACACTGCTGCCATCAGGGAGGAGTCCATGGACCTATTGCTCCTCTGTAGGGCAGACATACCCATCGAGATGCCCTCCATGAACGACACCAGCTGTGTCAACAGAGTGGTGTGTGCATGGAGGACACTCAGCATTGCTGTCTGCCCTACATGGAGCTGCCGAAGGAGGTACACAGACTCCTCACTCAGGGCAGCAGGGGACACAGGGGCAGGGGCACGAAGGAGACACGCTCCCTAGTACGGGAGCCTCCACGGACCTCAGGAATGGGAGCCAATGGGAGGGCGGTGGTGGTGGTGGTGGTGGCAGGGCCAGACAGACTAGCTGGCCTTTGGTGGCTGCTGAGACCCGTCTCCACAAGGGAGTCATCCTCCAAGCTGCTGTGGTCCTCAGCTGAGGTGGATGGTGCTGAGGACTCCTCGATGTGGCTCCCCTCGCCCTCCGTGCCACTGGGTCCCTCTGACCACCCGTCCGATGCTGACCCAGTCTGGCTCCGCTGCTCCTCCTGGTCCGTGGAGCTGTCCCCTCCTGTGGCTGTGGATGTATCTGCAAACAATTAGGGAAACAGACAAACATCAGTCACCTGCACTGACCACACACACCACAGTAAGTACAGCACATCACAGAGCAAGCCCTGGCATCCTTAGTTAAACATTGCCTAAAGTCCTCACACAGATTCGGGGAAGCCAATTGTCAGTCTGATGGTCAACCATGGGACTCACACCCCTCCTGCCCTTGCACCCATCTGTCCGGTGCCTGTCTGATGGTAAGACCCCAGTGTGGACACATGCACCACCTACACAGTTGTTGGACATTGCAGGGAACACGGTGAAGTATGTGAACATGCACACATCACATCTCCTGCCACTGAGTCAGTGCAGGTGTCCGGATAAAGGGATGGCCAGAGTCTAAATAGAAATGCATGTGATGCATACCAGCACCAGATACCATGATGCACCCATGTCAGGATAGTCAATGCCACAATGGGGTGCATGTTGCACATGTCACTCCCCTGCAGGATCAGTCTCAGGGAGTTGAATGCCATGACACAGGAATGCGTGCAAAGTCATACATTACTGTCTCAAGTCACATGGCCATGGCAGCCAGCCAACAACAGTCTGCACTGTGTCACAATCTGAGGGCATGGGGAATGCAAGTTATGTGACTGACAAGTGCACATGTTCATCCCCCAAATACCACATCATCTGTACTACTATTTGTCCACGTCATACCAACTGGACATATGGGGGACATGAAACACAACTCTCTGAACATGAGCACCTCACAGTGTGCTATGAATGACAATACAGCTGACTGAAAGTCACAGTTGCAAACACCTGTGTGCACAGTCAAGTGATCAGACACCTATAAGTCACAGAAGTATCGTCTATCATGGTCACATCTCAGATGGCATGCTGAGCCCTAACCGATAAACATACCAGTAGTCCTGACAACGAAGACACAGAACAATGAGACAGAGGCAGACACCTGAGGGTACATTACACTGATCACAACATGCCAGATGATACACAGGAGTGGGAGTACAGAGTGCATTGCATGCCCTGGAGTAGGCATGACTGTCCAGCTCCACCTGTAAGAGGGATGAGTCCTGGACAGTAGGCAGGTGGCTAAGCATGTGTGACACACTGGATACACATACTCCTGAGGCCCAAACATTGTTCCCACCAGCAGCATGGGTGTGTGCCAAATTCCCCAGGGACATGTGGTGAGTCAGAGCAGCAAGCGGACCACATATCAAAGTTACACCCAGATTACATGTCAGAACTTAGGCATTGTGTTAGCAATTGACCCACCCATGAATCGCACAACATAGTCACGGGAACAAATGCTGTCCCCCAGCTTGAGCAAACCTAAATGCAATGACACAGTCCCCAAATGACACAATTTCCTGACTATAAGGGCCACACATATGCGTATCAGAGGAGAAGTGGGCATGTCACAAATGAGGGACATGGGTCCTGGACCACATGACTGATGTACTGTGGAAGTTTAACCAGGCCAGAGGAGGGCACATAGCATGTCAGACAAAGTGCACAGTGCAGTCATGGACTCACCCCCTCCTTGCTGCTGTCTGTCCTTCAGCTGCCCATCCAGGTCAGGGAAGACCACCGCCAGGATCCGGAGCATGTGGGGGGTCAGGGTCGGGTGTCCGCCCCTCCTGCGAGGAGGCGACAGCTTCAGCTGGACCCTTGCGATCCTCTGGGTCCAGCCACGAAGGTCCTGCCACCTCTTCTGGCAGTTGCGGATCCTGCGCCTGTAGACCCCCACGGATCTTACTTTCCAGATTTCCTGCCAGATCAGCCAGATTTCCTGCTTCTGGTGGGCATCAACCTGTGAGGATGACAAAGTGAAAAGGCCATTACTACACATGCAACATATACGTGCATCACACAGTTGGATATACATGTCTCAATCACAGGGGCATATGATGTACCCAGGCAGTGCAACAATGGCTATGAACAGTTTGCCAGCAGTCACTACATGGTATCATTGCATGGGAAGTAAACCTAGTTGGAATGCACTGTTACTGCACTGTACCAGTTCAGTGCATGTGACTACACACTTTGGGGTGTGACAACTACTCAGTGGGCATGCTAGCCAGTGGTGTGCACACTGAAAGCCCTGCTAGTCAGACAACATGCACAATTAGTGAGGCAGTGGACAGCACACTCACCTGCTCCCCTGGTTTCCCATACAGCTTGCTGTACTGTGGAAGGAGGCTGTCCAGCAGGGCCTGGTTCTCCTCAAGGCTGAAGGCTGGGGCTCTCTCCACAGTACGTGCCATTGCAGGAGCCAGAGGATGCATAAACAGCAGCAGTGTTGGTGGCAGATGTCGTCCTGGGGCATGTAGTGCAGGCAAGTGAGCTCTCAGGGGAACAGCCAGCATTATATGTGTGCTGCAGAGGCAGATACTGTCTCATGTGTCCAAAGTGATAGGTCCAAGTCGTTTGCATCTTCTGAATTTGACCAATCCATGGAATGGCAGCACTAATACACGCCGACAGCATCCTTCAAATCTTCAACTTCATGACACCCATGATTTTGCAACATTGTTGTGGCTGGCCAACTGAATTCACTGCATCAGACTCGTTGGAGCTTCGAAAACGCGTCCATTGCCATGCCAGGCCCCAGCCAATGTGGGCGCACCGTTCTGTCCATTGCTGTACAACGCGTACCAGGCATACAACGCGTTCCCGCTCACATTCAATGCAATGGGCCGGCCGGGCACACCGATCGGTCCATTGCTGTACAACGCGTACCAGGCATACAACGCGTACCCGCTCACATTCAATGCAATGGGCTGGCCGGGCACACCGATCGGTCCATTGCTCTACAACGCGTACCCCCTCACATTCAATGCAATGGGCCAGCCGGGCACACCGACCGGTCCATTGCTCTACAACGCGTACCCGCTCACATTCAATGCAATGGGCCGGCCGGGCACACCGATCGGTCCATTGCTGTACAACGCTGGCATACGCTCGCTCACATTCAATGCAATGGGCCGGCCGGGCACACCGATCGGTCCATTGCTCTACAACGCGTACCCCCTCACATTCAATGCAATGGGCCAGCCGGGCACACCGACCGGTCCATTGCTCTACAACGCGTACCCGCTCACATTCAATGCAATGGGCCGGCCGGGCACACCGATCGGTCCATTGCTGTACAACGCGTACCAGGCATACAACGCGTACCCGCTCACATTCAATGCAATGGTCCGGCCGGGCACACCGATCGGTCCATTGCTCTACAACGCGTCCCTGGACAGGTCACACGCATATGTCACCATGCTGGTCACTGGTGAACCTATGCCAGCCACATTTACTTTCCAGGGACTCAGGGGCACACCTACAACACCACACCCAGTCCACACTGTCTATAAGGCATATGTGGCAGCATAACCTTATCTGTGTATGGGAGTGAACATGTGGATTTTGGGGTGGCACTTGGGGGCAGACACACCCAGGCTGTGCACGTGTTAATGGGGACAGGGTCCTTTGTGTGTTGTGCACCTGACCACTGTGGTGTGCAACTTTTCATTTCTGAGCATGTGTCATGGTCACATTTCCAGGTTGTGTATGTGTATGACATGTCACATACCCCCAGGCTCACATGTGGGAAGGCATGTACATCACAGGGTGGCCCATTCCAACAATAGTGATGTCCCTCCACAGTCTGTGCGCATGTTGTGTATCACATGTCTCTGACTCCATGTGCACAATGGGAGACAGTCTCCACATCCACGTGGTTTGTGCATGAACTTTGATGGTGTGTGTGTGTGTCACAGACGTCCATGTCTGTCCTGCAGAGGCTACAGGGGCCACGACCTGTGGGTGTCATGTTTGTTTTTCTGACGTGTACATGATACGCCATGTCATGCCAGTGTCCATGTGGCAAGGCAGGGTCCCTGGGAATCTACCTGTCAATGAGCTGTGATGCCTGTGGAGCATCTGTCCAGACATGTCACTGTGGTATGTGTGTGGATTGTGAGAGCAGTTAATGGGTACTGTGACACAGCCTAATGGTGTCCCATAGCACACCCTGGAACCTGTTGTCAACACTTGTTGAACAGAGATGTTAGATGATGTCCATGTAGGTGCCATATATGTCCTAATGGAACAACACACACATCAAGTACTTGTGTATGTTGATGATGTATCATGTGAAATTGAGTATGGTGAACGGCACATAGGTGGGGTGACTGACAATCTTGCTTTCTTCACCTATGCACTGCAGGGCTCCTGCTGTCCATCGACCATTCCCAGACCTGGCAACGATGGTGGAACGTGACAGCATCCGACGGTACCGCTTCACCAGGCAGCTGATTGAGGATTTGGCAGTGCGGTGGACTCACATTTGCAGCCTGGCCGTCCGTATCCTACAGCGCTGACCCCCCAAGGTGAAGGTGATGGCAGCCCTACACTTCTTTGCCACCGGTACCTTTCAACACACTGTGGCAACTACTGGTGGGATGTCACAGACTATGTTCAGCCGTGTGCTACGCGATGTTTTGGGGGCAATGTTGAGATACCTCAACCAGTACATCTATTTCCCAACACGTCAACGACTCACTGACGTCAAGAGTGACTTCTATGCCCTGGGGAGGATGCCACATGTAATTGGCTCCATTGATGGGACACATGTGGCTTTGATACCACCACAGGCACATGAGCAGGCATACCGGAACCGTAAACATTACCATTCGATCAATGCTCTGGTGGTATGTCTTGCAGATATGACCATCTCACATGTGTGTGCCCGTTTCCCCGGTTCGGCACACGATGCATACGTGATGAGGAGTAGTCGCATCCCGAGGATGATGTCACAGATGCCGAACCAGCGTGCCTGGCTTGTTGGTGTGTACTGACTTTGTACCATTGTGTGTGTTCTGCTATGTTGTTTTCCGCACACATTTTCAAATCGGCTAATGTGCAATTGTCTGTCTGTAGGTGACTCGGGATACCCCAACATGCCGTGGTTGCTGACACCCCTCAGGAACCCTGTGACACCAGCCCAGATGCGCTACAATGAGGCACATGGTCGGACGAGGAGGGTGATTGAGCGGGCATTTGGTCTCCTGAAGAGCCGCTTCCGCTGCCTGGACAAGACAGGAGGGGCCCTCCCATATGCCCCAGCAAAGGTGTGCAAGATTGTCATCGTCTGCTGCATGCTACACAACCTGGCAGTGCGGAAGGAGTTGCCTCTCATCCTGGATGACGATGACCAACGTCCGCCACCTGTGGAAGATCCTGGCCTGGGTCACGATGCCAGTGAAGATGATGATGATGATGATGGTGATGTCCGCACACAGCTCATCACCAACTTCTTCAGCTGAATGTGAGTCTCCAGAGGGTTGTGATGTCAATGATTTGAGTTTGCATGATATGTGTGGATGGTGCTCTGGTGCTGTTTGAGTGTGGCCATGTGCTACTTGACTGGATGCGTGCAGCGATGTGTCCTTGCAGGTGGTCTGTACTGCCCAACAGTGTTGACATGCTAACTTGGTTTTGTGTAGTTATCTCGTGACATGTATTAGACATGAGTATTGCCGTTCTGTGCTGTTCTTCATTGTTTTTGACTGTGTGTCATGTCTGTCCTTCACAGGGTGCTGCAGGAGTTGTCTGATCAACTTGGATCCCCCGAATCCATGATTCAACTTCCAAGGTGGAAGCAGTCGTTTCCCTACAGGTGATGTGCCACACACCCCTGGACTTTCTATCTTCTGTTTTTTTGACTTTGTGGCCACAGCCAGGTTGGATTAGCTTGCATTTGTAGTGGAAACAACATGTTGCAAATGTGTAATAAACCTGTGCTTCACTTTGGGATGTGCGTTGTCTGTAGTCACACATCTGACTGACATTTGCTTACTGCACCTGTAGTCTAGTTGACAGTGACTGTGAATAGGTGTCGTGTCTGTGCATTCCACTGTATTTAGTTGCAACATCAGTATAGGTGATGAGTCTGATGGCACTGGTGTGTATGTGTTGTGTGGCCCTAGTGGTGTGTCTCCCTCATATGTGTCACGTCGCCATGACTGACATGACGGTGTTGGACTTGCTGTGGCAGTTAGCATGCACAGTGTCATTTAGCAGATCACCATCTACATGACAAAAACCACGTTGGAATCACAACAGAGGCAGATATGGTGTATTGGTGAGTTTATTTACATACAGGTGTGAGGATGGTGCACAGGATGGTGGGTGCTGTACATAGAAATTGGAATCCAAAGTTCCCATGTGTATTGGAAGTCTTGGTAGCTGACGTGTCCAGAGTAAAGTCCACAGTCATCTGATGAATTTGGCCAACTAGAACTCCCCATGTCATGTGGGAGAGTTGGGTTGGCTTCGACAGGGCGTGCAGTTTGCACACAGAGGAAAAGTTACAGAACAGGTGTTGGCTTCCTGGGGGATGTAGATGGCCATCGGCCTCTCAGTTTGGCCTCTTCGGACGGCCTCTCTTCTTGGGGGGGGGCCCTCAGGTGCAGGCTGCGGCGGTGCAGGGGACTCTCTGCCAGAGTCCTCCTCCCTCCCTGTGGCATTTGCAGTTGTTTCAGCAGCAGTTGTTGTGGGAACACAGGGAGGTGAGGCCATGTTGGTGCTGATCTGGCGGAGGCATGTGAGTATGTCCCTAAGCACCGCTGTCAGTTGTTCCAATGTGTCCCACTTGGACTCCATGCCAGACATGTGTGTCTCGACACGTGACATGTGTGTCTCGACATGTGACATGTGTGTGTCGACACGGGACATGTGGGAGTCCAAGCGGGCATGATGGGCAGCCTGCTGCTGTTGTATGTCCTTGAGGATCCCCACTACCTGGCTGACCTCTCCGGTGCTAGTCTGGTACGCATCCGTGATGCGTGCCAGTTGTGGGTCATCATGCAGTCCAGACCCCTCTGCAAAGAGCGACCTATGTCTACCACCCTCCCACCACCCCTGGCGACACGTGCAGGACCTGCGGTGGCACTCACAGGTGACCATGGGCCCACTTGGGTATTGTTCCTGGGCTCGTTGTCACCAGCTCCAGTTTGGGCCTGGGTCCCTGCGCTGTTGTCATCTGTGGTCCTTGGTCTGTCCGTGTTGGCAGGGGTGGCCTGTGTGTTGGCAGTTTTTGGAGGGGTGGCTGCAGGGGGTGCAGATGTTGGTCCTGCTGGTGCTGCATGATGACTCACACCGGAGGTTCCAGCTGGTTCTTCGCCATCCAAGGAGTGCAGTGGCTGATCCACACCAGTGAGCTCAGTGTTCCCCTGAGCCTGGGACAGGGACTCCTCCTCGTCTGCTGCTGTGTCCCCATCATCACCTGTTTTGGGGAGAGACACAGATTGTATGTTATGTTTCTACTGGCATCAATTGTTCAAACACCTGACAGTTGTGACTGTACCTCTGGATGTGGGCCAGGACATTGCATTCTCCTAAATTGTGACAGTCAGAGAGTGATATTGGTGTAGCACATTGTCCTGCCAACCTGTGGCATGTCAATGTGTATGTTGAGGTGTGTGCATGACCAGCATTGGTGGTATTTGGTTGCCATCCAGGCCTCCTTCTCCCCCAGCCCAGTTATCCACCATGAAGCGTGCTTCCATTGCAGGGAGTGCAAGTTGTCTTTCAGGATTTCAGTCAGTGGTGTCCTGCTGTTGGTTGTTGCACAGTTCCCAGAAGGGCCTTGTGCTCCCCCAGCAGTACCCAGTGTCAGCCATCTTGTGAGTCCTTTTCCACTCCCTGTGATGTGAGCATGGTTGAGAGTGGTGTTGATGGGCCAATTGTGAGGGTGAGCAATATCTGTGCCTACAACTCCCATCATGCTATTGCCTCCACCCCCTTCCCAGCATGCCCATCCTTCCTTCCTTTTGACTCTGCTTCCCTGTGGGGTGGGGTGCCTGTGCTGACAGGATGGCTGGGAGTGTTGTCCTGGCAGTTGTTTGGCTACAAGTCCCAAGTGTGTCCCTGTGCTTCACACAGCATAACCCAGGGTGGTGGTTCTTTGTGGGATCTTCAGTTAGGATGTGAGGCATTGCATTCTCCCAGGTGGGTTATGTGGAGTTAGTGTTGAGGGGGTGTGTGAGGAGAGGTCCTTATAACTATGGTCAGTGCTGTGAGTCCTCCTTCACACCCAGCCAGATATCCCACCATGGAACGTGCTTCCATTGCAGGGAGTGCAAGTTGTCTTTCAGGATGTCAGTCAGTGGTGTCCTGCTGTTGGTTGTTGCACAGTTCCCAGCAGGGCCTTGTGCTCCCCCCAGCAGTACCCAGTGTCAGCCATCTTGTGAGTCCTTTTCCACTCCCTGTGATGTGAGCATGGTTGAGAGTGGTGTTGATGGGCCAATTGTGAGGGTGAGCAATATCTGTGCCTACAACTCCCATCATGCTATTGCCTCCACCCCCTTCCCAGCATGCCCATCCTTCCTTCCTTTTGACTCTGCTTCCCTGTGGGGTGGGGTGCGTGTGCTGACAGGATGGCTGGGAGTGTTGTCCTGGCAGTTGTTTGGCTACAAGTCCCAAGTGTGTCCCTGTGCTTCACACAGCATAACCCAGGGTGGTGGTTCTTTGTGGGATCTTCAGTTAGGATGTGAGGCATTGCATTCTCCCAGGTGGGTTATGTGGAGTTAGTGTTGAGGGGGTGTGTGAGGGGAGGTCCTTGTAACTATGGTCAGTGCTGTGAGTCCTCCTTCACACCCAGCCAGATATCCCACCATGGAACGTGCTTCCATTGCAGGGAGTGCAAGTTGTCTTTCAGGATGTCAGTCAGTGGTGTCCTGCTGTTGGTTGTTGCACAGTTCCCAGCAGGGCATTGTGCTCCCCACAGCAGTACCCAGTGTCAGCCATCTTGTCAGTTGTTTTCCACTCCCTGTGATGTGAGCATGGTTCAGAGTGGTGTTGATGGGCCAATTGTGGGTGTGACCAATATCTGTGACTACCACTCCCATCATGCTATTGCCTCCACCCCCCTTCCCAGCATGCCCATACTTCCTTCCTTTTGAGTGGACTTCCGTGTGTGTGAGTTTGACAGCAATGGCAAGATGGCTGACAGTGTGGTCCTGTTGTTTGTTGGTGCCCAGTTCCCAGCAGGGCCTTGTGCTCCCCACAGCTGTGGCCAGTGTCAGACATCTTTGAAGTGGCTTTTGACTCCCTGTGAGGTGTGCATGCTTCAGTGCTAACTTGCTGGGCCATGTGGGTGTGAGATGTTGATCTGTGACTACCACTCCCATCATGCTATTGCCTACACCCCCCCTTTCCCAGCATGCCCATCCTTCCTTCCTTTTGAGTGGACTTCAGTGTGTGTGAGTGTCACAGCAATGGCAAGATGGCTGACAGTGTGTTCCTGTTGTTTGTTGGTGCTCAGTTCACAGCAGGGCCTTGTGCTCCCCACAGCAGTAGCCAGTGTCAGCCATCTTGTCAGTTGTTTTACACTCCCTGTGATGTGAGCATGGTTCAGAGTGGTGTTGATGGGCCAATTGTGGGTGTGACCAATATCTGTGACTACCACTCCCATCATGCTATTGGCTACACTGACTTGACCAGCATACACAGAATTCCTTCCTTTCAGTGAGCTTCCCTGTGAGGTGGTGTTCTAGTGGTGGGTAAATATCTGGGAGTATTTGTTGGTTCTATTTGTGCCACTGCCTTGCTGTATTTGTTGTTAGGTTTGTAGATGTCATGGCACAGTTACATATCACTATGGGATGGCAGGTATTGTGTTTGTCTGACTAGCATTCACATCTTGGGATGGATATCTTTTGGTTGCTGTGTATTTGCTAAGTGTGCATGGTTTGCCTATCCCCTTGACTGTGATGTGTGTGTGTAGTCACACCATATTGTGTATATTAGTTGTGTACTCACCAGGCTCTGGGATGTCTGTTAGTCCGTATACGCTCACTGGTGGTAGGATGGCCCGCACCTTCTCCTCCCAGGGCCTGAGGTATACTGGTTTTGCAGGAGGGTCACTGCTGGTGTGCTGGCTGAGGAGGTAGTCCTTTTTGAGTAGGTCCCTGACCCTCCTGCGAACATCATACCACCTGTTCTGGATGTCTTCCTTTGTGCGCAAACATGGTGATTGTGCGTTGACCCTGTCGACAATCCTCGCCCACATCTTGGTTTTCTGCGACATGGGGGTCTGTTGTACCAATGTACCAAACAACTGTGGCTCTACCCTGAGGATCTCGTCTACCAGGACTTCAAATTCACAATCTAGGAACTTATGGTTCTTCTTTGGGGGCATGGTGATGGGTGGTGGTGGTGATTGATGTGTGTGTGTGTGTGCAAGTGGGGGTGTGTGAGTGTAGGTTTAGCTGGGTGTGTGTGAGGGTGCTATTTGTAGGTGTGGTAATGGTGTGTGGCTTGTGTGATGTATGAGCTGTGAGTGTGTCTGTGGTTGCTGTGTGATGGTGTTCTGTCTGGCAGGTCAGTGGAATTTGCAAGGGATCATGGTAGGGATTTGTGGCCTTTATGTAGATGGAGTTGGAGGTGTGTCCTTGTTCCATTTTTTTTTCCTCCCTGTATTTATTGTCTTAGTAGTTGCTTGTTTGGCCCTTTTTAAAAAAAAAATTCCTTGGTGTTTTTGGTGCATGTAGGAGTCGTTCTTGTGTCCGAGTAGGACGCTGCAGTTGTGTGGTGCGATCTTGCCTGACTCATTCCCGCTGTGTGTCAGCTAGGTTTCATATGCGGCGTACGAGTCGGTCGTGTAGTATTGGGTTGCTTCGGCTGGGTTTTGTATGCGTGTCGGTCGTATGGCTTGTGCTCCGGGCGAGTCGGTCGTGTTTTGCACGCACAGCATCGTACTACGCGGGTCGGAGTTCGCGGGTACGTTTCGTTCGGGTTCAATCCGAGTGCGTGTCGGTCGGTTCGTTTGCCGTGGTTTCCCGGCCGGATGGCTTGTTTCCGTCCGGCTCGGTCGGTCGTTTTGTATTCCGTCCGAGTCTGTCGGATTTCACATGCATTTCATCGTACTACCCGGGTCGTGCGGCGCCGGTCCGAGTCGGTCGGACTAAATTCCCGTACCGAGTCGGTCGGTACGTTTTCCGGTCCAAATCGGAATCGGCCCCCAAGTGTTGTCGGATTTTAAATTTGTGGTAATCAGGGTTCAATTGAATGCATTCGGCATCTCACTAGATTTGCACACCTTGCATTTGGTGAACCTGTAAAAGCCTTGAATTGGGCTGGTAGTGGTTTTCTTGGGGACAACATTACAACATTGTATGTCCTTTAGAGATTTGCTTTTTCTGTAAACTAGTCTTGGATAGTTGTCCAAATATTTGGCAAGTATGTTGTCCATTTGCAGCACATGCCAGAACTTACAGAAGGCATACCTGACTTCATGAGAAGCTTTGTTATAGGTAGCGATGTATCTAATCGTGGGAGGATCTTTGTCTTGTTTTGGTTTGTTAACCAAAAAATCTACTCTTTTGATTTTCGTAACTTTTTCCAAAGCTTTTCATATGTTTTGTTTGGAATACCCTCATTCTTGAAACCTATGTGTCATACATAGAGATTCTTTAGCAAATGACAGTAATCAGGCATTTAGAAAGTATCTGCAGGCTGTAAGGCCTAGGTCATGTGGTATGCAAGTTTACAGGCTGTTTACATCCAAACACATGAGATAATAGTTACTGTCCAATGTTATGCCATCAATATTGGACAAGAAATCTCCTGTATCCCTAATGTATGAGGACGGGTTTTCCACAAAAATGTTTAAAAAGTAGTCCACATATCTTGAAGTGTTCTCCAATAGGCTACCTATTGAAGATACAATGGGTCTGCCTGGTGAAACGTTGGAGGTTTGTGGAGTTTAGTCAGGAAATATAGAGCAGTGAGTTTTGGAAAATTACACTTGAGGAACTTATATTCATCCCACTCCAGTAAACGTTGGTCCTGCCAATTATCCAACATGTCATAGTAAGCTTTGTTGGCTTTTAAAGCCTCATCCTTGTTGGACGCATTGTATCTAGATGTGTCATTTAGCTGTCTATAACCTTATTTTGGATACATCTTAATGGGGAGAACCACCATATTGACATACTTGTATGATTGTTTTTCCACAATGTCATCCCTTTCTTTAAGTTATTTGATGGCTTGATAGTGGCGGGATTGTAGTTTACCTCCATGCATTACTTTATTGTATCTTAGTTTCCTTAATTCTTTAACTACTCCCTTCTCAAATACATCAATAGCATCACTGGTTATGGGGGGTACGAAAACGGATTTAGGTTTAAAACCGCTGGGGCAGTTCATCTCATACTCTATATCAACGTTCGCCAAATTGAGCACTGGATACATTATGATGTCATCACCCTCTTCTAGACTGCTCAATGTGTGTAGGAGGTCAATGTTGCTGATGCACAGATTTGAGGGTTTAGTTATGACTGTCTCATGTTTGTGTTTGTTCTGTTGCAATTCAAACAATCTTTTCAATTTTAGTTTTCTGGTGGTATTTGAAACATACCCCTCTCTCCTAAACACATCAGATAAGCATGCTGCCATCATATTATTTAAATAAATGCTTGGAATTCTAACAATTTGTGCATCGTCGCTTGTTTCTGGTATTGGTTTGACTAACAGGATGCTCCGTTCCCGTAAGATTGAAGTCGCCCTGCATGGTCAGGGTCTCCCATTACAGAGGAGTTTTGTGGATTTAAATTTGGGACGCACCCACTCACACACCCCATATAACCTTTCATACACCCACTCAAACTTCCACACTACCATTCTCAAACCTAGTCACACACCCATACCAGGACTTACACAGCCACTCACTGACTCATAGCTCAATAAACACATCCGATCACTCACCCATACAGCCACTCATACTACCACTCACTCACTATTACAGCCATTGACATATCCACTCATACACCTCTATAGGCACTCACATCCTGAGTCAGTCACCCATGGAGCTATTCACACACGTACTCACTCACCCATGCAGTGAATCACACAGCCACTTACTCACCCATACAGTTACACACACACTCACTCAGTTACTCATACAAATACTAACACGTACTCACTGACCTATACAGTCACTGACACAAGCACACACTTACCCATACAATCTCACATTCACTCACTCACCCAGTCACTCACATACCACATACTGCCTTTCACATACCCACTTACTCACCCATATACCACTGACACATGCACTCACTCACCAACACAACCATACACACACTCACTCACCCATACAACCGCTCACACATGCACTCACTAACCCATACAGCCACTGACTCACCCATCACTCATCCATACAGGCAGTCAAACACCCCTTTACCCATCCACACAGCCACTCAAACACCCATAGAGGTACTCAGACAACCAATCACTCACCCATACAGAAACTCGCATACCCACTCACACACCCATACAGCCACTTAGACACCAACTGACAGACAGATACAGACATTCACACAACCAGTCACTCACCTAGTTCAGTTCAGTTCACAAATACTTTATTCAGCAAGTAAAAGCCATAAAAGTAAACAATTAAAACACCTTAAAACTTTAAAATACAGTTGATACATTGGGAGGGAATACACTTGTCCAACAGAGGGTCTATCAAGCACATAGTTACAAGTACTGCAATTAATTCGGAGGACATATCTTAAAAAGACAAACAGCAAATATCAATACATTAGTAAAAATACTACACTCTTGATTATACATTTAAGATATGTTAAGAAGGCATATAATACCGATTCCATGTTTGAACAATGTTACATCGCTACTGCAAGGGCATCTTCTTCCTGCGTCTCAGGGCCCCTAACAGAAAGCTTGCGACCCCAAAGCACACCACAGCGGAGGGTAGCATTTGCAGAAAAATTAGTGCAGGTCTAACTTGAGTAAAGTTGGTCTCTCACAATAGTGGCAGTATAAATTTCTTACGAAGGGGGGCATAGAATTCACAAAAAAAATATAAAATGCAGGGTATCCTGTTCCGAGAAGCTGTCGCAGGGGCACGGCTTTAGTGTACCTGGCATGGAATAACCCTTGGGAAAGGCTAAAATCCAAGGCACCTGATTCAACCGGAATCTTGTTAAGGCAAAGCGGTGTTGTGCGTTGGTAACTAATGACATGTAGGGCTGTAGCTGTGTGGACAGACTAATAATAGCATACCTTCTCACATATCTATGTATAGAAATACACACCAAAGAAAAAATAGAGTGCTAAACACACAACACTTGCTAATGTTGTGGTATTGTCTAATTATAATGTGTTTAAAAATACGCACCATAATTTTTCTATGTAATATAAAAAGAACTGAAACTTCACTTTAATCACTACACTTCACTCAGGACCTAAAATGGGCATTCTAGCCTGTGTTTAAATACAAAACAAGTTAGTCAGAATTATATTTTCATTTTAAACATGTATCTGTTCCTCTGGTGAGCCATACAGCTGCCTGTACAGGGACAGGACCTATGTAGCTGGCTACTCCAGCTCCTCTGGTAAGAGGTTTGGGGCCCTGTCACCTGCTTTCCCTGGCATTGTTGCTCCCAGAGGTCAGAAACGGCAGCAAAAATTGAGGAGGTGTTGTTGTCTAGAGTGTTAGGAGGGAAGTGAGCGTTTTTTGAAATGCCATATACATCTACACAATGTGCGCGATCCTCATTGGAGGCAGACACATCCATTGGTTTTCGTACGTTGCTTTCACACACGTTAGCCTATGGCAATGTCCGTCGCGGTGTTTCCCACTCACTACCCAGTCTACTTCCACCAATGGCCATCTAATTGCAAATGTCCTGACAGCGAGGTCAGGCGCCCACCATTTTACATTGTGAAATTGTGTGTTTGTGACTGTTAAGTGAGCCACCATCACTCAAAATGGTGCCTACTTTGTTTACATATACTGAAGCTAATGTTATTCATTTGTTTTCAGAAAAAAGTGTTATGTTGTGTGTTACTGGGGTTAAATGCAATATTAGAGCAATTTTGTTTATACTTCCGTTGACGGAATTTTTGATGACAAAAATTTTAAAAAATTGAATGTGTAAATAATACATTTAAAATGTATCACTTACATTTTTTTAAATACACGTAAAAAATTTCATATTAAAACAATTAAAAATATAAATTAATTTTGTGTATAATTATTTTAAGTAAAAGTATTATTTTTAACTAGAAGAAATGTGTGCTATATTTGAAAAATATGTTTGCAAAAATGTACATATATAGTGCATAGACAAAATCAGTCTCATCAAAGGCTTGCTGCTGCATGCCAAAACATTTTGAGCGTGAAATTCTTTTCTTTAAAAAGTTCAAGTATAGCTAGTTTACATAGATTAGCCAGGACTGGTTTGATGCATGTAACTGGAATTGTATTCCTTTCACGGTGTCAAAAACAAAATATCTATCCACTTTCTTGTGACCCCTTTTAAATAACTAGTTTCCTAAGAGACGATTTCTTTTAAAACCTTGCATCTTCTATGTTAAGAAATCAATGGTCAGGCATTATAGCTTTTGGGGAGCATGGTTATCCGTAGAAGAGCTGGCCAACTGACTGTTTATATAGTGATTCCTTTAAGCGACAAGTATCATATCCTATTTTACCATCACAGCAACTACCATTAGTCTTAAATGCACTTCAGCATTCTCCTTAGCTTCCTTTTGAACAATCGGAGGAGATTTCTGTTCAAAATCTAACAAACAAATACCTATTTTTATTAGCAATACTATCCACTAGGCATTTGGGTGAGGTAGGGCATTGGTGATAGATGAGCCTCACTTAAAACTGTTCCCTGATAAAGTCATATTGAGAAGAGGGCCAGAATATATCCCTAAAGTTAATTCCAAATTCCATCAAAAGCAGGAAATAGTACTGCTGAGTTTCTATAAAAACCCATCCAAAGAGAAGACCTTGTTACACAACCTAGATGAAGGAGAGGTATGTGTATTTATATGGATAGGATAAGCTTTGTCAGCAATTCACCAATTGTTAGTTGCTTTTGAGGGAAGAATGAAGAGAAAAAAACATCTACTTCAATATTAAGTAGATGGCTGAAATTTGCCATAAGAATGGCATATGTATCAACTGGGCGGGCAATTCCATCCAAAATGCTGGACCACTGAAAGGAAGGAATAGCAGCCTCCTGGGCAGAATTCCAAGGTTTCTTTGACTGAAATGTATACATCTGCTGTAAGGGCTTCATCAAATGCTTTTACGAAACATTACCCATTGGATGTTAGCTATATGGCTCCATTTTCCAAAAGCGTTTGGCGTTCTGTATCTGATGTTTAGTATTAAGTTCACATCAAAGATATTTTTTTGTTGTTCTCAGCATTTAACTATGTATGCATTGACATGTATCTTCATTTGAGTGGAAAAGTATGATGTGACCTTAGTATATTTTTAATAGCTAAAGACGTTGATGAGGAAGTGAGGATCAGGGGCAATACACAGATTACTTTCTGTTAATCTCCATTACTCTGATCCCTTTCTCATCACAGTCCTTACATTCCCACCTTGCCCACCCTGAAAAGAGCATAATGAAGATTACCCCAAGTAATCTGCTTGTTCACAGCAAAGTTAACTTAGGTCCACTACAAAAATGGTGAGCTAGTACATACATGGACATTACTTAGAGTTTGCTCTTAAACCCTGGCTAATTCTTTGGTATTCTTGGATTCGCCTTTGCTGTCCTTGGCATGATTGGCCATTAAGGCGGCACAGGTACGTAAGATAAACATGGCTCCAGGAAGTTTGTTTACTTCATTCTAGCCACATAGCAAGGGGTCAGGTGAGGAAAATAGGCCCCCTATGCTGCTGCTGGGCCATAAAAGACTGCCATGATTGGAGTACAGCATGCCCCTGACACCTTTGGGCCCCGGTGCCACCCCATATGCTGCAATGATGACTACGTCATTGCTTTATTCAGTTTTAACAGCTTGTCCTTGGTCTAGCTCGTCAGCAGCAAATTGGAGGATGTATATGAGCTAAGGGTGGGACAAGGAGTCACTCATGTAATGTTACTGGTGGTCAAAGAATGGTGATGTCACTTCCGCTACCCTTAGCAGTTGGATGAATAGGCGCCCACGGGTACATGGAATCAACGGATTCGGTTCACGGCACAAGTGAAGGGAAAAGTAATTCTGCTTTTCTTCTGCAAAAGATCCTGACCTCCTTGATGGGTGTTTAGCTACTGTCCCAGCCTCATGCCTATTATCATTCTCGAGAACCCTGGTCAAGAGAGCCACAGATGGCAGCTTTTCATATCACACAAATTAGAGGGCTCGCTGAGAGCCTTCTGCAAAGCCCTTTTCAGTGCTCGGTGCAGGACTCACAATACCTCCCAGCAATGAAGTGACATAAAGCAGCCATGTTATTATGTGATTGCTACTTATTAGCTTCTTTTATCTCTTCAGCTACTGTTGTTTCTTCATGACGAGAATCCTCCTTTATGCCAAAACACAAGAGTGACACTGCCTCTCAGTTTTAATTACCACGATTGTAATGGCCTCTGCTTTTCATCTGTCTGAGAACAACTGAGAGAGAGAGTCTGTTCAAACTGTAGCTGGCACTCCCACACTTAAAGTGGGACTGGAGGGCCAGTGGCAGCCAATAACTGGCAGCCATCATAGGTTGAGTAATAATACACACAGTCACCTTCCAGTTTCTGTCATCCTCAGTATTCCATTTGGCCAGTCACATTAATGTCAGCGCACTTTTAAAGCTCTGGACAAGTTCCGCTGAACTTTGCCTCCAATGCATCAGTGCCGATATGAGCCCAGGGTTTTTTAATTACTTTCCTAAAACTTTAATTTCCATTGGAAAATCAATGGCAGTAAACTGGTAATTTGTCGTGTCTGACAGATTCTTTGAGCAAAAGTTGTCCAAAATCCAAATGTTATTTACAGATTCGGATCCTGGCAGGCTGATCAAAGACCTTTACGCATTTAAGAGATTAAGGGACTGTAGTTATAATAGTTGAAGTTAGACTTGGGAAACAACTACATTTTTGGTAATTACAAGATTGGAGATAATGTACACAAATAGGATAAGTATCAGTCTGCAAAAAAGGATCACAATTGTAATAAATACTTTCAAGTATATTTCATTTTATAAATTAGGTATGTCCTGAGCACTGGGCTGTACGATAACATTATCATTAGGCAAACGAGCGAGAGCAATATCATTTCACCAAAATCAGAAGGGGACTGAAATTGACATCACATTTCCTTAGGCACTACAGGAAATAGCATTACAGGACATTTGGCCCCAATGACATCAAAGAAAGTAACACCACACAACCTTTGTCGGTGATGGCATTTCAGAAGCAGATAGAAATCTTACTTTAGTTGAAAAAATAATATGATCACACAGTCTCTGAAAAATATACGGCATTTTCTTTATCAACCACATTTGAACTAAAGTGTTGCTCTCTAGAGTGACTACCTCCCTAAAGGCAATTACAGTCACTGTTTCCAGTCCTGGACGTTTGTGTAATAGAGTAATGCATCCGGGGTACGGTAGTGTTGTTTTTCTTCCATTTCATTAATTAGAACATTAATGATTTATAAGTGAGAAGTTCAGGACTGGAGACAGTGCCATTATGGCGTGGAGTGAGGAGGACACCATATTGCCCTCATATTTCAAGATGCAACTCAATGTGCTGTCTTTGGCAGTGATGCTGCCCTAATTACCAAGACTGCTGTACTCATTAGGCAGGGTCTCTCGCTATGATCTGACAAGAACATCAGGTTCCTGAATGAAATGCCGGTGTGCTGTGCAATAAGTTTGTGTGTTACAATGTTTTTACAACACAATTGAAAGAGAAAGCCGAGCTTGTGCATGGGCTGTTGAGAAACTAAAAACATAATTGTGGGGTAGAGAATTTGAACCCGTGACTGATCACAAACTATTACTGTACATGATGAATGGATGTGATGGAGGTAATGCCAAAGCATCATCACAAGTAGTGAGATTAATTTCAAAATTGCAGAATTCAATTTCAAAGTTACACATATTGCAGGAGGCTTGATCAAATGCACCAACTGTTTATCTAGATTACCCTTAAAAAAGAAGGAAGAATATAAATCAGATGAGTTTGAATGTGTTGTGACAGCTGTGGATACAGTTGGTCATTGTGATGGGGTACATTTATAAAAAGAGTGGTAGGATGCATCAAAAAATGATGCTGTCATGTAGCTAGTCATGAAGTATGCAACAGCTGGCTGGCCGCCAATTAGAATTTAGAGAGACAAAGGTAGCCAGAATTACTTACTATAAGTTTCCTTTTATTTATAAGTATAACGATAGATAAGGCCCACAAGCAACAGTACTGGCAAAACATCCAGTGTCTCTAACGCAGTCAATCTCCAACTTCCCCTCTACATTCCATTGCCTCAATAAACATACCTACTCAGCGCTCTACTTTCTTTATGCTTACATCACAGCTTATATGTTTCATAATAATACATTAGTGTATGTGTATGAATGAATATGTGGTTGTATGAGTGCAATGTTTATGAGTAAAGTTTGAAAGTGTGTTTGAGTTCATTTTAAATATATACACCTCCCTTTTTAGAAATAAAATAAGCAATAGAACTACATTAATACCTTATGAAATCTGTAAATTTCTTTGGTACTATTACTCTCCTTGCAGTACTTGGAAAATGTTCATTGTTAACACTTTTCAAATTGGTATCTTGTGACAAACTTATAGTGTTAACACTTTGCAAATTAGTATCTTGTAACACATATCATTACTTTCATTTCTGATTTCACTTGTACTTTGACCAATATGTTCATCATTTAATTGTTCTCTTTCTCCTCTTCTTTCCAAAATATTTACAATATGTAAATTAAAATAACGATTCTCCTCAAAATTTGTTGTTAGCTCTTTATCCCTCCGCAACTTTTCTTGACCAGGTTTAAGTAAAATCACTGTACTCTTGCTCTACTATCCTTTATCTCTTAACTGTAAAGTGCTATTCAAGACTTAAATTATTTGTACAGGTGGGGAATATACTGATTCCCCTTTTTGCACTTTCACAGGTTTTCTCACAATTACCCAATCTCCCACCTTGAACATTTTTGATTTTACTCTATTAATGGAATCATGAAACATTTTGGTTCTCATTTGTTTCTCAACTATATTATATGTGACTTGCAATTCAGTTTGGTCAGTTCATAAACTTTATTCGGGTAGTTGAAACAGCCATAAAAGTACATTTGCATAAAATAGTCCCAATAAAAATTACATCTCATTAAAATAAATCCATTTTATATCCATAGATGGAAACTATAAAAAAGACAGTTCAAGATCAAGTGCTAGCTAATACAAAAGGCTTTTCATTACATGAATAGCTTTCAGAATAAAAAGGGCCACACTGTAACACACACAGGGTTCGTATAGTGCAATCAAATATTTCATAGCAGCTTTATATGATCTGATGTTACATCTAACAAAAATAGGTTTTAGATAAAAACTCCTAAAATACTTATAATATTTACAAAACAATGAAAAGTGCATCGGGCTTTGCTAACTTTGTCCATCACATGGACATGGGGTCTGATCAGAAGGACAACACTTCATGGTTGCAATTCAGTATCATCAATTTAATTAATCACACCTCATAAATTGTTACACCTGCCAAATTTAGGTGTGAGTATTGTGTGTTCTCTTCTGCCTCTCAATAAATAAAAAGGAGAATATTCTGTAATAGCATTGGATGTGTTGTTGTAACTGCATACTTTTTCACCTATGAAATCATATTCTGACAAGTGTGGAGCTGTGACCATTTGTACACCTTCCTTCAAAAATCTGTTGACGCGCTCAACTTGACCATTAGATGATGGACTGTAAAGTGGTATTTTTCCTGTTTAATACCATGTTTATTTAAAAACACAGGCATTTTTTGTGATACAAGTTGTGTGTCATTATCAGACACTAGGATGCTGGGTAATCCTTCAATTGCAAAAAGATTTCTTAAGAACTCAATAACCACTTCACCAGTAATGCTAGAAATTAACTCAGAATGAATCCATTCGAATAGTAGTCTGCGGGAACAACCAAATAATGCATGTTTGCATCCAATATGTTGAAAGGACTCAAGAAATCTATAGCCACTCGGTATCCATTTGGTATGTCAACTAAATGCATTTCCTCTTTACTACTCTTTAAGTGTTTGATTTAACACACTCAATACATTTGTCTATGAACCTGTCCACATCAGAGTCTAACCCCGTCCACCAACAGTAATTCCATAACATCTTTATCCTCAACTCACCGCCAATTTGTTATGGAAAGACAACGGCAGCCCAAATTACTTAAAATAAGTTTCCTTTTATTTATAAGTATAATGATAGATAAGGCCCACAAGCAACTGTACTGGCAAGATATCCAGTGTCTCAAACGTAGTCAATCTCCAGCTCCCCCTCTACATTCCATTGCCTCATTATATAGAACTACTCAACTTTCTACATTCTATATGCTTACATTGCAGTTTATACGTTTCCTCTTAATACATTAGTGTAAGTGTATTAATGACTATGTGATTGCATGAGTGCAATGTGTATATATACCAGCTGATCAATAAGTTTGGGTATTACAATCATCTTTGTTGGAATAAGACCTAGCATGATTTGCATAGCGTCATTCTTCTCTGAAGCGGCAGAGAGGGGCAAATGGCAGTTGACTGGATCATGGCCCAGCAAACGCCAGTGGCGGAGAATCTTGCAAGGATTCCACCAATCACCTTTGCATTTTCCTTCTTACCATCATATGCTGAGAGTGTTAACATCACATCCCAATGCTCCTGCTGCCATCAGATGATTAAAGAGGTAATTGCATCATATGCCAAGAGCATGCTGCCGCCATATGCCACTGGTGACAGGCTGTTACCTGCTATGGGCGCTGCCACCATATTTGAAGTGGTACCCACTTTACAATCCAGTGCTGATGTATAGTAGGGGATTCTGTTGTCAATATTCAGGAACATGGTCACTGTATTTGGGTGCTACAATTATGTGCAGGCATCATACACAAAGCAATAAAATGTCATGAATGTTCCGTCATTTTATTAAAGATTTATGCAGAAAAAGCGTCCTGCGCTGCAGGGTTATTGGGGCACTTTTCAGCATTCAGTCGGCAGCTGGTCACAGCAACTTTCCTGTTGACTCTGCAACCGTGCCTCCCGGCGCTTGCTGGTGAGGGAGAAGGAGTACCCTTGTTATCTGCAGATTTGACAGGGGCCTGAGAGCCCTTTACTGGCAGAAAAAGCATCCCCATGCTGTCATTGTATCCCAACAGTGCTTTATCAAGAACCAGCGGCCGGATGCCAGCAAATAGTGTATGTTTGCTATAATTGTATGCCAGGAATGTGTTGTCATCATAAACTTGATGCACTGCTTTCACATGCCAGTGGTGCTGTTCAATGTGCCAGAAGTCATTCCATGGGGTGACATTATAAAATAGGACTACTCTCATCATTAGCTGCCTTCCATTGGCATGATTAATTTACAAATGTGCCCATCAAATAAAGAAATCTATAAATAAATAAATACATGCAAATATACATACATAGACAGACAAATAAATCAAAGTCAAAATAAGCACGAGTTCTGCCAAGGAATGTGAAAGGCTGCCCAATGAGCCATAGCGCTGCCCTCACATGGCAGAGATAGGCTGCAATTGTATGCAGCAGTGGGCTGTCATCGTACACCAGTAGAGCTACTATCATTTTTCAGTCATGTTGGCATCATTTGTGAGGGAATCCTCAGTGTGATCATGTGATTCTAGCGAATAAATGAATGAAAAATGTTATTGTGCGATTACTTAAAATCATTGGAATATTCTAATTAGTACAATCACAATGTAAAAAGATAAAATGCAGTGCAAAACAACATATTGTAGTGATGACATACAATTTATAATCACTATGTAAAAAGATAGAATTAAGTGCAAATCAACATATAGCGAAATCATACAATTTACAATCGATACTGTTGCCGTGTTATGAGTAAAAGTTTAGGGAGAAGGCAATTCAGTGCTACGCTTTCCTGTAATTTGTTCCTTTTCAATGTGAAGTTGGCGATGATCGGGCAGAGGCCTTGTGTGCGAAGTTATTGTAAAGGTGTGTATGATCTTGACTTGTGGTGCCAATCCTCTATCGTGACACTATTGATGTTGTGCGTGGTGCTACTAAAACTGTATTTGCCATGGGACACCAGTATTTTAAAATCATGTTGTATCCAACAAACATTATTGAAGTCGGGCAAGTGGTTGTTAAAAATTGGAGTCCGGTGGGTTCATTAGAGCAGTGTGCAAATTAATCAAAAAAGTGCAGGGACTCTTACATGTCATTAGCCCTTATTCCTGGTTTGACCTTGTTTGTTACAGCAGTACAATTTGCTAGCTATTAAAGTGCTAAGTCTGTGTACTATGTGGCGTTGTGTACTAGGGTCAAAGGGGGCCAGGTTACACACAGTCAACCTGGACACAAACGAGCACAGCGAGGGGATTAAATACTCACTAGATACAAATCTTTCCAATTTACACAGATTGTCAGAAGAAAATCTTTGAATGTACAGTATACATTTTATTCTTCATGATATAAAATATGAACGTGGCAAAACTTTACAACATGCGGTTGTAGCCACTATGGCTTATCCAAATTCAATAAACAATACAAAATTATAAGACGATTGAGGTTACAAAATACAATCCAGCCCAATGCATTTCGGGACTGCCTGTCCCTTCGTCAGGGGCAAACCTGTAAGAATGTCGAAAATAAGAAAATATTTTTCAGTGCACAAAAATGCAACCAACTAAGTGTCTACAACAAATACATTACAATGTTACATATATCATCCATAGATAATAGATGAATCAGACTACACATGTCAGAAGTCCAGCATCGAGAACCACACAAGCATCATGCACTCCATGTTTAAATCTAAGTGACAAACTAAACCAGTGTCCCCACACCGAAGTGGCAAATATACACAAAGCCGTCAAGTGAACACATCTACATGGAAAAAACTTACTCATGTGATGTTGATAAGATGTGACACACCACACTGAGAGTAATCAATCTTTAACCGATGAACCTCGAGCAAGATTAGCTATCATTCAATTGACGTTCGCGTCGCAGCTGTAAATCACAACAACAAACATATGCATCTGGAAATTCAACAAACCTAAAAGAATCAATCATCACCTGTATCATCAATGCTTACCATAAAGATTCAAAAATTCCTCAAACGTTTCGTGAATGTCTGGATAACGTATATCACCTAGACAACAAACAACACAATGTCATGGTGCAATTTACTAGATACTGATACTCAGACCTTATACTAACTAACTGTTGCAAACAGTTGAGGTCTTACCTTCACAAGATATCCGTTCTATCCACTATCCCCACTCTGAATCGCAAAACACGACACCGCCTCTTTCAGCAAAACTCCGATTTTCCAGACAACATCTTTTAACGTCATATACTCACACGAGAACACGTCTCATTGTGAGCGCCATCTTAACATGGACCGAAAACAAAATAAAGCTGAAATTCTTACTGTGGTGTCTACCACAATAGTAATTAACTCATAAACACCATTGAATGATCAGGTCCGGTTTTATTCACCTCAGCCATCGACAGCAGTAGAGTAACTGACAACTTCAGAACCAACACATAGAGATATTCCACATAGAACCCCTAGCAAGGTTCTACGCAGAACCAGGCATGATGTCACACATCTTCCTTCTTTACAACCAAAAGAAAACTTAACAAAAAAACGGAAAGAACGAGAACCAGAGATAGAAAACTGCAAGCCATAAATAACACTTCATAAGAGGAAAAGAACTCAGCGGACATAGTCTTTCATATACAAAGGTAATTTGCACACTCTCTGACTCCTCTGTCTGACATTAGCAGAGCAAGAACGCGACCGTGTCAGAGAGGAACCAGCATTAGTTACTGTTGAATCAGAATGAGGACAACCCCATTGACTAACAGCTGGTTTATTATTGGAATTAACCAAAACTACACGGCTCTTGTTCCAAATCCTTCCATCTTCAGTCTTCACCGCATTTTTGAAAATCTTGACAACCCTTCTTACTTTAGAAAACTTTGACCAGGGTTGACACCCAACAGGTGCCCTAATTTTTACATGGTCACCTACATTCACTTCACTGGTTTGAACACATTTTTTATCATCAAAGTACACTTTCCTTGACAACTGCTTATCATACTCTCTCTGTCTCCACTCACCAATTTGATTATCTTTCAACCCCTTGTTAAGACTCATCCATCCTGGACATAGCTTAGAGTTCGGGGCCCTCCCCTTGAATAACTCAAAGGGAGTTCTTCCAGTGGACGTGTGAGGGGACATGCGATAGGCAGTAATTCTGTCTTGCAGAACAACTTTCCAGTTCAAATTACTTGCTCTGGCCAGCTGTATGCTCTCTTTGAGAGTCTTGTTAACCCTTTCCACAGCTCCATTAGTTTCTGGGTGATAAACAGAACTTCGTTTATGAGTAATGCCACAATCTTTCAGGAACAACTGGAATTCAGAGGAACAAAACTGAGGTCCATTATCAGAGAGAATGCTATTAGGAAAGCTTTCCCTCTTGAATATTTCCTCCAAGAACTTTATGACATTAGCTGACGAGATATCCCTGACAGAATTTACTTCAATCCATCTGGAATACAGATCCAGAACAACAATCAAATAAGGGGTATCACACACACCATGCAGAGGTCCCACAATGTCAATGGCTATCTCATCCCAGGGGTGTTTAGGTAACTTCCTGCAAACCATGGGCATCTGCTTTGTTTTAAGTATTTTGTCACTAGCACAACACTCCATGCAATCACGCACCATCCTCTCAATCTCCATATCCATCCCTGGCCACCAGAATTGCAATCTCAAATACTCTTTCGTCTTCACAATGCCAAGATGGCCAGAGTGTGCAAGACATAGGAGCTTCTTACGCACACCCAAAGGCGGAACAAGTTTGGTACCTCTAGTGAGAACACCATCCACAACCGACAATTCCTCACAAATCAAAGACCAAGGCTTCTCCATGTGCTTGTTTTTACCTAACAAAATTAACTCAATAACTTTTGTAATTTCTTTATCATTCCTAATTTCTGTCTTCCACTCTGACTCATCCACCGCACCTAACGTGACTTCACAAACATTAACTACGTCATCCTCTAGACACACCTCATCCATATCATTCGCCTTGACATCAACCAACCTAGATAGACAATCAGCAGATTTGTTGATAACTCCTGGAATATAGTCCACATCAAAATCAAACTCCTGAAGTGAAATGATCCACTTCTTAATTCTTGAAGAAATTGAATCTAATCCTTTCTTCGAAAATACCTCTTTCAGGGGTTTATGGTCCGACAGAACCTTCACCTTAGTACCCCAAATCAAATTTCTGAATTTCCTTAGTGCCCAAAAAATTGCTAATGCCTCCTTCTCTATGACCGAATAGTTGAGTTCCGAGCCTCTCAAACACCTAGACGCACAAGCAATCAAACGTTCAACACCACGGTTCTTTTGAAGCAAAACCGCTCCCAAACCCTTTGCACTTGCATCAGTCAAAATGAGAGTCTCATCACCTGGAAAAAAAGCTTGCAAAGAAGGCGCCTTTGTTAATTCCTCCTTAATAGCAACAAACTCTCTGGCACATTCAGTGCTCCAATCAAAAACCACACTCTTACCGGTAAGTCTCCTAAGACCTTGCGTCTTATCAGCATACCCTGGAATGAACTTATCGTAAAACTCTACCATGCCTAGAAAAGATAACAACTCCTCCTTGTTGATAGGCTCACTAATCTTTACAATGGATTCAACCAGTTCTTTCTTTGGAAAAACACCCTGCCCAGAGATGCAATGTCCCAAATAATTGACTTCCCCCACAGCAAACTTACATTTTTCTTTTTTAGAGTCAATCCAGCCTTCCTCAGACGTTCAAAAACTGCACATACCCTAGAGTAATGCTCTTCCTTTGTACTTCCGAAAATCAACAAATCATCTTGATAACACCTCACACCTGAAAGACCCTTGAGTACGTTAGACATTATCCGTTGAAAAACAGACGCAGCGGAGACAAGCCCAAATGGCATCCTACGGAATTTAAAGGTTCCCATAGGTGTCACAAAGGCTGTCAAATCCTGAGAAGGTTTGTCTAACTCCACTTGATGATATGCTGATGCAAGATCTAGGGTGGTGAAGTACTTCGCACCCACCAAGGTGCCAACCAGTTCATCGATGTTGGGCAAGGAAACCTATCCACAACTACCTCTTTGTTGAGCGAGCGTAAGTCAATGCAAAGGCGTAACTCGCCATTGGCCTTCTTAGCAATAACTATTGGAGCCAACCACTCTGTTGCTTCAACAGGTTCAATGACTCCCATATCAACTAAGCGCTCAATCTCTTTCAGAACACCAGTTTGTTCATTCAAAGGAACTCTCCTTACTTTTGCCACAACAGGTACAGCACCTTCTCTCAATTTTATGTGATGTTTGTACCCCTCAGACATCCTAGTTTCTCTTCAAAAACATCTGGAAAACGTTCAGCCAAAATGGTAATAGAATCATCCACCACCTGAACTTGGACTTGTGGCACTGCATTAGGATTAAGAAAAACACCAAGCAAACGTTGATGAGGCCACCCTAAAAGTGCGTCCCCTCGCTTTGCCACATACACTTTACCATCAGTCATACGTCCACTCATTTCAATACAAGCTAAGAAGTAACCTAGCATTTTTATGGGTAAACCACCATAACCAACAGGAGAAACATCACTTTTCAAGAGAGTGAACTTGTCCCTAAAATGTTGTTCAAAAATATCCTTACTTATCATGGTGAGATGTGAGCAAGAATCAAACTTAAACTCAAGTTCCACACCTTCAATAGAGACCACATGAGAAGGATGTTTTGCATTTTGCTCATCAACCTGATACATTATTTCTTTTACCTGTGGTTGATTTTTAACTTGAGAATATTCCCTCCTTTTTACCTTGCTATTACAATATTTGGCAAAGTGACCCTTCTTACCACAAGCACTGCAATTGACACGCAGAGCAGGACAGAACGAAGCATTGGCTAGATGGCCTGTTCTGCCACATCTAAAACAAAATGGTCTGTTGTCCAGAGAAGAGATACCTTCAGCAACACGATAAGATTTGTCCCTGTCACAGTCAACAGCTGTTTTACTTTTAACCTGACTTACACTTTCTTCAACATTGGTGCTCAAAGAATTAGATTTGTTTTTACAGTACTTAACTCTTCTACACATTTCATCATGTGTTCCACACGTTTGGCAATTGCCAGAACTTCATCTAAGGGTGGTTCGTCTTTTAACCACAATTCTTCTCTAATTTTGTCATGAGCACATTTCAAAACAAACTGATCCCTAATCCTTTCCTCCACAGCACCACCAAACTTACATGTAGAAGAAAGCTTTCTTAAAGCTGAGACAAACTCCTCAATGGACTCATCTTTTTTTGCTCACGTAACCCAAAATGATATCTCTCCATTATTGTGCTTAGTCGAGGGAGATAATGCCGATCCAACTGTAGTATACAAATTTCATACTCATTTAATGTTCTCTGGTCAGCAGTACTGAGTTCTGGCAAATGCTCAAGAACCTCCTGTCCCTCTCCCCTAGACAGTGTAACAGTAAAGAATGTTTTCGTTCAGCACTTAAGTTTGTTCCACAAACTCTCGCATAATTCACAAAAATCTTCTTCCACTTTTGCCACTTTATAGTTGGTTCTCCTGAACTAGTCAAGAAAAATGGTGGCTGGGTTACGTTTTGCATCATGAATCAATATTAAAAACACTAGCGATGTAAAGCACTCTTACACACTATAACGAACAATCATTAATATCAATCTTCTTATAAGAAGATCCATAAACACAAGAGTTAACTTGAAATGAATCCCACTGACACCTTTTTTTTTAAAAATATAACAACTCATAACTCACTTTTAAATTTTCTAGAAGTAAACTGTTTCTACTGTGCCAAAAACATACTTCTAAATTACTGGATAATAGGCTTTCTTAAAATTAAGTTACTCCAAACGTTTGTCACATTTTTTTTTAAATGTACTCAAAAAAAAAATGAAGAAACGATCAAAAATACATAAACAAAAGCTTGATCCACGTAAATTCGTAATGGTGTGCCAATCACCGCTGCATTAGTCAATTGGCAAAAGAATTGTGCCAGTTTCCACGATACAGAAGAATGTCTGTCACCGACGACGTCAATATGAGAAACAGAAGTGCAAACGATGTAAAAACACCAACACAAAAGGTGTGCTACTCACCGCAGCACTTCATGACTCTAAACACCAAGGATGTCCCATGCACGAATAATCCCGATTTAAAAGAAAGATGCTCCTGTAACCGACTCGCAAACTCGGTAACACTGTGAAGCTTAAATCTCACAAACAGTGTTACCGAATGTAATCCTTCCCAATACGACAAAATGGCCTCCGTGCGTGATGACGCACGTCAGGACGTAGCTGAACAAACACTCTTCTTAACTCCCCAACGATGCAAGATGGCGCCCGTTCATGACGACAGACGTAGGCGTGACTATTTTCCTCTTCAACGTTGACGCAAGTGCGTTCCTGTACTATTCCAGGCCCGTGAATATCAATACACGTGAAACGCAAATGCGTTTCACCTCACACGCCTCCCGCGGACCTCCTCACCAGCTTATTAAGGACGTGCCAGATATTCCGCTTACCGCCGCTGGAGAAGTGTTGCAAACACCTTCTCTAAATGAATAATTCAGCCGCTGGAGGAGGCGAAATCACAAGAACTCTGTTTTTCGACGGAAGGAATACAGGAAACTTCGCTGGATGTTGAGGTGAGACCCACGCTCGTCGCCAAATTAATGTGGTGTCTACCACAATAGTAATTAACTCATAAACACCATTGAATGATCAGGTCCGGTTTTATTCACCTCAGCCATCGACAGCAGTAGAGTAACTGACAACTTCAGAACCAACACATAGAGATATTCCACATAGAACCCCTAGCAAGGTTCTACGCAGAACCAGGCATGATGTCACACTTACCACAACACTAGTGTCCTAACCAATCCTATCAATCATATTTTCTCATGTGTAACTAAAATAACCAAATGCTAAAAACTTTTAGTATGGTAATGTCGTGCCTTTCTGTAATGCGAGTGCGATGAAACAATCTCGCCGCCATCATGGATTGGGCTGATACCACTGAGTTGAATGACCAGTAAAACAGCTTCATTCTCGTGCTAAAATACGCGAAATGCAATCAGCTCAATGATGCCAATACTGGACCTCTGATATGTTTACAAAAACTCAAATTAAACGAAGTAAAAAAATGTTGTCCAAAGATGCTTCGTGAACAATACTCTTCACAATCAACCAGCTTTATGTGTATAATGGCATGAACAATGAAGACAAAAACATTTACTGCTAAATGCAACTTCATGTATAATCCTTAAGTATTCTGTTGTGAAGAAACAACCAGAAATGTGTTGAAAAATGTTTTCCAAGATTACTTCATAAGCGATACTATAAACCATAAACAACTTTAACTATGAAATGACATGAACAATAAAAAATAAAAAATGAAAAATAAAAATATAATTAAACTCCTTCCTGCCGAATTCAGCTTCCTGCGTGGTACTGATCTTTGCAATGGACATGAGTATTCTATTATAAAGACCACCAAAATGTATGTTATGATATATGTCTTAGAGTAAAAATCATTAATAAACAATATGAATCTACATAAATGCAACCCTGTCATACCTCATAGGAAACACGACATGTCCAATTTGTCATTTAGCCCAAACGGCATTAATGTATTAAGTCGCTTAATCCAATAAATCTCCTTTTGTAGAAGCAATTTCGAGTTGTCTATACCATCACGTGAAACAATATGCTCAATGATTTGGAATTTCATTTGTGCGATGGTATGGCAAGCTTCTTCCCACTGAAGAGCCAAACTTGAGGTGGTGCTTTTATTCCTGATCCGACTTTTGTGTTCCGTTAAACGGATCTTCATTTTTCTGTCAGTCTTGCCAATATACAATGAGCCACAAGGGCATTTGATGGAATATACTATATGTGTGGAATTACAATCGAAAGCTTGTTTGATTTTGATTTGTTCTCCAGTTCTAGGATGTAATAATATATCTCCACCTATGACATTATTGCAATGGATACAACTTCCACATTTGAACGTTCCAAACTTAATGTTCACTCTCTTAGACTTTCTGGTTGATAGTATCTCTTTAAGATTGCGCCCTCTTGTGAACGCAAACAAAGGTTTGTCCACATATATGCGATTGAACTCAGATTCCTCTTGCAGTAGTTCCCATCGGTTTAAGAACTACTGCAAGAGGAATCTGAGTTCAATCGCATATATGTGGACAAACCTTTGTTTGCGTTCATAGAGAGCGCAATCTAAAGAGATACTATCAACCAGAAAGTCTAAGAGAGTGAACATTAAGTTTGGAACGTTCAAATGTGGAAATTGTATCCATTGCAATAATGTCATAGGTGGAGATATATTATTACATCCTAGAACTGGAGAACAAATCAAAATCAAACAAGCTTTCGATTGTAATTCCACACATATAGTATATTCCATCAAATGCCCTTGTGGCTCATTGTATATTGGCAAGACTGACAGAAAAATGAAGATCCGTTAACGGAACACAAAAGTCGGATCAGAATAAAAGCACCACCTCAAGTTTGGCTCTTCATTGGGAAGAAGCTCGCCATACCATCGCACAAATGAAATTCCAAATCATTGAGCATATTGTTTCACGTGATGGTATAGACAACTCGAAATTGCTTCTACAAAGGAGATTTATTGGATTAAGCGACTTATACATTAATGCCGTTTGGGCTAAATGACAAATTGGACATGTCGTGTTTCCTATGAGGTATGACAGGGTTGCATTTATGTAGATTCATATTGTTTATTAATGATTTTTACTCTAAGACATATATCATAACATACATTTGGTGGTCTTTATAATAGAATACTCATGTCCATTGCAAAGATCAGTACCACACAGGAAGCTAAATTCGGCAGGAAGGAGTTTAATTATATTTTTATTTTTATTTTTTATTTTTTATTGTTCATGTCATTTTATAGTTAAAGTTGTTGATGGTTTATAGTATAAACTTATGAAGTAATCTTGGAAAAATTTTTAACACATTTCTGGTTGTTTCTTCACAACAGAATACTTAAGGATTATACATGAAGTTGCATTTAGCAGTAAATGTTTTGTCTTCATTGTTCATGCCATTATACACATAAAGCTGGTTGATTGTGAAGAGTATTGTTCACAAGCATCTTTGGACAACATTTTTTACTTCGTTTAATTTGAGTTTTTGTAAACATATCAGAGGTCCAGTATTGGCATCATTGAGCTGATTGCATTTCGCGTATTTTAGCACGAGAATGAAGCTGTTTTACTGGTTATTCAACTCAGTGGTATCAGCCCAATCCATGATGGCGGCGAGATTGTTTCATCGCACTCGCATTACAGAAAGCGCGACATTACCATACTAAAAGTTTTTAGCATTTGGTTATTTTAGTTACACATGAGAAAATATGATCGATAGGATTGGTTAGGACACTAGTGTTGTGGTAAGAATTTCAGCTTTATTTTGTTTTCGGTCCATGTTAAGATGGCGCTCACAATGAGACGTGTTCTCGTGTGAGTATATGACGTTAAAAGATGTTGTCTGGAAAATCGGAGTTTTGCTGAAAGAGGCGGTGTCGTGTTTTGCGATTCAGAGTGGGGATAGTGGATAGAACGGATATCTTGTGAAGGTAAGACCTCAACTGTTTGCAACAGTTAGTTAGTATAAGGTCTGAGTATCAGTATCTATTAAATAGCACCATGACATTGTGTTGTTTGTTGTCTAGGTGATATACGTTATCCAGACATTCACGAAAAGTTTGAGGAATTTTTGAATCTTTATGGTAAGCATTGATGATACAGGTGATGATTGATTCTTTTAGGTTTGTTGAATTTCCAGATGCATATGTTTGTTGTTGTGATTTACAGCTGCGACGCGACCGTCAATTGAATGATAGCTAATCTTGCTCGAGGTTCATCGGTTAAAGATTGATTACTCTCAGTGTGGTGTGTCACATCTTATCAACATCACATGAGTAAGTTTTTTCCATGTAGATGTGTTCACTTGACGGCTTTGTGTATATTTGCCACTTCGGTGTGGGGACACTGGTTTAGTTTGTCACTTAGATTTAAACATGGAGTGCATGATGCTTGTGTGGTTCTCGATGCTGGACTTCTGACATGTGTAGTCTGATTCATCTATTATCTATGGATGATATATGTAACATTCTAATGTATTTGTTGTAGACACTTAGTTGGTTGCATTTTTGTGCACTGAAAAATATTTTCTTATTTTCGACATTCTTACAGGTTTGCCCCTGACGAAGGGACAGGCAGTCCCGAAATGCATTGGGCTGGATTGTATTTTGTAACCTCAATCGTCTTCTAATTTTGTATTGTTTATTGAATTTGGATAAGCCATAGTGGCTACAACCGCATGTTGTAAAGTTTTGCCACGTTCATATTTTATATCATGAAGAATAAAATGTATACTGTACATTCAAAGATTTTCTTCTGACAATCTGTGTAAATTGGAAAGATTTGTATCTAGTGAGTATTTAATCCCCTCGCTGTGCTCGTTTGTGTCCAGGTTGACTGTGTGTAACCTGGCCCCCTTTGATCATTGATTGCATGTTAGGCAGACATTGACCAAACGAAGCACGCAACACAGTTTAAAACATAGTGAAATTTTCTTTACCTTTGATTTAAAACAGGAGTGCACAATCCACTCTTTCGTTGTGTACTAGGGGGCATATTCTCAAGAACGTGTGATAACCATCGCAAAAGTTACTTAACGCAACCTTCAACATCGCAGTCCATCGCGGGAAACTTACGCCGTGTTAACCAAGTATTCACAACACGGCGGTACCATGCGATAGTCCCCAGATAACCCATCAACTGACCGCGTTAAAATCAACGCCATGCCTCAAAAATGCAAAACACGAACGCAAAAAAAGCTGCGATGAGGCCAAGCGCAATACAAAAAGGAGCGAAAACCAGCTACAGGCCAGCAATTCACACGCGTCAGGCGGGGACAATCACCATAAAAGCAGACCAAACAAACGGTGAGATGACAACGTACGAGCACAACCCCACAGCTGTGATGCAGAACAAATGACCATTGTCCAAATCAGACAGGCAGTTCCCCACAAACAGCCACAATGTACATTGACATGCATTCAGTAGGTAACCTGCGCCAATGCGGAAACAAACATGGAACACACTGTGAAACCGCATATCCTCTTCACATTGCAGAAGGACAAACAACACCCCCTGCACACCGACGTGCCATGTCCATGACCAAACAATAATGAAAGCATGGACCAATGTAGGGGCAGTGACTCCCCCCACGTACATGTCGGCCATGTCACGGGACTTGAGTCACAGGGTGCATCCCTGCATCATGGCGGCACATATCAGAGCCCAAAAGAACCCCTCTTTTCACTTGAAGGCCACAAATGACAGCCAAAATGGAATGAACTGGGACACATGTGAAACGCCGAAGAGTGGGATACCGTAACAACTGTGACACACAGAACTGGCATTTCGAATACGTGACACCCTAAACAGCCTCACTGCACAGAGGTGACACACCCACCATCCATTAACAAATTCCTAAATTGTCAGCACAACATGTCGCACCCACACGTGTCTGAGTGAAGTGCCTGTACAGATGAGTGACATGCACGCAGGGAATGTGTTTCGGAATGCATTTATTAGCACATGCTGTGCCTGTGGTCAGTCAACGTACTGTGCCATTACTGCTAAGGACCCTCACAATGTGACGTCAACCAGAGAAGAAATTGCCAATCATGTAGTCCCTACGGGCAATTCCTGCTGCGGCTGCAGTGGGGTGTGGTCCACCTGCCTCATCTCCATCATCATCATCCGGTGCATCTGGCACACATATCCATGGGGCTCTGCAACATTCACAACGACCAGCCAGATCGGTGATAAGTTCACAAAACACGCAATATGGCGCGTTAGCAGCAGGAAACTAACACCTGCTCTGACCTGGTGTAAAGTCGGACGGCAGCCGGCACCAGAAAAGGGAGCCCAGCCCACAGCCACACCTGAAGGACAACAGATGCCATGGAGCTACTCATCATGCAGCTCGGAGCCCCAACAGGGCCACAACTCCCGCCGCCACCACCCCCCGGCCATCCACCATCCCCCGGACCCCACCTGCACCACCCCCCCCCGGACCACCACAGAGGCAGCGCAGACACAGACCGCGGACCTTCAGAAAACGCACCAGCCTCACAGACATGACACCAGAGTATGTCATTGCCCACTTCAGGCTCAAAAGGACAACCATCCTCCGCATCCTGAACATCATTGCCCACAGGCTGACTGTACCAACACAGCGGACAACCAACATCCCTCCGCAGACAAAGCTGCTGGCTGTGCTGCACCTGTTGGCCTCTGGGACATTCGAACCAACAACCGCCAGAGTCGGCGGAGTCTCACAGCCAGCCCTATCAAAGTTCCTCACACCTGTCTTGGATGCCATCATCAGCTTGGTACCCCAGTACCTATACTCCCCCCACACTGCGCAGGAACAGCTGGAGACCAAGCAAGGATTCTACGCCATAGCTGGATTCCAGCACGTGTTGGGGGCAATAGACTGCACACATGTCCTACTTGTGCCCCCTGCCGACACTGCACACAATTACCGCAACAGAAAGCACACCCATTCCATCAATGTGCAGGCAATAGTGGACCACCGGGGACTCTTCACCAATGTTGTCGCCAACTACCCAGGCAGTGTGCATGATTCATACATCTTCCGACAGTCCATCATCAACCGGCGCTTCCAGGATGGCACCTACGGAAATGCAGTGCTCGTTGGTAAGTACCAAATGAACACGCCATACACCTCAACTCCACAATCATACAACTCGCAACTCTGGGAATGCACACGTCACAACCCACATACAACATGCCAAACAACATACCCACCCACCAGACACGACAGCACAACTCACCATGGGAACCTGGCCTAGCCATGTACATGAGCCATCAACGGCATGGCACCTCAGCCACTCATTAGCAGAATGTGGGAAGAGGAGGGAACCAGGCATGTGCAAAGGAGGCGATGTGACTGATGAATGGGACTGCACACAATGCCAAGTGTGGCGTGGATGTGTTGGACAGACTGCAGTATGCAGACCACACACATATCCATGTCCACATACACCGCTGGTGTGTGGTGTAGTGGACAGTGGACGCAACCATGTCACCCCAGCCAGTGGGGGAGATCAAGGAAATGTAGCTTGTTACGTCCCCCCCTGTAAGCGTGAGAGGAGTGGGCTGGCCCGGCGTACGCCAGGTCAGCGTATGGGTGTGAATAAAAAGCACGTAGCCCTGGGCGTGGTCCTCTTCCGGAATGCCCAATGTCCCTGCCAGGGCGGTGCCTCTCACCCCGCCACGAGGCCTACGCCGTGAGCGGTGTTGCCTGGGATCCTGTGCACCTACTGCACCACGGACCGCTGGTCCCCGAAGCCGTCATGGCCGCCCCTGCGCATCCAGGCATCACTGCTCACCTGCCGACACCAGCGTGTGTCAAAGAGGGCCCACCACGTGCCGGTGCAAGCTCCAAGCCCGAGGCCCCTGACCTTGGCAGACTCCTCGGACCATCACGGCCTCCGCCACACAGGCCCGTGGAACTCCTTTCTTGTAGACATACTCCACCAGCATGCACAGCGGACAAGTAAGTCACACATTTGGAACTGAGTCTTGATTACACCATGGCAGAGTACATGATTGAAGGCTGAGTTCATGTCACTATACTCCCTCCGATGTGGTGCCACCAAGTCTGTGCATAGGACTCCCACCAAACGTGTCTGTGAGCCCTTGCTGACTCCGAGCTTGGGCCTGCACTGCGGTCCTGCAGGCCTCACACCAATCCAATGCAGTCCGTCACAGGCAGGATACGGCCTCCTCGCCGGCTGCACACCCGCTCAGCTCTGGTGCCACTACCTATGTCAGCCGCAAAAGTAATACAAATGCCATTCCAACATCGTGTGTGAGAGATCCAGGAGGAGATGGCTGGACAGCGGTTGGCCCGTGCTGACCGCTGCCTCCGGCCGTCACTGCGGCCAACTAGGTCGCACTTTTGGAACTGAGTCTTGATTTCTTCATGGCAGTGTTCATGTCACAGTATGCAAGGAGAGGAGTAAGAGGAAGACGCGCTTCAGTCCGGAGGAGAAAAGGCTCACCTTTACGGAGGTGATGGGACACTACCAACAACTGCACTGGTGCCACTGACTCTGTGCAGCGCATGCCTACCACACGTGGCTGTGGGTCCCTGCAGACCGCTGCCTCCGGCGCACACTGCGGTGGAGTAGGTCACACGATTTAAGTAAAGATCTGCCGGGCTTCTATGGTTCAACAAGGGCATAACGGATTTGAGGTTCTTCCCGTGAAACGCCCTGAATGTGATGCACAAAGATTTAAATTGAACACATTGCTCTATAGGTAACCAATGAAGGTCAGCCTCCTCCTTGTGGACAGGTGCCTTAGGATTTTGAAAAGTTGACAAGCAGCAGCATTTTGAACAGTTTGTAGCCTCTTTTTAACATAGCATGGGGACCTTAACTATAGGGAATTCCCGTAATTCAGCCAAGATATACTCAAGACTGAAGATGAAGACTTCCTGTGCAAGGGGGGGGGGGCAGAAGATCTAACACTTTCCTTAAACGTATAAGAATACCAAAGCATTTTGTCACTGGCAGGTTTGCCTGTACTTCCATTGTAAGCCTGTCCCAGACTTTTCATTGTGTTTTTCAGGGTTTTAGCAGCTTCTAAGCATTCCGTCCGGGGGAGAGGCTCTCTCTTGGCCTTGTTGTTTCGTAACAGAATGAGCTTTGTCTTGTCCTGTTCAATTTGAGGGAGCATTTGACCATGCAGTTGGCCACCTCTTAAAGGCATGGGACAAGTTAGCTCTGCAAGAGGATGCAGGTAAAGATTAAACAGAGAAAGGCATAATGTGGAGCCCTGAGGTACTCCACATTTCATGGACAGTGTATCAGAGAAACATGCTTGGCCCCATACCTGGAAAGTTCTATCCTCGAAGAAGGAATCAAGCCAATTCAGCGCATAATTGTCTGTCCCAACCCCTGTGAGCCTTTCAACAAGTGCTATGTGGTCGACCGCGTCGAAGGCTGCACTGAGGTCCAAGAGAATAATCGCCTCTCAGCCACCCTTATCGAGAAGTTGTCTGAGGTCTTCAGTCATGTTTAGCAGTATGGTCTTGGTGCTGTGTAGTGGTCTGAATCCTATTTGGGTATAGTGAAGAAGATTGTTTGATTCTAGAAACAAGGAAAGATGGTGACTCACATGTTTCTACAGAAGTTTAGATATGCCTGGCAACAGAGAGATAGGCCTGTAATTTCCCAGACAGTAGGAGTCAAGACTCGTTTTTTTTAGAAATGGTTTAACCACTGTGAGTTTCCATTCTTGGGGAACTATGCCAGAGGAAAATGACAGGTTCAGTAAATCTGATAAGACATGGCAGATACTCTCTGGGCCTTGTGCTAAGATACAGAGGGGGTCTGGGTCAAGAGGGGATCCTGAATGCACTTGGCTAAGTAAGGTCAGAAGTTGATTGGAAGGGATCACTGGCATAATATCGATGACAACAATATCGACCTACCAGAATATCGTGTCAATAATATCGATGAACAGAATATCGACATTCTATCTCTGCAAAGGTAAGTACAAAAATATCAAAACCAAAATATCGTTGTTTAAAATATTGTTGTTCAAAATATCGTTTTTTTAAATGTCTTAAAAATAATATAAAATAAATTAAAAAATAAATATAATTAATAAAAACTTAGGGCATCATTACGATGGCGGGCGGACTGCAACGGAATGCGGGACCGTCCGCAAGGTGTGCGGCGGTCCCTCACCTGAGATTAGGATGCCACGGCCACCGTGAAGGTGGCAAGCCCTATTCCCAGCATTGTGGCGGGCGGTGCTCACAGCACCGCCCGCCACAATGCTGGGAATAGACGTTGTGCATTGGCATGCACAAGGTGACAGGCACCGCGCGGTGCCTGCCACTTTGTCCATGCCAATGCAGAGGGTACCATAAGTATCCCCCATGTGCACCCCCCACCCCCCAACTTTCTGGGGGCCCGCTACGGGCACCCAAAGGCAAAGACCACATGCCTTTCCATGGCGGCAACGCCGCCATGGGAAGGCACATCTCCGCCTGCATGCTAATATGGATGGCGGTGTCTTGCAGACACCGCCACCATATTAACCATGTTTTCTGCCGGTCGACGAGTCGACCGGCGGAAAAGCGGCAGACGGTCTTTCCGTCCGCCGCGGACCCCCCAGCCATCCTAATATGGCGGGGGGTCTTTGGAGTGTGGATGGCGGGCGGATCGCCCCCGCCGGGCCGGCGGTGACTACCGCCGGCCCAGCAGGGGCGATCCGCCTGCTATCATAATGACCCCCTTAGTTAGAATTATTTAAAAATGTTAAAAATTATAAATAATAAATATAATATAAAAATAGATTAAACATACATATATAAAAAAATTATATATATATTTACTTAATAATATTAATAAATAATTATTTTATTACATTATAAAACATTAGAAACATAATAAAAATTATAAATACATATATATATATACATAAACCTGTAAGATAAATATAAAAATAAATTATATATATAATAAAATAAAATATTAAAATAAATATTTATCATTAAAACAACATTTTACACTACATTAACTTAAACAGTAGGGAAAATGTTGGATAGCGTAGGGGATAAAATAACTATTCCCACTCCAGGGAGTGCAACAGTAGGGAAAGTGTTGTTTAGCGGAGAGGAATAATTTACTATTCCTACTCCAGCAAGTGCAACAGTAGGGAAAGTGTTGGATAGCGGAGGGGAATAATTTACTATTCCCACTCCACGGAGTGCAACAGTAGGGAAAGTGTTGGTTAGCGGAGGAGATAAAATTACTATTCCCACTCCAGCAAGTACAACAGTAGGGAAAGTGTTGGATAGCGGAGGGGAATAATTTACTAATCCCACTCAAGTAAGTGTAACAGTAGGGAAAGTGTTGGATAGCGGATGGGAATAATTTACTATTCCCACTCCAGGGAGTGCAACAGTAGGGAAAGTGTTTGATAGCGGAGGGAATAATTTACTATTCGCACTCCAGCAAGTGCAACAGTAGGGAAAATGTTGGATAGCGGAGGGGAATAATTTACTATTACCACTCCAGCAACTGCAACAGTAAGGAAAGTGTTGGATAGCTGAGGGGAATAGTTTACTATTCCCACTCCACGGAGTGCAACAGTAGGGAAAGTGTTGGATAGCGTAGAGGATAAAATTCCAATTCCCACTCCAACGAATGCAACAGTAGGAAAAGTGTTGGATAGTGGAGGGGATAAAATTACTATTCCCACTCCAGCAAGTGCAACAGTAGGGAAAGTGTTGGATAGCGGAGGGGAATAATTTACTATTCCAACTCCAGGGAGTGCAACAGTAGGGAAAGTATTGGATAGCGGAGGGGATAACATTTCTATTCCCACTCCAACATTTGCAACAGTAGGAAAAGTGTTGGATAGCGGAGGGGAATAATTTACTATTCCCACTCCAGCAAGTGCAACAGTAGTGAAAGTGTTGGATAGCGGAGGGGAATAATTTACTATTCCCACTCCACAGAAGTGCAACAGTAAGGGAAGTGTTGGATAGCGAAGGGGATACAATTACTATTCTAACTCCAAAGAGTGCAACAGTAGGGAAATTATTGGATAGCGGAGGGGATAAAATTACTATTCCCACTCCAACAATTGCAACAGTAGGAAAAGTGTTGGATAGCGGAGGGGAATAATTTACTATTCCCACTCCAGCAAGTGCAACAGTAGGGAAAATGTTGGATAGCGGAGGGGAATAATTTACTACTCCCACCCCAGCAAGTGCAACAGTAGGGAAAATGTTGGATAGCGGAGGGGAATAATTTACTATTCCCACTCCACAGAGTGCAACAGTAGGGAAAGTGTTGGATAGTGGAGGGGATAAAATTACTATTCCCACTCCAACAATTGCAGCAGTAGGGAAAGTTTTGGATAGCGGAGGTGAATAATTTACTATTCCCACTCAAGCAAAATAATAAACATTAATTAACAAATACTTAATTAATAAAAAATAATTTACCTATCACCAAATACCCTTATAAATAACACCACCACTATTGTAAAACATGACACAATTAACATAATTGCTTAGCAATTAATTAATTAACTAATAACAATAAACAATAAAATTAAAAACAATGAGTAATAAATGAATTCATACTATTAAGACTATAAAATACAATAATTAAATATTATATAAAAAATGTAAAATTATATTAATTTTTAATTACTTGCCACACTACTCCCCTCTAAATACACAACTCACTCATAAAAAATTAACACAATGTACATATTCACTGATTAATTATTAATAATTAATAACAAATTAGGAATTAATAAATAAAAAACTATTTAACACAATTAACAATATGAAATATTAAATACACAAATATTAATTAATAAAAATTATTAATGAATGAATTATAATTAAATTACTCCCCACCCTACTCCCCTATAAACCCACAACCCGCTCTTAAAAAAATAACACAATTAACATATTTACCAATTAATTATTAATAATTAATATCCAATTAATAACTAATTAATAACAAAATATTTAACACAGTTAACAATATAAAATATTAAATACATAAATATTAATTAATGACATTATTAATTGATTAATTATAACTAAATTACTTCCCACCCTACACCCCTATAAACCCACAACCCGCTCCTAAAAAATGACACAATTAACATATTTACCAATCAATAATCAATAATTAATAACCAATTAATAACTAATTAATAACAAATTAATTAACACAATTAACAATATAAATTATTAAATACAAAAATATTAATTAATTAAAATGATTAATTAATTAATTTTAATTAAATTACTTCCACCCTATTCCCCTATGAACCCACAACCCGCTACGGAACTAAAACGCAATATTTAATCTCTTAAAAAAATTATTAATTTTTAAAAATGTATTAATAAATATATTATAGTTAAATTACTTCCCACCCTATTCCCCTATAAACCCACAACCCGCTACGGAACTAAAATACGCAAAAATTACTTAACATAAAATTAATTACTTCTAAAAATTTCAAACATACATTAAAAAAATAAGCTATACTTTTAACACATATACTAAAGTACAGAACACTAAAATAAATTTTGATATTATTAACAACGCTATTTTGACTAACGATATTACTAACTTCGATATTAACAAAAACGATATTTCTTACCTGCGTGTCGATATTCTGGTCGACGATATTCTTGTAGGTCGATATTGTGTCACATCGATATTTAAACATCGATATTATGGCATACCGATATTTAAACATCGATATTATGACTCTGTACCGATTGGAAGAGATCTGAGGAAAGGCCGAGAGGCCAACATTTAGACGGATAGGTGAGGAAGAAACTGCAAGGGGCATAGCTTCCTTTGTGCTTTCTGGAAAAGACCAATTAATGTCTAAGATTTTTTTTTAAACGAGGCTAACTCATTGCAATGAGCAATTGAGGGCTCTAGGGGTTGATAGTCATATTTCACCTCCACTAATGATTTAAGAACTAGAAGATTTCCCTAGGTGACTTTGAAGCATTCTCAATTTTTGCAGAGTGATAAGTTGCCTGGGCAGTTCTAATCTTTGTATGGAAAAGCCTGATTGCTTCTCGGTATTCTAGCTTACTTGTGTTCTCATAGTGCCTCTCCAATTTCCATACTAATTGCTTACAATGCTTCTATAGTATTAACAGGTTGGGGGAAAACCATGGTGACTGTTTCGATTTCTGTGGGCCCTTGTAGGTCTTTGCAGGAAGAACTGTGTCTAGCGAATTAGTGATCCAATTAAGAAACCTGGAGGTAGCACCCGCAATGAAATTCCCCAGGTCAGGTTTGGTGTTGCTGAGATTGTCATTCCAGATTTTTTTAAGCTTTGTTAGACCAACAATGATTCTTTGTCTTAGGCCGAGCAGGGGCATAGTGTAGGAAAGGGGGGTGAAAGATGATACAGTTCAAATAATGATCGGACCAGATGACAGGGAGGGGCTGCTGGACCCGAAGGCTGGGTGTATTGCTTAAAACTGTGTCCTTTCTTGTAGGTGGGGCCCTTGACCTTTTGTTCAAGCTGTAGGCTGAAGGTGACTGTGCCATCCTCAACATAAATTTGAAATCTCCTAGCAGAGTGAAGTTAGATTTGTTTAAGGCCAGGTCAGCCAGTGCCTTGGACAGTGTGTTAAGAAAGTGAGCAGTAGGACCAGGAGGCCTATACAGTACAGCTCCAAAGAAGGTAAAAGTAGCATTAAGGGAGATAGCAAAAGAGAGACTTTCACATTCAAGGAGGGTGGATGGGGAGAAGGCGCCATTCAGACTATCTTTGAGAACGATGGCAATACCTCCACCCCCTTCATTTACTCGATCTTGCCGGATAATGTTAGATCCTGGGTGAAGAGTGTGGACTACATCAGGTTCAGAGCCCACGTGTAGCCAGGTTTCTGTCAAAAATAGTATATCAGGGTTATTGTTCTGTATTAGGGAGAAAACATCCATTTTGTGACAGGACAATATATGAGAAAAAGGCACAATCCTTTTCCCTCTATGTTACTTTTAGATTGAGGGAAAGTTCTTTGAAAGTGGAAGGAGCAGGATTGAAGTGTCAAGAGCAGATGTGCAGCTGGGGCCCTTACTAGCCTGCAGATTCCGCAGCTCTTCAGCCGAATATGTGATGATATTTTGTGAAAGGGGAATAGGGGGTTCATGCCGCTGGTCCCAGCTGGGTGCGGCCGGGCGCAGACGGACTTGCATTTTGCAGGCCTTTGCCGTGCCAGCGGCACATCTGTGCCACGGTCATGCTTTTACAGGCAGTCCTGCTGAGGAAGCCGACTCCGCCATCATGTCAAGATCAACCAATATTCTAAAGTATCAAGGTACTCTCTAAATCATGAAAACACTGATATCGTCCCTCTCAATAATCTGTGCTCACCCTCAATAATTAAAAACAGCAATCTACGATGGCAATCAAAGCAACTTAAATACCAAGGCATCCATTTCAAAAATAGTTTAGATGACACCAGAATGTTTAATGAAGAAATTCTTATCAACAATCTAAAAACACCAAGGGCCTTATTTATGGGTTTTTTGCCATAGGGCAGCACAGTAGGCCTTGCTGCTGGGCTGCCCTATGGCAAAAGAAAAGGGCAGGAATGCGCTGTATCTATTGGATATGGCGCATTCCTGTCCTTTTTCCCTGCGCCGGTGCAAAATGGGCAGCTGTGCGCCAGCGCAGCTACCTCTGCACCATGGTGCAAGGGTGCTTGCATTGCAGGGATGATTATTTTTGTGCAGGAAGGGAAACCTTCCTGAACAAAAACAATCACAAGAGGCTTTTTCCTCTTTCTATGTGTGCTGCAGAAAGCACATATAGAAAGAGGAAAGACGAGGAGAAATAAAGATATTTCTCCTCATTGTGCCTCCCTTACACATCCCCTGGGAGGTGTAAGCTTTTGCCGCTGCCTCAGACTTACGGTGTCTCGTAAATCTGGGGCAGTGTCAAAAAGCCATGGATGTTGCAGGGAACGTCCCCAGCGACACCCATGGAACGCCCTTTCTCACAGTTTTCTGCGTGAAAAAGGCACATATTTATAAGTCCATAAAAAGCCACGTAACGTGGCTTTATGTGGCCTTATAAATATGCCAGTGGCACATTGTGCTACCGGAACGTCAAAAAAGTGACGTTCCGGCGGCGCAAAAGTTTGTGCCTGGTCCTCAAATATATGAACTGGTGGGGTAGACTAGAGTGCGCTAAAATTCTTCTTACCCCCAAGTGTGCTTTATTACATGTATGCTCCCTCTACAACTCCCCTCCAACGTCTATAAACAACTGGACAAATTAATCTCTAACTTTATATGGAAAAAAAGAAGGTCAGAACTTCTATGACTAAACTAAGAATAAATAAAACCCAAGGTGGAGTCAATCAACTTTATTTCCTTAACAACACACATACCTATCCATACAAGCTATATGGTAGCTTCTTCCAAACAGATCTGACTCACCACTATGGGCCCCATTAAAAGAATACCATGCTAAAACCTTCTGCCTAGTCTCAACCCTAATGACGAAGACGTTAAAAGTACAACACTCCAATAGCATCCTGACAAAAGGCTAAAAAATAGAATTAATGGGTCTTATCATGCATTGCTATGGGGTAATATGAAAATCAGGATTGAAGACTCCACTCCCACTTGGGTATACTGGGCTTATAAAGGTATCCCGTTTACCAAAGACCTAGACCTCACGCAACATCCCCAAACATTTGCAGACCTAAATAGAACATATAATTTAAACAACATGGGCTTCTATAACTTCCTGAAACTGAAAGTGGCAATCCGAAAATTTAAAACCTTGCATCCTTCCAAACTTAACTGACTTCTTAGTAAATTTTCCTAACAAACACAGGTAGCAGCTAGAATCTACAGAACCTTGAATATTGCTGATCAAAACTAATGAACTCCAAAGTAAATAGATTGGTTCCAATCCGTTATTCACCTCTCCTACTATCTCAGCCAAACAATGGGCTGCTAAATGGGATGCATCAACCAAGAATAGAATCTCAGCAGTATTAACACAATTTAAAGTTTGGACACTACATAGAGCATTCTAGACCCCTGAAAGACTACGCAACAGGTCTCACAGAATCTGATAAATGCTGGAACTGCAGCAGTGAAATGAGCTCCCTTGATCATATGTTCTTTCATGGCAAAAAGCTTAGATCCTTCTGCTCACAATTCGAAAATGCCATTAACAATCTATTTCATATAACCTTCCCATAAGACCATGTGACTGTTGCCCTAGAACCATGGTGCCTGTCTCCTCCACTTCACATGGATCAGTTGTCTTACAGATTATCGAAGTGACAAAGATTGTATGAATAGAATATCGTGCCAAAAATATCTAGCACCAAAATATCGAGAAGATAAGCGCGAAGAGGTAAGTATAGATTTACTATTCTTAACTCCACATCTACGTACCTTGAATATATATATACATCATCAAGGTACATATATGTGGAGTGGAGCTAAGCATAATAAAACTTTGCTTTCCCATGGAAAATTATCTTCTCAGTATTTTTGTCCTCGATATTCTTGACACAACATTTTGTCCAAAAACCCATGGATCACCACAATCTTCACCTCCTAGACCTTCTCCTAACAATTGGTATGGCGCGTGGGTGTTTTACTAGGAGTCTTGACAACAATGTGCTTAATAGCAACTACAATAGTAATGGGTCACATAAATTATGGAACAAATTTGACCTATTTGTGAAGAAATCCAAAACTCCATGATTAGTATCCTTCTCCTCCATCCCTACCCCACCCATGCATCCTTACCCACACACCCTCCCCAGAACTTTATTCACCTTAATCAACATCATCCAGGACCTGCATGCATATGCTCAACAATTTCCAAACTAAAGTTTGGTCAACCTACATCCTCTTCCCTTTTTCATCCACCTCCTTCCTATCTCATATTTCCCTTATTGGTCCTTTAAACTCTTTTATTTCTCTTTTATCCTCTTTTCCTAAGCTCACACCGCCAATGTGAGCGCTGTATAAAGACACCCCTTTTGAAATTTTGTAAATTTATATACATATGTTGTTTCTGCAAGATGGTTATGATGGCATTGCACATCAATCAATACACTTTGTATTTTCTTGTTTTAGTAAAAAAACAAAAAATTAAGGGCATATTAGCAAGACCCACGTTAAAATTATCGCCGTTTTAGCTGCAGGAAACTGCCGCTAAAACGGCGATAATGGGCTTGCTAATATGCGTTATAGAATTCCAATAGAAGCCCAGGTTAGATGTGCAGGACATCTAACCTGGGCTTCTATTGGAATTCCATAACGCATATTAGCAAGCCCATTATCGCCGTTTTAGCGGCAGTTTCCTGCCGCTAAAACGGCGATAATTTTAACGTGGGTCTTGCTAATATGCCCCCCAATCTTTGAAAATAAGTTATCAACAATCTTTATTATAGAACTGACATGTGTTGCCCTTATAAAATTCTGTCAGAAACCCACAGAACAGAATGGGTAATTCAGCGACCCGAACAAAATGTACCCAATAATATAAAAAAAAATGTAAACTGAAAATCCTAAAGGAAGATACTAAAATACTCTTTGTGGAACACACCATCTGTGGAAAAAGAGCAAGAAATCATATCTGCCTTCTATTTTTTCCTGATTTTCTAAATTGAAAAAAATTTGCCAGCTTCCTACCTATTGCTGTGAAATCAAATATTCCAAGTGGTCTCTATTTGCAAAGAGAAGAGACACACCCCTTCATTTATCTTATCACTATAAATCTACTTGAAGATCGAACATCCAACTTCTGTTTTAACACTGAAAATGTGAACCACTTTGCATTTTCCCACTACAAATCACCTAATTCTAAATAAGCATCCTTCTCTCCAAGGCTCTTTACTAGTACTAATCCAGAGAACTAGATAGACCACTCAATTAGGCCCACCAGAAAGACTTAGGGGCCGATTCCGATCTCGGCCGGAAGCGCACCTAACACTATTCGTCCGGAAAAAATACAAGCCGAATGCGTGTTTCCCGACCGAATCGTACACTCGTCCGGACGAACAAGTACGATGCGTATAACAACCCAGTTACCGAACGAGCCGTACTCACCCAATCCAGCTCCTGTTCCCCGCCCGAGCCGGATCCGTAAATGCCGATTCAAGCCGCACGGAAGCAAATACACAGCACCTTCCGGCCGGACTAGTACGATGCGCATTCCGTACGCGCCGAACCCGTCGCTACGTCCGGCACGTTTGAGCATCCGGTCGAGCCGTACATAAGCTCCGTTTCGCGCCACAAGACAATCCACGGCTATGAGACGAACAAGCCAGCGACGAGTACGAGTCGAAGACACGAGAAACCCGAACGAGACGATCCAAGCATGAATCCCATTGCGCAGGTCCTACCTATACTCTACATCTATTACCGGGACCGGCACGGACGCGTACGGCGCAGACGGTAAGTCAAACACCAACAATACAAACAAACTACACGTACCCGAAATATGTCACACACACATAGGGATGCACAAATGACGTACACAAGCAACAGCAGAACCATAGGGGTGGGATGGCCAACACCAATGCCATACACACCCATAGGGGGATGGATGCCTACCACCAACACCACGCTACAACCACCCCTACTCATGGGTGGCTAGATGCCTGCCACCACCACCACCCCTACTCAGGGGGCTGGATGCCTACCACTACCACCACCCCTACTCAGGGGGGCATGGATGCCTGTCACTACTACCATACCCACCCTTAGGGGCTGGATGCCTGCCACTACTACCACCCCTACTCAGGGGGGCCTGGATGCCTGTCACTACCACCACCCCTAATCATGGGTGCCTGGATGCCTGTCACTACTACCATCCCCACCCTTAGGGGATGGATGCCTGCCACTACCACCACCCCTATTCAGGGGGGGCAGGATGCCTGTCACTACTACCATCCCCACTCATGGGGGGCTGGATGCCTGTCACTACTACCATCCCCACTCATGGGGGATGGATGCCTACCACTACCACCACCCCTAATCATGGTTGCCTAGATGCCTGTCACTACTACCATCCCCATCCTTAGGGGGATGGATGCCTGCCACTACCACCACCACTATCCAGGGGGCCTGGATGCCTGTCACTACTACCATACCCACCCTTAGGGGGCTGGATGCCTGCCACTACTACCACCCCTATCCAGGGGGCTGGATGCCTGTCACTACTACCATCCCCACACATGGGGGATGGATGCCTACCACTACCACCACCCCTAATCATGGGTGCCTGGATGCCTGTCACTACTACCATCCCCACCCTTAGGGGATGGATGCCTGCCACTACCACCACCCCTACTCAGGGGGCCTGGATGCCTGCCACCACCACCACCCCTACTCAGGGGGGCTGGATGCCTGTCACTACTACCATCCCCACTCATGGGGGGATGGATGACTACCACTAATACCACCCCTACTCATAGGACGGGTAATGCATGACACAACCAGCATACTCCCACATAAGGAATGACAGAAAATGACATCCCCCCCAACACCCTGACAAGCGTGTGTAGTCTGTGTCAAATGCCTACAAGACTGAACATGACATTGAACATACAATGTGACCCCCTAACACATGTGTCACACATAAATGTGTGTGGCCTCCACAATGCAAGCCGACCATGGCCACTGTGGCAATGGGCTCGAACACCCCATCACCACAGTGACTAAAAGGGAAGTATGGTGTCCATAGCTGATGCACTTATTGAACAGTGTGGCAATGGGGCCTAAAGCCCCATCACCACAGTGACCAAAAGGGAAGTGTGGGGTCCATAGCTGATGCACTTTTTGAACAGTGTGGCAATGGGGCCTAAAGCCCCATCACCACAGTGACCAAAAGGGAAGTGTGGTGTCCATTGCTGATGCACTTTTGAACAGTGTGGCAATGGGGCCTAAAGCCCCATCACCACAGTGACCAAAAGGGAAGTGTGGTGTCCATAGCTGATGCACATTTTTGAACAGTGTGGCAATGGGGCCTAAAGCCCCATCACCACAGTGACCAAAAGGGAAGTATGGGGTCCATAGCTGATGCAACTTTTGAACAGTGTGGCAATGGGGCCTAAAGCCCCATCACCACAGTGACCAAAAGGGAAGTATGGGGTCCATAGCTGATGCAACTTTTGAACAGTGTGGCAATGGGGCCTAAAGCCCCATCACCACAGTGACCAAAAGGGAAGTGTGGTGTCCATAGCTGATGCACATTTTTGAACAGTGTGGCAATGGGGCCTAAAGCCCCATCACCACAGTGACCAAAAGGGAAGTATGGGGTCCATAGCTGATGCAACTTTTGAACAGTGTGGCAATGGGGCCTAAAGCCCCATCACCACAGTGACCAAAAGGGAAGTATGGGGTCCATAGCTGATGCAACTTTTGAACAGTGTGGCAATGGGGCCTAAAGCCCCATCACCACAGTGACCAAAAGGGAAGTGTGGTGTCCATAGCTGATGCACTTTTTGAACAGTGTGGCAAGGGGGCCTAAAGCCCCATCACCACAGTGACCAAAAGGGAAGTGTGGTGTCCATAGCTGATGCACATTTTTGAACAGTGTGGCAATGGGGCCTAAAGCCCCATCACCACAGTGACCAAAAGGGAAGTATGGGGTCCATAGCTGATGCAACTTTTGAACAGTGTGGCAATGGGGCCTAAAGCCCCATCACCACAGTGACCAAAAGGGAAGTATGGGGTCCATAGCTGATGCAACTTTTGAACAGTGTGGCAATGGGGCCTAAAGCCCCATCACCACAGTGACCAAAAGGGAAGTGTGGTGTCCATAGCTGATGCACATTTTTGAACAGTGTGGCAATGGGGCCTAAAGCCCCATCACCACAGTGACCAAAAGGGAAGTATGGGGTCCATAGCTGATGCAACTTTTGAACAGTGTGGCAATGGGGCCTAAAGCCCCATCACCACAGTGACCAAAAGGGAAGTATGGGGTCCATAGCTGATGCAACTTTTGAACAGTGTGGCAATGGGGCCTAAAGCCCCATCACCACAGTGACCAAAAGGGAAGTGTGGTGTCCATAGCTGATGCACTTTTTGAACAGTGTGGCAAGGGGGCCTAAAGCCCCATCACCACAGTGACCAAAAGGGAAGTGTGGTGTCCATAGCTGATGCACTTTTGAACAGTGTGGCAATGGGGCCTAAAGCCCCATCACCACAGTGACCAAAAGGGAAGTGTGGTGTCCATAGCTGATGCACATTTTTGAACAGTGTGGCAAAGGGGCCTAAAGCCCCATCACCACAGTGACCAAAAGGTAAGTATGGGGTCCATAGCTGATGCAACTTTTGAACAGTGTGGCAATGGGGCCGAAAGCACCATCACCACAGTGATCATAAGGTAAGTGTAGTCATGGTAAAAGCTGCCAAAGCCAAACTGCATGGATGAATCCTGGTCACACAACAACAAACACATCAGTGGCATAGTAGTGCTTGTGTCCCATAGCAACATAGATTGGTTGAGGCAAACAGTGCAGTGTCACTGAAACATCGTTTTGGCCATGTGCATACAAACATCACCCATGGGGTCCCACATTGTCAACATTCACAAATAACACAATGACAGAAGTGACCATCATAATGCTGACCCACATATCTGCACCAATGGACACACAAATGTAGATATCCTGTGGAGACTGTAAATGTCAGGTGAACAAATACCATACCATGGCAGCAATGGGACATACAAACCATGATTATTGTGCTGACTGATGACCTAGGAGTCCAAGGGACAGCAGGGGAAAGCCACCAAACAACATACAGCCAATGGCACACTCAAGATATGCCAATGCAGTGGTGCTAAGGCACAAACACAAACAGGCAGACTCACACTGCATATCAAACACAACGGGTGATGGGGGGGTGTGCCAGTGTCCCCAGGCAACCACACAACATATGAGGAGGCCTGAATTCCAACCACACAGATGTGTATACAATGCCAGACAAAAGTTACTCATGGATCGGATACCCCTATGTGGGCAATCAGGCATTGTTAGATGAGAGGGAGCCCAAATTACACATGTCACACAAGCTTGTAGGAACAGCAACTAACACAGCAAGAGACAGACCCACCACAGCACTACCCCCAGGGACCCCACATTGTGCTGACACTAGCCTGCATGAGAATCCCACTGTGATGACAAAGGTAGATGTCGTTCACACTGTGAACCACAGCAATGTGTCCTGAGCAACAAACTACCATCACACCTACACAAGCTCTAATCAATCAGCACGGCCTGCCAGCCAAGGCCAATATGGAGGTAGGGGTCTAGCCGTGCAACAACTCACATTTGCACACACTCAACACCACACACCCTGATCTCCACCAATGTGCAGCAGTGAAGCTCACATGGACTGGAGACATTGCACATGCACCCATGACAATACCAGGGGTGGTGGTGGGAACTAAGGTGCAGAAAGCCATCTCACATGGCCAGTCAACAAGACTTGTCAATGTCTGACACACAGCACAGTACGCTGTACATGGGCATGATGTGAAATCCACCACAATCAATGGGATCCTGGCCATAGTCACACACCAACGAAGAAGCCAAGGTGACACACTAATAACACACGTACACAACTTCCAACATTGCAGCTCTGACCCTGAGGAGTGGCAGCAGTCACACACACAACGTGTCACAATCACTGAAAGCTACCACAAACTGTAAATCACATGACTTGTGTAAACAACAAGTGCCAAGGGGAATCCTGAATGTGTCCCATCTGCGTTTGACCACATCCCCAGCCCTGACAACAAAGACAACCTGGGATGACAACCTCATGAACATTAGTTTGCCATGCACCCACATCACGGAGAAACCAGGTCCAAGATGCTGGATGAACACAGAACAACTCAGCAAGCATCACAAACAGGAACATCCCTAGGGACACAGCCTGTGTAAGAAAAGGGAAGGGAACACACACAGACATGCTTACACAACACACAACACATGCCCACGCAATGTCACCGGATTACACACTGCCATGAGGGCACTCCACTCCTGTGGAAGGTCCGCTGTGCCAAACCTTGTCTGTGCACGACCCAAACATGTCAGCAGAACACTCCGTCAGTCAGTCAACAACTACAACACACAGAAGGCTCTGCTCACATCATCCTGGGTACGGGAGTGTCACGTCAGTCATCTGCATACACCCAAAACACGAGTCAAGCAAGTTGCACTGTATACACAGATGAGTCCTTCGACATTGATGTGCAAAACTGCATGTCCAGTGGAGCTGGGCACACAGTCAGGGAAATCGGAACATTGAACAGTGGTAAGCCCACCAGATGTGCATCAGTGTAAGACAAAGATGTTCATTTACAAATGCTAAACGTACATCCCTGTGTCAAATGCTGAACATTACACCCTCAGACTGCAGCAAAGGATGCCATAGATCCAGACTACAACAGGACACATATCCCATGGACCACATGGAGTCCAACACAGCAACACTTCATTTTCCTGATATGAACACTATTACAACTGCAAATGCAGGATGCTACTCATCCACATCATGTACATCAAAAGAAAAGCCACAATTAAACAAAAAGAGGCTTTATTCAGCAAAGTCAAGGTAAACTCTGAAGTCCAAAGGAAACTAAGGCCAATGGCCAGTCCAAGATCACAGTCCCAACAGGGTGATAAGTGACAACTGGTCACCCATTGCTTGCCTGCACTGGTACGGACAGGAGACATCCCCCTTGGAGGGGCATACAAGGGGCAGGCCAGGCACCGCATGGACAGGATCAGGGGATGGCAGAGTGAGGCAGTGAAGGGGTGGTGGGTGCAGGAGTGTCACCGGCAACTGCAGTGGAGGTGTCTGACTCAGGGGGGGCCGGCACCACTGTGGTACACAAGTCAGTTAGTGTGGGTGCTGCAACCACTGCAGTGGGCTGGTCTGATGTAGTGGACTGGGTCCCCACTGCAGTGCCCGAGTCAGACGGGGTGGTTGTGGACTCCACTGCAGTGCATGACTCCAAGGGAGTGGAAGGGTGGGCAGATGAGGTGGGCAGGATAGAGGGTGGGGACCCGGTCTCCACACCAGTGGCACTAACAGGCAGAGCGTATGGGTTGGGGGTGGAAGAGCAAGTGGCAGTGGGGAGGGCCTAAGCAGTCTGGGGATGTGGTATCGGTGTGTGGGGGAACCTGGGGCAGGGTGTGGCGGGGGAACCTGTGGAGTGGTGGCCTGGGGGATGGAGGAGAGAGACTGGGTGGTGGAGCTGCGTGGTGGTGGTGGTGGGGTCTTGCTCTTCCTGGTCCGGGGGGACTTCCGAATGGGGTCCTGTGTCTGCCTGCACCTGGGGGAGGGTGTCCGGGGGCGAGGGGCACTCCCCTCTGTGTGGGTGGACTTCCTCTTCGCCCGGTATGCTGGATCAGCAGGATCGGAGGGGAAGAGGCCGAGGTCACACAGGAAGATCTGCTGTGTAGGTGGGGTAGCAGGTGAGGCAAGGGAAGGGGTCTTGGAGGGAGAGGATTTGGAGGACTGCGGAGTGACTGTGGATGCCTGTGTGTGTGTCTGTTCCCCATCCCCTGAGTGTGTGGTCTCAGTCCCCTGAGGATGCTTGTGTGCACGTCTTGCCTTTCTCTTGGGTGTGTCTGTGCTGCTCGTGTCTGTGTGCTTGGGTGATTGTGCAGGTGTGCATGTGCTTTGGACAGGTAGGGTGGCAGGAAGTGTGGACGGGGCAGAGGTGGGAGGGGTGAGGGACTGTTGGAGGAGGGACACGGCTGCCGTCAGGGAGGAGTCCATGGACTTATTGCTCCTCTGTAGGGCAGACATACCCGTCGAGATGCCCTCCATGAACGACACCAGCTGTGTCAACAGAGTGGTGTGTGCATGGAGGACACTCAGCATTGCTGTCTGCCCTACATGGAGCTGCCGAAGGAGGTACACAGACTCCTCACTCAGGGCAGCAGGGGACACAGGGGCAGGGGGTGCGGTGCCTGGCACGAAGGAGACACGCTCCCGAGCATGGGAGCCTCCACGGACCTCAGGAATGGGAGCCAATGGGAGGGCGGTGGTGGTGGTGGTGGGGCCAGACAGACTAGCTGGCCTTTGGTGGCTGCTGAGACCCGCCTCCACAAGGGAGTCATCCTCCGAGCTGCTGTGGTCCTCAGCTGAGGTGGATGGTGCTGAGGACTCCTCGGTGTGGCTCCCCTCGCCCTCTGTGCCACTGGGTCCCTCAGACCATTCGTCGGATGCTGACCCAGTCTGGCTCCGCTGCTCCTCCTGGTCCATGGAGTGTCCCCTCCTGTGGCCGTGGATGTATCTGCAAACAATTAGGGAAACAGACAAACATCAGTCACCTGCACTGACCACACACACCACAGTAAGTACAGCACATCACAGAGCAAGCCCTGGCATCCTTAGTTGAACATTGCCTAAAGTCCTCACACAGATTCGGGGAAGCCAATTGTCAGTCTGATGGTCAACCATGGGACTCACACCCCTCCTGCCCTTGCACCCATCTGTCTGGTGCCTGTCTGATGGTAAGACCCCAGTGTGGACACATGCACCACCTACACAGTTGTTGGACATTGCAGGGAACACGGTGAAGTATGTGAATATGCACACATCACATCTCTTGCCACTGAGTCAGTGCAGGTGTCCAGAGAAAGGGATGGCCAGAGTCTAAATAGAAATGCATGTGATGCATACCAGCACCAGACACCATGATCCACCCATGTCCGGATAGTCAATGCCACAATGGGGTGCATGTTGCACATGTCACTCCCCTGCAGGATCAGTCTTAGGAAGTTTAACCCCTTCGCTGCGTTCGTCGGCCAACGGCCGTCGCGAGCACTACCTCGGTAGTGCTGCGCACGTCCGTTGGCCGACGCGGCCCCGCCCACTCCTTTAAACCGCCGCACCGCGGTGGAATGTTCGCCGCGGTAAAGGGGTTAATGCCATGACACAGGCATGCGTGCAAATTCATACATCACTGTCTCCAGTCACATGGCCATGGCAGCCAGCCAACAACAGTCTGCACTGTGTCACAGTCCTAGGACATGGGGAATGCAAGTTATGTAACTGACAAGTGCACATGTCCATCCCCCAAAAACAACATCATCTGAACTACTATTTGTCCACGTCATTCCAATTGGACATATGGGGGACACGAAACACAACTCTCTGAACATGAGCACCTCACAGTGTGCTGTGAATGAAAAACAGCTGCCTGAAAGTCACACCTGTGTGCACAGTCAAGTGATCAGACACCTATAAGTCACAGAAGTATCGTCTCTCATGGTCACATCTCAGATGGCATGCTGAGCCATAACCGACAAACATACCAGTAGTCCTGACAATGAAGCCACAGCACAATGACACAGAGGCAGACACCTGAGGGAACATGTCACTGATCACAACATGTCAGATGATCCACGGGAGTGGGAGTACAGAGTGTATTGTATGCCCTGGAGTAGGCATGACTGTCCAGCTCCACCTGTAAGAGGGATGAGTCCTGGACAGTAGGGAGGTGTCTAAGCATGTGTGACACACTTGATATACATACTCCTGAGGCCCAAACATTCTTCCCACCCACAGCATGGGGGTGTGCCAAATACCCCAGGGACATGTGGTGAATCAGATCAGTAAGTGGACCACAAATCAAAGTTACACCCAGATTACATGTCAGGACTTGGGCATTGTGTGAGCAATTGACCCACCCATGAATCCCACAACATAGTCACCGGAACAAATGCTGTCCCCCACCTTGAGCAAAGCAAAATGCAATGACACAGTCCCCAAGTGACACAATTTCCTGACTGTAAGGGCCACACATATGCGTATCAGATGAGGAGTGGGCATGTCACAATAGAGGGACATGGGTCCTGGACCACAAGACTGATGTACTGTGGAAGTTTAACCAGGCCAGAGGAGGGCACATAGCATATCAGACAAAGTGCACAGTGCTGTCATGGACTCACCCCTCCTTGCTGCTGTCTGGCCTTCAGCTGCCCATCCAGGTCAGGGAAGACCACCGCCAGGATCCTGAGCATGTGGGGGTCAGGGTCCGGTGTCCGCCCCTCCTGCGAGGAGGCGACAGCTTCAGCTGGACCATTGCAATCCTCCGGGTCCAGCCTCGAAGGTCCTGCCACCTCTTCTGGCAGTTGCGGATCCGACGCTTGTAGTCCCCCACGGATCTTACTGCCTGGGCGATGGTCAGACAGATTTTCTGTTTCTGGTGGGCATCAACCTGTGAGGATGACAAAGTGAAAATGCCATTACTACACATGCAACATGTCCGTGCATCACACAGTTGGATATACATGTCTCAATCACTGGGGCACATGATGTACACAGGCAGTGCAACGATGGCTATGAACACTTTGCCAGCAGTTACTACATGGTATCATTGCATGGAAAGTAAACCTTGTTGGAATGCACTGTTACTGCACTGTACCTGTTCAGTGCATGTAAATACACACTTTGAGGGCTCAGAACTACTCAGTGAGCATGCTAGCCAGTGGTGTGCACACTGTAAGTCCTGCTAGTCAGACAACATGCAAAATTAGAAAGGCAGTGGACAGCACACTCACCTGCTCCCCTGGTGTCCCATACAGCTTGCTGTACTGTGGAAGGAGGCTGTCCAGCAGGGCCTGGTTCTCCTCAAGGCTGGGGCTCTCTCCACAGTACGTGCCATTGCAGTAGCCAGAGGATGCAGAGACAGCAGCAGTGTTGGTGGCAGATGTCATCCTGGAGCATGTAGTGCAGGCAAGTGAGCTCTCAGGGGAACAGCCAGCATTATATGTGTGCTGCAGAGGCAGATACTGTCCCATGTGTCCAAAGTGATAGGTCCAAGTCGTTTGCATCTTCTGAATCTGACCAATCCATGGAATAGCAGCACTAATACACGCCCACAGCATCCTTCAAATCTTCAACTTCATGACACCCATGATTTTGCAACATTGTTGTGGCTGGCCAACTGAATTCACTGCATCAGACTCGTTGGAGCTTCGAAAACGCGTCCGTTGCCATGCCAGGCCCCAGCCAATGCATGCGCACCGATCGGTCCATTGCTGTACAACGCGTATTTCGGGATACAACGCGTACCCACTCACAACAGATGCAATGGGCCGGCCGGGCACCCCAATCGGTCCATTGCTGTACAACGCGTATTCCGGGATACAACGCGTACCCGCTCACAACAGATGCAATGGGCCGGCCGGGCACACCGATCGGTCCATTGCTGTACAACGCGTATTTCGGGATACAACAGATTCAATGGGCCGGCCGGGCACACCGATCGGTCCATTGCTGTACAACGCGTATTTCGGGATACAACAGATGCAATGGGCCGGCCGGGCACACCGATCGATCCATTGCTGTACAACGCGTATTTCGGGATACAACGCGTATCCGCTCACAACAGATGCAATGGGCCGGCCGGGCACACCGATCGGTCCATTGCTGTACAACGCGTATTTCGGGATACAACAGATGCAATGGGCCTGCCGGGCACACCGATCGGTCCATTGCTGTACAACGCGTATTCCGGGATACAACAGATGCAATGGGCCGGCCGGGCACACCGATCGGTCCATTGCTGTACAACGCGTATTCCGGGATACAACAGATGCAATGGGCCGGCCGGGCACACCGATCGGTCCATTGCTGTACAACGCGTATTTCGGGATACAACGCGTACCCGCCACAACAGATGCAATGGGCCGGCCGGGCACACCGATCGGTCCATTGCTGTACAACGCGTATTTCGGGATACAACGCGTACCCGCTCACAACAGATGCAATGGGCCGGCAGGGCACACCGATCGGTCCATTGCTGTACAACGTGTATTCCGGGATACAACAGATTCAATGGGCCGGCCGGGCACACCGATCGGTCCATTGCTGTACAACGCGTATTTCGGGATACAACAGATGCAATGGGCCGGCCGGGCACACCGATCGGTCCATTGCTGTACAACGCGTATTTCGGGATACAACGCGTATCCGCTCACAACAGATGCAATGGGCCGGCCGGGCACACCGATCGGTCCATTGCTGTACAACGCGTATTTCGGGATACAACAGATGCAATGGGCTGGCCGGGCACACCGATCGGTCCATTGCTGTACAATGCGTATTTTGGGATGCAACAGATGCAATGTTCCGGCCGGGCACACCGATCGGTCCATTGCTTTACAACGCGTACCTGTACAGGTCAGTCGCATATGTCACCATGCTTGTCACTGGTGAACGTATGCCAGGCACATATACCTGCCAGAAACACAGGGGCACACCTACAACACCACACCCAGTCCACACTGTTTCCTAAGGCATGTAAGGCTGCATTACCTTTTCTGTGTATGGGGGTTGACATGTGGTTTCTGTGGTGGCACTTGTGGGCAGCCACACCCAGGCTGTGCATGTGTTAGTGGGGACAGGGTCCTTTGTGTGTTGTGCACATGACCACTGTGATGTGCAACAGTTCATTTTGGAGCATGTGGCATGGTCACATTTCCAGGTTGTATATGTGTGTGACATGTCACATACCCCCAGGGTCCCATGGGGGAAGGCATGTACTTCACAGGATGACCCATAGCCACAATAGTGATGTCCCTCCACAGTCTGTGTGCATGTTGTGTTTCCGATGTCTCTGATTCCATGTGCAAGATGGGAGACAGTCTCCACATCAATGTTGTTTGTGCATGGACTTTGATGTTGTGCGTCACTGGCGTCCATGTCTGTTCTGCGGAGGCGACCGGGGCCACTACCTGTGGGAGTCATGTTTGTTTTTCTGACGTGTACATGACACGCCATGTCATGCCAGTGTCCATGTGGCAAGACAGGGTCACTGGGAATCTACCTGTCAATGAGCTGTGACGCCTGTGGCGCATCTGTCCAGACATGTCACTGTGGTGTGTGTGTGGAACGTGACAGCAGGAAATGGGTATTGTGACACAGCCTAATGGTTTCCCATAGCACAACCTGGGACCTGTTGTGCACACATGTTGTACTGAGAAGTTAGATGATGGGCACGTAGGTGTGAGTTATGTCCGAACAGAACGGCACACACATCAAGTACTTGTGTCTCGTAATGATGTATCATGTGAAATTGAGTATGGTGAATGGCACATATGTGGGGTGACTGACAATCTTTCTTTCTTCAACCTATGCACTGCAGGGCTCCAGCTGTCCATAGACCATTCCCTGACCTGGCAACGATGGTGGAACGTGACAGCATCCGACGGTACCGCTTCACCAGGCAGCTGAATGATGATTTGGCAGTGCGCTTGGCACCACATTTGCAAAATGGCCGGCCGTACCCTACGGCGCTGACACCCAAGGTGAAGGTAATGGCAGCCCTACACTTCTTTGCCACCGGTACCTTTCAACACACTGTGGCGACTGCCGGTGGGATGTCACAGACTATGTTCAGCTGTGTGCTACGCGATGTTTTGGAGGCAATGTTGAGATGCCTGAACCAGTTATAGCAAAAAACCTCCCCTATGACCTATATTTCTTTACTAAAGATTAAATCTAGTATGGGTTAAAGTACAAAACCAAAATTACATAATTATAATATTGAAATACACATAAACATGTTCTCTTTTTTTATATAAATTCATTTTATTTTTCATACTTATTTTCTTTCATCTGTTTTTGATCAACATTTACCACGTGTGCCCAGACCTGTTGGCTTAGGTCATCGTAATTGTCAATTGGAAACGTGTTATATTTATGTGTTCCCTATACCCAAATATGCATATGTGTTTTGTATGATTGTGAGTGATTGTGAGGAATGAATGTGTTGTCATTTGATTGATTTATTCATTGGGGGTTGATTCAGTCGTATTGTATATAATAATTTGTAATAATTTTTGTATTTAAAAAATCAAAAAGTGTTCCTTTTTTTAGTGAACATAAAAAATATGGATTAATAAATGTTGATCAAAAACAGATGAAAGAAAATAAGTATGAAAAATAAAATGAATTTATATAAAAAAAGAGAACATGTTTATGTGTATTTCAATATTATAATTATGTAATTTTGGTTTTGTACTTTAACCCATACTAGATTTAATCTTTAGTAAAGAAATATAGGTCATAGGGGAGTTTTTTTGCTATAATTGTTTGTGTTTCCCCTCTTCCTCCCTGACCTTAAATGCCTTTTAGAGGGGGTCCCTTTATTTACAAGTGATATGCCTGAACCAGTACATCTATTTCCCTACATGTCAACAACTCACTGACGTCAAGAGTGACTTCTATGCCCTGGGGAGGATGCCACATGTCATTGGCTCCATTGATGGGACACATGTGGCTTTGATACCACCACAGGCACCTGAGCAGGCATACCGGAACCGTAAACATTACCATTCGATCAATGCTCTGGTGGTATGTCTTGCAGATATGAGCATCACACATGTGTGTGCCCGTTTCCCTGGTTCAGCACACGATGCCTACGTGATGAGGAGTAGTCGCATCCCGAGGATGATGGCACAGATGCAGAACCAGCGTGCCTGGCTTGTCGGTGTGTACTGACTTTGTACCATTGTGTGTGTTCTGATCTGTAGTATTCCACCCACTTTTCAACTCAGCTAATGTGCACTTGTCTGTCCGTAGGTGACTCCGGATACCCCAACATGCCGTGGTTGCTGACACCCCTCAGGAACCCTGTGACACCAGCCCAGATGCACTACAATGAGGCACATGGTCGGACCAGGAGAGGTATTGAGCAGACCTTTGGTCTCCTGAAGAGCCGCTTCCGCTGCCTGGACAAGACAGGAGGGGCCCACCCATATGCCCCAGCAAAGGTGTGCAAGATTGTCATCGTCTGCTGCATGCTACACAACCTGGCAGTGCGGAAGGAGTTGCCTCTCATCCTGGATGACGATGACCAACGTCCGCCACCTGTGGAGGATCCTGGCCTGGACCACAATGCCAGTGATGATGATGATGATGATGGTGATGTCCGCACACAGCTCATCACCAACTTCTTCAGCTGAATATGAGTATCCAGGGAGATGTAATGTGAATGATGTGAGTTTGCATGATATGTGTGGGTGGTGCTCTGGTGCTGTTTGAGTGTGGCCATGTGCTACTTGACTGGATGCATGCAGCAATGTGAGCTTACAGGTAGTCTGTACTCCCCAACAGTTTTGACATGCTAACTTGGTTTTGTGTAGTTGTCTTGTGACATGTATTGGGCCTGAGTATTGCAGTTCTGTCCTGTTCTTCAGTGGTTTTAACTGTGTGTCATGTCTATCCTTCACAGGGTGCTTACTGAGTACTTTGGTCAACTTGGATCCCCCGACACCATGATTCAGCTTTCAGGGTGGCAGCAGTAATTTGCCTACAAGTGATGTGCCACACACCCCTGGACTTCATATCTTCTGCACTTGTTGACTGTGTGGCCACTGCCACGTGGGTAAACCTTGCATTTGTAGTGGAAACAACATGTTGCAAATGTGTAATGAACCTGTGCTTCACTTTGGGATGTGCGTTGTCTGTGGTCACACATCTGACTGACATTTGCTTACTGCACCTGTGGGCTAGTTGACACAGACTCTGAATAGGTGAGGTGTCTGTGCATTCCACTGTATTTCCTGGCAACATCACTGTGGGCGATGAGTCCGATGGCCCTGGTGTCTGTGTTGTGTAGCCCTAGTGGTGTGTCTCCCTCATATGTGTCACGTCACCATGACTTACACGACGGTGTTGTACTTGCTGTAGCAGTTAGCATACACAGTGTAATTTAGCAGGTCATCATCACCATTACAGTATCCACATTTGAATAACAACAGAGGCAAGTATGGTGTACTAGTGATTTTATTTACAGAAATGTGTGTGTGATAGTGCACAGGATGGTGGGTGCTGTACATTGGGATTGTGATCCAAAGTTCCCAGATGAGTTGGAAGTCTTGGTAGCAGAAATGTCCTGAGTGAAGTCCACAGTCATATGATACATTAGTCCAACTTGAACTCCCCATGTCATGTGGGAGAGTAGTGTTGCATTCGACAGGGTGAAACGTTTGCACACAAAGGAGAATTTCCGGAACAGATGTTGGCTTCCTGGGGGATGTACGTGGCCATCAACCTCTCAGTTTTCCTTCCTCGGATGACCCCTCTTCTTTGGGGGGGGACCCTCACGTGCAGGCTGCGGCGGTGCAGGGGAGTCTCCGCCAGAGTCCTCCTCCCTCCCTGTGGCGGTGTCAGTTGTTGCAGCACCAGATGTTGTGGGCACACAGGGAGGTGTGGCCATGTTGGTGCTAATCTGGCGGAGGCATGTCAATATGTCCCTATGCTCCGCTGTGAGTTCTTGCAATGTGTCCCACTTGGACTCCATGCGAGACATGTGTGCCTCCACACGGGACATGTGGGAGTCCAAGCAGGCATGATGGGCAGCCTGCTGCTGTTGTATGTCCTTGAGGATCCCCATGACCTGTCTGACCTCTCCGGTGCTATCCTGGTACGCATCAGCGATGCGTGCCAGTTGTGGGTCATCATGCAGTCCAGACCCCTCTGCAAGCAGCGACCTATGTCTACCACCCCTCCCACCACCCCTGGCGACACGTGCAGGACCTGCGGTGGCACGCACAGGTGACCCAAGGCCCCCTTGGGGGTTGTTAGTGGTGTTGTCGTCCATTGCTCCACGCTGGGCCTGGGGCTCTGTGCTGTTGCCATTGGTGGTCCTTGGTCTGTCCGTGTCGGCGGGGGTGGTGTGTGTGTTGGCAGTTGTTGGAGGGGTGGGTGCAGGGGGTGCAGGTGTTGGTCCAGCTGGTGCTGCATGATGACTCACACCGGAGATGCCAGGTAGGTCTTCGCCATCCGAGGAGGGCAGAGGCTGTTCCACACCAGTGAGCTCTGTGTCCCCCGGAGCCTGGGACAGGGACTCCTCCTCGCCTGCTGCTCTGTCCCCATCATCATCACCTGTATTTGGAAGAGACACACATTGTATGTTATGTTTCTACAGGCATCAATGGTTCACACACCTGACAGTTGTGACTGTACCTCTGGATGCGGGCATGTACATTGCATTGTCCTAAGTTGTCACAGTAAGAGGTTGATATTGGTGTAGCACATTGTCATGCATACCTGGGGCATTTCAATGTGAATGTTGAGGTGTGTGCATGGCCAGCATTGGTTGTATTTGGTGGACATCCGGCCATCCTTCTCCACCTAACCCAGTTATCCCACCATGAAGCATGCCACCCTTGCAGTGGGTTCAGGTTGACTCTCAGGATGTCATTCAGTGGTGTCTTGCTGTTGGTTGTTGCACAGTTCCCAGCAGGGCCTTGTGCTCCCCACAGCAGTAACCAGTGTCAGCCATCTTGTCAGTCCTTATCCACACCCTGTGATGTGAGCATGGTTCAGAGTGGTGTTGATGGGCCAATTGTGAGGGTGAGCAGTTTCTGTGACTACAACTCTCATCATGCTATTGCCTACACCCCCTTCCCAGCATGCCCGTACTTCCTTCCTTTGGACTCTGCTTCCCTGTGGGGTAGTGTGCCTGTGCTGACAGGAAGGCTGACAGTGTTGTCCTTGCGTTTGTTTGGCTACAAGTCCCAATAGTGTCCCTGTGCTTCACACAGCATTACCCAGGGTGGTGGTTCTTTGTGGGATCTTCATTTGGTATGTGAGGCATTACATTCTCCCAGGTGGGTTATGTGGAGTTTGTGTTGAGGGGGTGTGTGAGGTGAGCTGCTTGTAACTATGGTCAGTGCTGTGAGTCCTCCTTCCCACCCAGCCAGATATCCCACCATGCAATGTGCTTGCATTGCAGGGAGTGCAAGTTGGCTTTCAGGATGTCAGGCAGTGGTGTTGTGCTGTTTGTTGGTGCACAGTTCCCAGCAGGGCCTTGTGCTCCCCACAGCAGTACCCAGTGTCAGCCATCTTGTCAGTCCTTTTCCACTCCCTGTGATGTGAGCATGGTTCAGAGTGGTGAGGATGGGCCAATTGTGAGGGTGAGCAGTTTCTGTGACTACAACTCCCATCATGCTATTGCCTACACCCCCCTTCCCAGCATGCCCGTACTTCCTTCCTTTGGACTCTGCTTCCCTGTGGGGTAGTGTGCCTGTGCTGACAGGAAGGCTGACAGTGTTGTCCTTGCGTTTGTTTGGCTACAAGTCCCAAGAGTGTCCCTGTGCTTCACACAGCATTACCCAGGGTGGTGGTTCTTTGTGGGATCTTCATTTGGTATGTGAGGCATGGCATTCTCCCAGGTGGGTTATGTGTAGTTTGTGTTGAGGGGTGTGTGAGGTGAGCTGCTTGTAACTATGGTCAGTGCTGTGAGTCCTCCTTCCCACCCAGCCAGATATCCCACCATGCAACGTGCTTGCATTGCAGGGAGTGCAAGTTGGCTTTCAGGATGTCAGGCAGTGGTGTTGTGCTGTTTGTTGGTGCACAGTTCCCAGCAGGGCCTTGTGCTCCCCACAGCAGTACCCAGTGTCAGCCATCTTTTCAGTCCTTTTCCACTCCCTGTGTTGTGAGCATGGTTCTGAGTGGTGTTGATGGTCCAAATGTGAGGCTGCCCATTATCTGTTACTACGAGTCCCATCATGCTCTTGGCTACACTGACTTCACCAGCATACACAGGATTCCTTCCTTTCTGTGAGCTTCCCTGTGAGGTGGTGTTCTAGTGGTGGCTAAATATCTGACAGTGTTTGTTGGTTATATTTGTGCCACTGCCTAGCTCAATTTGGTATTGGATTTGTACATGTCATGACACAGTTACATATCACTATGAGATGGCATGTATTGTGTTTATCTGTCTGACATACACTTTTTGGGATGATTATCTTTTGTTTGCTGTTGATTTGCTAGGGGTGCATGGTTTGACTGTCCCCTTGACAGTGATGTGTGTGTATTGGCACACAATATTGTGTATATTAGTTGTGTACTCACCAGGCTCTGGGATGTTTGTTAGTCCATATACGCTCACTGGTGGTAGGATGGCCCGCACCTTCTCCTCCCAGGGCCTGAGGTATACTGGTTTGGCAGGAGGGCTACTGCCGGTGTGCTGGCTCAGGAGGTAATCCTTCTTCAGGAGGTCCCTGACCCTCCTGCGCACATCATACCACCTGTTCTGGATGTCTTCCTTTGTGCGCAAACATGGTGATTGTGCATTCACCCTGTCGACGATCCTCGCCCACATCTTGGTTTTCTGCGACATGGGGGTCTGTTGGACCAATGTGCCAAACAACTGTGGCTCTACCCTCAGGATCTCGTCTACCATGACTTCCAATTCACTATCTAGGAACTTTGGATTCTTCTTTAGGGGCATGGTGATGGGTGGTGGTGGTGATTGATGTGTGTGTGTGTGTGCAAGTGAGGGTGTGTGAGTGTAGGTTTTGCTGTGTGTGTGTGAGGGTGCTATTTGTTGAGGTGCTAATGGTGTGTGGCTTTTGTGTTGGATGAGCTGTGTGTGTGTCTGTGTTTGCTGTGTGATGGTGTTCTCTGCTGGCAGGTCAGTGGAATTTGCAAAGGATCATGGTAGGGATTTGTGGCCTTTATGTAGGTGGAGTTGGGGGTGTGTCCTTGTTAAATTTTTTTCACCCCCTGTATTTATTGGCTTTGTCATTGCTTGTTTGGCCCTCTTTTTTTGTATTTTTTCATTTGTGATTATTGTGCATGTTGGAGTCGTTCTTCTGACCGAGTAGGACGTTGCAGTTATCTCGTGCGTGCCTCTCCGAGTCGTTCCCGCTGTGTTTCAGCTCTGTTTCATATGCGGCGTACGCGTCGTTCGCGGTGTATTGTGTTTGTTCGGCTGGGTTTTGTATGTGTGTCGGTCGTACGGCTTGTGCTCCGTGCGAATCGGTCTGCTTTTGCACCCATTGCATCGTACTGCGTGGGTCGGAGTTCGCGGGTACGTTTCGTTCGGCTTTCTTCCTGGTGCATGTCGGTCGGTTCGATTTGTGTGGTTTTCCGGCCGGATAGCTTGTTTCCGTCCGGGTCGGTCGTTCGCATTGAGTTCCGTACGAGTCGGTCGTGATTCACATGCATTTCATCGTACTTCCCAGGTCGGGCAACGCCGGTACGTGTCGGTCGGACTATTATCCCATACCGAGTCAGTCAGTTTTTTTCCGGCCCGAATCGGAATCGACCACTTAGTCTGATCAAGACCATAACCTTTTAAAGATGGGCTTGATCAATGTAACTTCTACAATAAAACATACATTCAAGATACACAACCTATTTGAAAGAACAATCATGTATAGGGCCTAACAGAAACAGTTTTCTTAAGTCGAATGACACAATTTAATTCACAAGGAAGTATTTATTTCAACCCCAACTGATGAGACAAGTATAGAACCATCTCCTTCCCCTTCTCCTCTTTTCTACACTCTTCCTTGTCACACCATTTTAAAATGGATTCAATCAAGGCTTGAAGGGGGCCCAGAGAGTACAAAATAAAGTATAAACAACACAACACAACCTCATCCTTAACAATAAGTTGAAAACTAAAAAGAAAATTAATCTAAATATTAACAAAGAGCAAACTTGTCCTAAAATGCAAAATCCATGTACAGTAGACTAAAAGGCTCCTAAAATATAGTCCCATTTAAGGTCATATTAATATCAAAATAGGAGAAAACATACTCCATTACAGTTATCATCAAATGCAATGTATGTGACCTACACAAACATCTTATCTTTTGGGCTTATACATTATTCTACCTGATATGCTTGTTTTACTTCCTTTGCCAAAATTCACATTCCAGACATTAGATTCCTCCAATAGTTATTTTCTCGAATTTATGCCATTTTCTACTAATTGATGTCCAAAATAAGCCACTTCCTTTTTATTGACTTTGCACTTTTTAAAGTCAGTTAATCCTTTACTTGCAAGAATGGTAAGTAATTTGTTATCATATTCCTACCTGTTTTTCCCATATTATTATGGGAAAAACAGGTAGGAATATGGTAACAAATTACTTACTTATGTATGTCCGCTTCAAAAAAGCAGTGTTTTTTACTCCTTTAAAACTTTTGGGCATTAACCTTTGGAACATAGCAGATGCAGAAGCTAGAAAAAATGGGGCCCTTTTGAACCTGACACATCCTATAGGAGTTATGAAAGTCCTCAATCTTTTACTTTCTGAGTGAAGTGCTCCTTGATGGTATACTGCTATAATGTCTATTTAAGAAAACAGTTTCACACCTTGTGTGGCAGCCAAAAATTAATTGGTTTTTCATAAGGCAAATCTATCTACAAAAATGTTATTATTGAGATATCTAAGTTCGACACATAATCTATCAATCAATAGCTTTATTCAATCATTAAAAAAATTATCATAAATGCACATATAATACATTCGGAACACAGAGAAATTACAAAGAATAAGAATCAATTTACAGCGCATTTTACTAACAATCAATGATTATGCATCAAACTTCACTGTGTTTACACTTATAACCATAAAAGTAGAAATAGTTTTCAAAACATAAGTGATTTGCTGTGCAAGACAGATTTGAGGAAAGTACATACACTGAAACAAATCTCAGTCGAATTAAGCTGTTGAAGAAATTACAATGCAGGTTGTATCAGGTCAGCACTCCACAGCACAGGAACTAAAGATCATTTAGAATATACACAATAAAATTCACAAGAAAAAGGTAAAATGTAATAAACTCTGTGAGGAATGCTCAGCACATGGACAAGTAGGGATAGCAGAAGGATCATGCTAGCACGTAGGAAAACAAAGATGACACTGATAATCCCCTATCTAAATCTGGTCAGGAGCATCCTGACCCACATATTAAACACCATATCTAAGTATAGTTCTGGGCCAGAAGAAGTTAGGATCGGAATGTATTCTTGATTACTTGATTTTATTGGTTCCACAAAATCCCGTTCCTACTGCCTAAAGGTCAAAAAGTTCAATTTTACCATACATCTGTCTGTCTCATTTAATTCACTAGGTTTTAAAAAGATGGAGGGTCTGCCTAACTTATTGCCAATCTGTTTATTATAACAGAGCCATGGAATCTGATGCCCCAAATCACAGAATAAGCAGTCATCAATAACCTCTTTATTAAATAAAGTATGAGGATTACCCAATAATTGAGCACCATACCAGCAGAGGGACCAGGTATATAAGACCTTCCACAAAGGCAAGCCAGAACTCATGGATAGCGTAAGTAGAACAACTTACTGGGAGACCCCAAATGCTCCTACATGCTCTGTTTTCCTCAGCCTGTAAAACACTATGGGGCTTATTTACAAGCCCATTGCGCTGCTGGTGCGTCACTTTTATTGACGCACAAGCAGCTCAATGCCTCCCCAAAATTTCCTGCCCTTTTATTTTGATGCACGGCAGCGCAGCAGGAAGGCGCTGCTGTGCGTCAAAATATTGTAAATGAGGCTTTATGTTTTTTAATTCACACACTCCAGAACCATAGGTTAAAACCGATAAGCATTGTCTTTTATAAACTTCCAGAAGTGGGGTGATTGGTTTCTAACCAATGTTGGATGCCACATTGAACAGGAACCCAACTGAATTAGAAAATCTCTGCCTTTTCTGGCCTAAACACGGAACCCAAGAACACTATGCCCCTGATTCACAGTGGTAAACCTACACTTTTGTGTAAGTTTAGGTTTTTTGTATTCACAAATCAGCAGGCCTGTGCATCTTTTTGTGTGCAGAGTCATCTGCCCTGACTGTGGAGTCTCCGCAGATGTAAACTTACTTTTAACTTGTATTTTGTGAATACCAAAATAAACATAAACTTACACATCAGTGTAAGTTTACCTCTGTGAATCTGGCCCGGAGTCAAAACTTACTCCCAAATAGGGAATTTGATGAATTTGCACAATCGTTTTACCATGAATGGCCATGCAGCGAGATTTCATATTTCTGGCTATAGGTCATAATAAAAAGTTTTCATTAAATTGGTTTCCAGGGTCAATTGGCCCATAAAATCAACAAGGCATCCAGCAGATTTTTAAGCCCATTTGAGATTCTTCAAAGAAGTACAGCATCATTTGCATATAATAAAAGAGGGACAACCTTATTCTTAACAAGCATGTACTGATCCTTAGCAACCAAGGCTGCCTCTAGCCCGTTGATATACAGTAAAAATAATATTGGGGCAAGAACGTAGTCTTGCCAGACCTGCCCGAGCCAGATTGAAAGACTCTGTGCATTCTCCACTCGTTCCGTACCTAACGGAAGCTCTAAAAGCCACTAAACCTTTGTCAACCCCCCAGGATTCCAGTATAAGCCAGAGTTTTGAACTAATGCTATCCAAAGGCACAGGAAAGATCCAAAAATGCTAGGTAAATGGAGTTGCATTTGCAAATTGTATATTTGCCTATCAAATGATGTAATTTGAGATACTGTTCCATCGTACCTAGCCCGCCTTTAAACCATTCTGCACCCTTAGAACACAATTATCAGATACCCATGAAGTTAATCTATCAAAAACGATCCCACCAACACTTTTCACTGTAGAATAAAACAGGGAGATTGGTCGATAACAACTAGAGATCATACGACTCCCCTTTTCAAACACCGGTACTCTAATAGCAGATTGCCAGGACTGGGGGAAACTGGATTAACAAGCAAAGTTTTAATAGTTGGTGAGTGGAGGTGCCCACAGTTCAGGATTAAGTTTATAAAGATCCATCGGGACCAGACGCTTTTTTTACAGGACTTTTATTAATTGCCACTATCACCTTGTCCAGACAAAACTCGATGTCAATGGGAAAATTGGGTGGGGATTGATCAGTTGCCTCAATGTTTCTCTGTATTAGTCAATAGATTTTTTGAAAATGCTCCACCCACTCATCAGGGCCTATATTCGCGCTCACACTTTTATTGCGATGATTAGATAACTTGTTACAATTAAGAATATGCCAAAACATACTAGTGTTTGTGAATTTACAGGAAAGGACCAGTTTGATTCAAAAGTCTAGCTGCAAATCTGATTTTCTTTTGCTCAGTGCCTGCTTATACTCCTTTCTACACTGAGCAACTATATCTCTGTATCTTGGAATTGCATGCAAGGCTCAACGAAGGCGATTATTGACTTGCCTGCAAGTAATGTCAAACCATGACAGTAGACCTCGGTAGACCTCTGGAGCTTCATAGGTAGGGGACTAATGGATAAGCCTCAATACCATTAAGAAGACACATCTCTGATAGGAGACAGCTATAAATCAATACCAGGTGGTCAGCACAGACTATATGTTGTAAATCAACCATATTTGCTGTTCTACGTACTAATCTTTTGCCATTGACCCTGGCGGAAATGTACCTACCACCCACCACTATTTTCTTAGGTCTCCGATCAGGCCTCCGTAAGGTAATATTTAGAGGATTATGGTCACTAAAAATACTGGGCTGGGTAGTCCCATCCACAATCTGGTTTAACAAATGTCTTGTACCAAAGATATAATCTATGACTGAAGTATAACTCCCCCCTCGCCCGGTGTAAGTGCCTACTGTGGAGCAGATTGGCGCGACCCGCTCTATACCGTTGAAGAGATCAAAGTTTACCAAGTGAGAGTGCAGTGAACAGCCTCTATGATCCCTAACCTGCATTGTACCTTCCAAATATCCAGCCTTAAACATATTAACCTCTGAGGTCAAGGACATATTCCCAGGTTTAACATAAAAAATCCCCAGCAAGTATCAAATTACATCCCTTATCCATATTAACATACTTGTAATCAAGCTCACAATTTAGGTCAAAAAGTAGGCCAACATTGGGGTTATCTTTGCATGGAAATTATCATTACAAAAATTAATAATGATAATGCTAACATTCTTGGACCAAGTCACATATAAAGCCTGAATCAGGCCACTGTTAGTAGGAATTGAGAGAACTGAACAGTCTAGGGTAGTCTTAAACCATGCAGTTGGACCTGCCCATCCTCGTCCTACATTATACAGGCTAATAAATTCTGTCCAATTATCCAGGCACATTTTAGCAGTTATACTAGCAATGTTCCAACTCAACAACTTAATTAAGTTAGAAACGTGGTGCCGAAGTGGGTGGGTATGGGGCTGTTCGTAGATCTCAAGGCACAGAAATCTTTCCAGTTACGTCCAATTTATCTTCCTAGATAGCTGGTGGCTCACTTGGTTGAAAAACAGGTGAACTAATAAGCCTAGCCAGACTTCCAGGCTTATTACACAAAGGGAACCCCAACCGACAATCGTTTTTTGATTGGTCTAATAAAACAGAATAGCGATTATAGGTGAGGACTTGGCTACACACAGGACGAGAGAGCACAAGGGGTAAATTGCAAGAGGGCTGGTCTATGGTTCTGCAGGAGACGTTTAAGGGTAAAACCTTTACATCAGCAGGTCTAGTTAAACCCCAGTATGCAGACTGAATCAAATATCTCGCAATATGTGGATTTCCAAAGTTAACAATAGTACACCCTAGAGTTCCTTTTCAATGGGGCCCACCCAGCCCACCCTGCAGGCAAACAATTTGTCATGAAACAACTGTGCTGTACACCAACTATATTGCTGTGTAACCAGTGCATAACCTTATTTATTAGCTGCCCCGTAGTTTCTACAGCCCTTTGAGCGAATCTAGGAACATTGGCCAGGACAACAATGTAAGGGCATGCCGCTGGGGATAGATGACATACTAGATTACTTTCCCCAGTCCCGGTTACTTGTGACTTATGACTTGCGACTCTGTCATGAAGCAATGGCTGAATATTCTCCCTAGCCTCCAGCAGAGGTCTAGCCATTGATCCATGGTGCATAGGGTTAACTGTTGGAGGGAGAATCATGGGCCCGTCCCTAGTACCTTACCCCCCAATAGTGGCATCTGTGAAGACACGGAGGTTACAGATTTAGTGATGGGACATGAATTAGCCATTGCCCCTCCTGTCCCCAATACATTTCAATTAATTCTAGACAGTCATACAAGAGACAGAGACAGTCATCCAAAAGACATTTAAGCTTGTTACAAATCTGTGTAACCAGTTTGTTCTTGTTATCTTTCAAAAAACAGAAAGGTATAGGCCGAGAAGCAGCCATACCCTGTACATTTTCCCGATTTCTTGGGCTTTCCCCCGCTTAGGCCACTTTGTTGCGGGTGCAATACTTGTTGGGGCTGATGTAACTAAGGGTGTATCTGCTGCAATTAGCAGAAACTCACCACAGTGACTCCACATTAAGCCCTGAACCACAACATTTGGCAGCTCCAAGGTGCACTGATGGCGTTTACATGTTGATGGAAATTCCAGGGTGTCCACAGTAAGGGAGAGACATTGTTTGGCTTATTGAATTTCCTTATCAATAACCCTCAGAGCCTTTTCAATGAAGTTGCCAAGACTAGAGCTTTTGACAGCATTGGGTTTAGAAACCGCTAACTTACGCTTCCACATACTTGCTGGTAATGCAAGACTAGGGGGCGCCTAAATGGAGAGCGAGGGTATCAAGCACACCATGAAAAAATAGTATCAAATATTAAAAACAAAACAGCTTATTTATGAGAGCCCTGCTTCACTTTTGCACCATGTAAAGTGGTACATGCGTAACGCAGGGCTCTCATTTCGATATATGAAGTCACGCAAAGTCACCCTGCTTGGCTTTGAATGGCCTCATAAATCAAGAGTAAGGCAACGTAGAGCAAATCGCTGCTTTTCCTTACTCTGCGCCTGGGAGGTGTTCCAGGGGCATTGTGGTGGGCTTTCCCATGCAATACCCATGGAATTTTACACTGCCCTAGATTTACAAAGTGATGTAAACTTGGGGAAGTGCCAAATCCGTATGCCTCCCGAAGTACGGCGTAACGAGGAGAAATATGTTTATTTCTCATAGTTTTTACCTCTTTCCATGTGTGCTGCATTCGGCAGCACACATAGAGGGAAACGCCTCTTAGGATTGTTATTGTGCAGGAAGGTGGCCCTTCCTGCTCAAAAACAATTCTGCATGCAACAGAGGCACCCTTAATGGAAGGGTGCCTACATTGGCGCAAGGCTGCCGAAACTGCACCAGTTCAGGGAGAAAGGACAGGAATGCACCATATTCCTTAAATACGGTAGATTCGTGCACTTTCACTTTAGCGTAGGGCAGTGCAGCAAGGTGCCTTGCTGTGCTGCCCTACACCAAAATCCCATAAATAAGCCCCAAACAGTCCACGGTTCGATTAAAAATTCACATGAAAATAGCGCATACTCACATGATGATGTTTGGATCAAATGTTTGTTTAGTTGATAAATCAAGCACAGCCTCCTCTGGGAGAAGACGGGCATCCCACACAGCAGGAGACGAAACCGCACTAAATAGTGTCTGCAAAAGGAAGGGGCCCCGCCTCGCCGCCCCCTCCTCATGCTCACCAGTGCAGAGCGGTGCAGGCTGGGACAGGTAGTCCACACAAACACTTGCAACTTGTCCCCATAGAGCACTTTTCCTTCCTTAAGCTCCAGTCTTACCATGTCGTTTGCACGTCAAGCAACTATTAAAGGTGCCGCCAGTCTTACCTTTCTTCTGGCTCAATTATGCCTGCAGCTTGCAGTTTCACCCGTTATTGTATAAATTCATTTAAGGACATAGGAGTAGGCCATACCATGTGTAAAGTTTAAATCCAGGTATTTCAAAAATTTCTCCAGAAAAGACATTAGAAAAAGATTTGAGCATCTCCTTGTCGAAATCATCGCTTTCATTGACCACAAGTACATGTTTTAGATTGTTAAAATGTAAGATTATACTAAATTCACCTTGGTCCATCCATCCCAGTGCAGATGGTCCTTTCACAGCACATACAAATCGCAGTCTGCCTTCCCATCTTTAAATTAAAAAGGAGCTTGCGGAACCTTAACATTTGAATTGGTTCCCCAGTAAAACTTTTCGCCCTAATGTTTGCTTCCTTTGGATTATTTCCAAGAGTACCTTAAACTTGGTTTCCAAAATATTCTATTTAATAATAATAGACGCTGAACCAGAATCCGCAACTCTATTTAATTGAACCCACCAATAGGATTTCATATACGTTTTTTTATTTTTTTAGATTGCATATCTAGTATTTCTATATTTAAAACACAGTCATCTTATCCACTGGCATCAGACCCATTTGAGTTCTGACACTCGTCATTATGGACCAATTTCCCAGTGCTATTTCTTCTTTTTCGACAAACTCGATAGAAAAGCCCAATAAAACCACAACCTGAACATTTCTGATTCATTGCTGGGCAAGATTTGCTGTAAGCTAAATGATCTGTACTTCCACATCCCCCTCGTCGCACCATTTAGAATGGAATCACTCAAGGGTGAAAGGGAGACCAAAATCAACTATAAACAACACAGCATCTTCATTTCAAACTACCTATTGTCCTGGATGATCTATTCTTCCAGACTACAAAGCTCTGTACAAAGACATAAGCAGAGGAGTTGTATAGCTGTGATGTTTCAAGATATAACCTATTTATAATTCAAATGCATGATGATTCATATCACAATCAGCCCAAAGCCATTATAATCCATTTGTTCTCCTGGCTTACTGCAAACCACGATGTAACCCATCATTCCTTGAAGTTGCAGGTTTTACCCATGGAGTCAATGCACCCACACACAGTGCAGGCCACAATGCAGGTCACACACAGTGCAGGCCACAGTGCAGGCCTCACACAGTGCAGGCCACACACAGAGCAGGCCACAGTGCAGGCCACACACAGAGCAGGCCACAGTGCAGGCCACACACAGAGCAGGCCACAGTGCAGCCACACACAGTGCAGGCCACACACAGAGCAGGCCACAGTGCAGGCCACACACAGAGCAGGCCACAGTGTGGATCTAGTGTTCACCCATGGCCTACGGTCCAACAAAATCATGGTGTCACCATGCATTTGTTTTCCCATCCTTACTTACTCCTCCACGACACACTATCATCAAGAGGCCCAGACTTGACACCCTGCATTGAATTTAAACTCCTGATTAACATACAGAATTACAGTTGGGTATCAGTGAATAACCGGAATGCATTCACAGAGGATTTCTGAGAGCACTAAGGGGTTCTCAGTGACATCAAATAGGAAACAAGAGCGAAGCTCGAGATGTCTGTGATTTCAGTCAAAACCATGAGGTGAGAAACATTCTTTCCCATTATTCACTTTTTACCCATCTATAATTGTATTTTATGTATGACCTGTCCAAATCATCTACCCTTAATTTTAACATCTACTATGGGGCAGAGGAGTAATGGAGGAGCCATAAACATCATGACCTCCCCTCCCAAAGGTAAAAAAAAAAACGTGTTGACATAAGGTCAAGTATTTTTCTTCCGATGAATCTCTCACCAAACTGAGAACCTTTCCTCCACCTAGTCTTCATCCTGATAAGCTGCTAAAAACTTTGAATACCGTTAACCTCATCCTTGATCGAAAACAGCCTAAGAAACTAAAATCCATGATAAAACTAACTGCAAATAGTATTACTTGGATTTGGCATAACTCAAAGAATTATGTCACAAATTCAGACCTGAACATTGTTGGAAAAATCAATTCTGACTGCTAAACAGCCAAACTTAATTGCAAAATCCACAAACATGAGTACCAGAGACACATTTTGCAGTTTGGGTATGCACTGTCACTAAACAAATCAAGTGAACACTTCAAACTATTCAAATTACTGACTAAGGATCTACTAAAAACACTGAATCCCTGAATTTGATCATGATTTTCTTAACTTCATTAACTCTAAGACTGATGATATCTAGGGATGTGCAAAATGCATGCAATTTGCTTTTGCTAATTACACAAAATTGCAGGGAAATTGTACAAAGTTAAGCCTAATTTCGCAAAATGCAAATATGACAGTTAGCACAATATTATAGCATTAAATGTGTTCTCGCCTCCATTTTGGATGCAAGGACACATATCAGGCCAAAGAAATAGCACAAAACACACAAGTACCACGAATTATTGACTCTTATCTTCTCACCATTTATATTGGGCACACGCTCCTGTGCTATAATTTTGCCACAAATGCAGCATAATTATGTGATGTGGCATAAGACCAAATTTCCGGAATTTCATATAAGAAGTGTAATACAAAAATTCCCCAAATTACACAAAATACACTGGTGTGGGTGAAGTTTTGCTCAGGCCTACAAACCAACAGTCCATTGGAGACAAACTAACCAAATCCTCTTTCAAGTACTTCTGTGTACCTAACTTCAGTGCAACCCAAGTTCTTTCACACCATAAATAAGCCATTTCGCTGAAAAACTAAAAAATATGCAATTTGCCAGTATTGCAAATGCTCCTTTTCTGAATTGTCACCCAACATTTATTAACTTTTTCTGGACCATTTTTTGCTCACCGTAAAACTCTGTGCACATTTCCACTGCTAAACAGTAGTAAAGTCTATTTGCTTCCCCCCTTAATCATGCGTTGCACATTGGAACTCCCTATTTGCCCTACTTATCTTTATTATAAGTCCAGTGTAATGGTGCCTTAAACAAATTATGCCTTGGAAAGCTAAATGTCATATGTGGGTTGTAGTGCATATTGTACCCCTCCCACATATGTGGCAAAAATATATTCCTGCCAGGAGCACCACTGCGCTGTAACTAGACTGCAGTTTCAATGCACTGCAGTGACATGGCATGAAGAAATGTCTTTGCCATGTAGGGAAAACATATTTTACGCATGCAGAAATCACCCCTAAAATGTCCATTGTAAGCCCACAGGGCAGAATGTTCATTTACAAAAAGAGGCTACTTTACAAATTGGGGTTACGGTGCCCTCACAATGAAATACAACCCAAAAGCTGTTTCACTTTTCCACAATAGGCATGGTGGGATGAAAATCTTTATTGTCCACCTGTGCTTAGGACATTATTTCCTGCTTAGTTTTTAAAATCTAACTTACTGGGGAAATTAGATTTTTGTTAACTTAAGAAGAAAAGTAACCTTGTAACACCTCCAGAGCTGGAATACACATCCTTTGGCTGGGTGAATTAACAACCCTGGCTCATTGAACAATGGTTTTCTTCTGAGCCCAGGAAAGGCCAATGCGTGGAGAGTTTCAATGGGGTACCTAAAGATATTGTCCAATGGGCCAGCAATAACAAGTTAACTTGGAAAAAACAAGTTATCGCAGATGTAATGCATTACTCTTTTTAAAACCATACGCCACTGCCTGTTTGATTAAATTAAAGGCAGGACTCTGCTTCCTAAGGACAAGTTGATTGGATCTCTATCTGTAGGCAAGATGAGTGGTCACCAGATGTAGTGAGAGAAAGAGTATAGAAAGCACAAGAAGCATACAAACCTTGATATGATACTGAACACAGCACCAAAGAAGTCAGATTGAAGGAAGGGAAGGTGACTAGGTGAGGGTTAAGAAAAACAGACCCACTTCCCAGGGATTTGAATGTTGACAGTAACAGTTGGCAGAACAAATAGAGCAAAGGGCAGCTTTAGAACTGCCTTTTTTGACTTTGAGATGCCAGGGGGCATTCTACTATTCATTCTCAAGGTAACTCCTACACAGTCAGTCTCCAGCCACAGTAGGAGGGAAAACCAGTTTGAACTCTGTCAGTTGGGAAATTGGCCCCAGAAGATGAAGATATACCTGTCTGCAGGGAATTTTGGGTAATTTTACAGTAAAGTAAAGAGAAAAGGCTGCAAAAGTAAGTTCGGCTACAGTGAGTTGGTAGATTTCTTCCAGTCACTGGCTAGCCCATGCGATAAAACTTGCACCTTAACCACCACCTCCACAGAACATTCCTGGACCTGAGAAGATTCAATCTGAAGAAGAAGGCCATCCCGCCTGGAAAAAAAACTCGAACTTTTGACTTCTGTAGGAAGTGAATCACTCACACAAGGACTCAAGGACTCCTAAATCCTACTGGCACCCATGGACTGACACTGCTCTCCAAGGGTCAAGTTGTGTCCCACTTGTGTACTTGCTTCAGGAACACTAAAAGCAGAAGGACTCCTGACTGTAAGAGGGCTCAGCTGACTAATGAGAATTACATTCTGCAGGAGTCCTGGCTGGAGAAAGCCTGGTGCTCACAAGCCTGCCCTGAGGAGCTAGGGGATGCAGGGCTGACCAGAAGAAGTGCCCCCAGCATTTGCAGACTGGGCCGGAAGGTAAAACCTTTGACCAGGACAAACTGCACAGTATATCTGACCTCCACTTTATCACTGTTGGCCTGAAAATGTGCTTAGATCCTGGTCCACCGTGAGGTGTTATTTCCCATAGTACTTGACTTCTTCTTGGTGCTTTTTGTCTTAAAACTTTTTAAAATTGCATCTCCCATTCTCTTTACCCCATTTTTATGATCTTAGTGACATTATGCTCATTAAAGTTCCTCTGTATTTCTAAATTGGGTTGGGTATTCTATTGTATTATCTGCTTTACTTTGCAATTGCAGTGCTGCTTTAAAATAGCATGCACTTTTTGGGGTATTGTAAGCATGTTCCATAGCTACCAGGGGTTGAGGAGAGATTTTCTCAGAATTGTCTTTTGACCTAATGAGTGTTGTTTGGATTTGGTTGAGGTGCCCCCTTCCATGGTATTAACTTAATTTCTAACAACCAGCAAATCCCTGTTAAGTAGTCTTTTTAAATAATGGATGGGCACTCTACCCCAACCATCACTGACCTACTGAACGCTTCAATCAAATATTGTCAAGTCCCAATAGTGTTTAAACATGCTACCTTCACCCTTCTACTAAAATCCTGCAGCTGACTCTACAGACCCAGCCTATCTACCACCTCATTTCCTACGTGCCACTGCTTATCCAAATGATAGAGGTAGAAGAAGCACGACACCTCCACAAGTTTATGGAAGCAGATAACAACCTTCCTCATCGCTGATACTGTTTCAGACCTGGTAGGACAAGGAACCAACTCTAGCACATATCAAGCAGGACCCCCTTTCACCACTCAATTCTCGTCAGTCTCTAGTAGCTATCTCCTATACCTGTCAGTGGTGTATGGAACAGTTGACTACAACACACTACTCCAAAGAAGGGTAAGAAGGTCTGAGAATACAGGCTCTGCCCTCCTCTGGATTTAATACTTCCTAATAAGCCAGAGCTAACAGGTGAGTATAGGTAATGCCACTGCATATAATAATCCTGTAACATGATGTAAACAAGAGCTCTTCCTTCTTAATGATCCTCTTCAGTAACTATGTATTTACTGTATCTAAGGTGCTGTCTGCAAAATAAAATGTACGCTGATTACACATATGTCCTACCTGATTTGAAAGTACCAAGAATTCTACTCTAAGGTAGCTAATAGCTTCAAGCATGAATTCTTCATGAAATAAAGATGATTTCCTGTGACTAAGCAGTTTCACAGTTTAGGTCCTGATAACTGGATACCAAGGCAACTTTATGCTCTCGTTCAGCTATTCACCAGTGCACCCCTCCCAAGCTTCCAACCTAAGAGTGTTAAAAACCTAAATATTTGATTTGATCATTTACTGTATTTGAATTAGAGTACATTTACTACAGTTGTGAAGAATACCACTAATTGATGAGACTGAGAAGGGTTCTCAGTTCCATTACTTCACATGAGTGCTAACATCAAACTCACAAGAGCAAGAAGACTATTGCAACTAAACTACAATAATTTATATCAGTGTCCCTAAGGAGGAAATTCAAAAACTTTTAAAGATACCAAAATAAGGGTCAAGACTCTGTTCGAACCTAAGGAACCATGATCACATGACTCCCACCCTAAAAAGCTGCTTTGAGCGGAATAAAGAATTGCATGGAGAGTACTATATTCTAACCTCTCTAAGCGACTAGTCTGTTATCTCTGTAATCAACCTGTAACTACAAACCATAATGCAACCTCAAGTTCAGAAGCATCAGTCGAATTAATAGTCTCAAGATGCAGAAGAAATAAATGTGGGGCCACAGTAAGAATGCAGGAAACCGTTACATGGAATGCTTAGGACACATACTCATGAGCCACGTCACATTTACCATCCTTTAAAAGAGCATTGGCAATGGCAATAGGTTTGGCTTTAAAGGAATGTTGTATGGTATTGTCAAGCATTACAGGTAACTAGCATGGGGATGGATATACTGTTCTTTGTGGGAACAAAGAACTATAGAATAATATGGGTGAAACGGTCAGGTGACAATTGCACTGTCAAGCCATGGCTAAACATCCATGTAGGTTAATGACTGCCCTCCTCCCATCTGTCTGCTGCCAGAGAACATATCATAAATTATCTCGTTATCTAAGGCACTTTACTAGCTTTACAATGTCACCTGTGTGCCCCTAAAAAACTAAAGCTCAGGCAGCTGAATATGTAAACAAAATGATCACAGCTGTGGGGAGGGCAAGCAGGTTTTGTGGACACACACAGCATCTGTCCAATCAAAAAATGTACTCATGGCTCCCAACATGTAGGCGGAGCCAAAGCCCCTTAAGGTGTGGTTCACATAGTGTTTATTCAGTGCTTCTTTTAGTGGCTTTGTTGATGGAAGTGGTGCAGTATGTAATCTTGGCCATCGCGATGAGCTGTCTGTAGGTGGGGCACAGTATTTTCAGTATTAATAGATAGCATGGAGTCCCAACTGGAACAACACAGTTGTTTTCATGTTTGCATCTAGCAGTTTTGCTATTGCGGGTCTCTTAGTTGATGACATGGAACTCTGGGAGTAGAGATTGAGAGGGGGATGAGTGCCAGTTCTAGGTTAGATGATGAGAATGAAGACATGGAGTAGAATGTCAGAATCATTGTTAAGATTGGAAGTGACTACTAGTGATGGGAGTTTTTTATGAAGAGTGTCAAAAAATGGGCCATTAGTTGTGTGGCCTGCACAAGTAATGCATCCACATTCACTGTCAACTGGGAACCAAACACCCTATTGTAGGGTAGCGAGGCAGAGCAGTCCAAGGCCTACTCAAGTAATGTGGTGTGGGCTAGTAATATTCATTCGCTGGCATGCCATAATAACACTCAAGAAATAATTGCCCATTACATGCTTTCCCTTTAGAAACGTAAAAGTACATTTATTACACACAAACTTCTCAATACTATGCAGTAATTTACAAATATACATAAGGCAGGTGGAAATACCTTTGACACATTGCACTTGACCCCTACAGGGTCATGACCCCAAAGTTCCCAGTACACTCCCATTCATGTTTAATATGACAGACTACCATATATGGACTGTCAGTGGCATTAAGCTAATATTATCACAGTTCTTGATTAGAATCACAGGTCCCAGTAATACGTCACTCCATCACTGACTCCAGTAACCATAATCTCCATGCACTTATTAAGAATAGTCAAGCATTGCAATCATGTGCCCACATTACCTGTAATAAGGCATGCCATCCCTGCATTGTCAACAGTAAAGCATGACATTCCCTTCTGCACTTGTAAATAACCAGGCATTGAAATAAGATGCTTGCGTAATCAGTAATACACATTGCAACCTATCAGAAATTAGAATTACTCTCAGCATTAACACCCCTTTAAATTAAGGTTTTTCTTTCACATCTTTGAATAAAGCACTGGTTAATCTCATGGTGCATAATACTTTGAAAGAAAGCATTGCCAAATTGCAGTGAAGAACACCTTTCAATAAACATTTAAAGTCTTCTGACAACCATCTTAAATAAAGCATTTTCAACATATACCAAGTGACTTTGTCTTTTTTAACAATTTTAGTGCACAGATATAATCTTAGTCCATAGAGGGCACAGCACTCCCAGCTGTAGAGCTCCAGCCTAGGGAGTGCTTGCACACTAACAAAGAAAGCCTATGGTGGTCTTCCTTTCTTTGACGACTATAACGTAGGGTCTCCTTTTCAAAAGAGCTTTGGATTTCTTGGGGAGGAGCAGCTGCTCTCCCACTGTCCCCTAGCACTCTTTTTCTGTCCCTGGTAGGGCCCCCGCATTCCTGGGGCTGCCGCCAACAGCAGAAAAATCAGTAAATCAGTAACCAAACCCGCAGGGCATTATGGGCTATATGGGAAATTATGGGGTGCTCTCTCAGAGTCTTGAATAGTTGATGAGTGTCTCTGGCCTCGTGCCTTGTGGTATGCCTGTTTTTTTTCTTTTTCCGCTTCTTGGTGGCCCAGACCCACCCGGGCACCCCACATGCAACAGTGGGGGCAGCACAGGTAGCCCACCCCTGGCTGCCCAGCTGGTTCGCCACGACGGCAGCACTTCCCTGTGCTGCTGCGGGAGGCAGCAGTTCTTCTTTTCTGCCCACTCAGGCAGGGATCTCCTGCCCAGTGGTGGCCACCTGCTCCCCCCAGACATGGGCACGGGGAGCGGGGGAGGCCCACCATGTATGGGGAGAGTTCAGCAGCACCCCCATACTTCCTTGGCTGCTGGGGGGCCAGGGGTTGGGATTCCAGCCAGGCCTCTCTCTCCATCTCCTTCAGGGAGCACAATGGTGGCCCCACATCCTTCTTGAGCTTCAGGGGTCCAGAATTGAGGTCCCTGGCGCCCTAATCCTTGGCTAGCCTGGGGGTTGGGATCCTCAGGCCTGCTTAACTTTGGGGAGGGGGCCCCTCAAACACCACCCCAGCATAAAATGAAAGGTATTCTTTAAGGCAACCTACGGGCCCTGCCTCACCACCAAGGGGGTATGAACAGCCAGGCAGCAGAGCTCAATGCACTCCCTGATCACACTGGAGGGTCAACAGTCAAATATTTCTCCTGCTCATATCTCTGTTGGGCCGTTTTGCTTGTTCTTGAGCTCATTTTGCTCCTGGTGGTGAGCCCTTGCCACTAGGAGCACTCTCCTCAGGCCTCATGGCCTCTAAATTGGTGAACCTTGCAGGTAGCTGGTTACACTGGCTCCGTGCCCAGCCTTCCTGCTCTTTCTCCTCTGGTGCTTCTCTCCTCCTTGGTGCAGAAGTCCAGTTCTTTCCCTCAACAAGTCCTTAGGGGTTTAAAGGGACCACTTTGATGAATCACTAGAAAACTAGGAGCATTTGGATAAACCAGATTAAAATTAATCAGCGGAGTGCATTGTGGGGATGTTTCTCCCTATCAGGAAAATGCATCCTTCCCATCCTGGGGTGCCACATCACCTCTCTGCCCCTGTCCCAACCCTCCTTCACAGCATGCTGGGACAATTATAAATGATATCACCCAGGTGTCACTGGTAACATCTCCTCTGGGGGCCTCAGCTTCGCCCCTCGCTGGCATCAATGTCAGGGACTTTTCCACTAAAACCTCAAAGGGGATCCCCCTACTGTGTGGGCAGCAGTTGACTGGGCTTCCTCCTATGTTCAGTGGGCTTGGGCTGCTCATCCCTGGTACAGTGTGACAGCTAATTGATGGATGCAGATCCTTCAAACCCTCCCCTTTCCATTCCTGCTCAGGAGCTAATTGCAGCACTGCTAAGCTATCCCAATTTTACATTAGTAGGTGATTTTATTTTTCATTTGGAGTTGCTGAATAACTCCGATACCAATAATCTGATTGACACCTTAAAGAGTTTTAACCTAAATCAATTAATAAATGAATCCACTCATCTTGCAAATCATACTCTTGACGGATTATTTACTAACCTTCATGAGCTAACTGTAGAGAAGGTCCTGCCAGTAGTATGCTCAGATCATAAGGCCATCTTTTTCTCTGTAAGGATTTTGTCAGATAATAACACAGATAATAATACATTTAGAAATATCAAATATCGGTCCTCGAAAAATCTTAATGTCGAGAAACCGAGGGACACTCTCTCCAACACCTGCCCAGCCCTAGTTAGCGACCTGAACAATTCTGCAATAGACTATACACTTTGGATAAATGCAGCAGCAATAAAGGTGGTGCCGGAAAAAACAGGAAAAGTTATAGGAAAAATCCATCAGCTCCTTGGTTCTCACAAGAACTAAAAGCTCTTCAAGGAAAATGTAGGCATCAAGAGCACGTATGGAGGAAGGAATACTGCCTGAACGAAAAGACAAAATATAAAGAATTACTTGTACAGTATAAGGGCCTAATAAAAACAGCCAAAATAAAAATTTGCTCTGAAAATATAAGCTCTGCGAAAAATTCAAACAGACCACTTTTTAAAACAATGCAATCCTTGTGAAAAAGGAATATTCAGAGCTCTTTTAATCCAGACCAAACTTTCTGCAACAAGTTGGTCATGTTTTTTTTGTCAAAAGTTAATGCCATTTTTCAAACTTTTTCATCGCCGCTAAATGCACTAAGTACAGGTAACATCCTAACATGTGCCAAGGAACTGGTTATACAGCAAACTCCCTTCTCCATAACTAAACCACTATTTGTAAGTTTTTCACCTCTTAGAAGGAGAAAACAATTGGTCTTATTAACCTTATTAAATCAGGAGCCCCTTCGGATCCCTGCCCACCACAGGTTATTAAGCAGGTAGCAAGTGTAGTGGCCGATCCACTTGCGGAATTAATAAATGAAATACTGAGTACAGGGCAGTTCCCAATTTTATGGAAGAAGGCATCTATCCTACCATTGGTGAAAAAACCCACTCTGGATCCAGCAAGGGTGGAAAACTATAGACCCATATCTCGCCCACCTTTCCCTGCAAAAATATTGGAGAAAGCGATGAATGAGGAGCTAGCCTTTTTGGATGCAAACTTGCTGCTCGACTCCTCACAGTATGACTTTAGAGCAAATCATGGCACAGAATCTGCATTGGTAGTGGCCTCGGAGGAAGTTAGAAGGGCAGTCGACAAGGGGGGAAGAGCGGCATTGATCCTATTGGATCTATCTGCCGCTTTTGATACGGTTCACCATTCACTCCTCATAGAGAGGCTCCACTTATTAGCTTTCAGAGATTCGCCCTGGCCCTGTTGAGCTCATTTCTGAGTAACGGACAACAACGGGTGGAGATGGGGAATGCAAGTTCCATACCTTTCTCTTTACCCTGTGGTGTTCCACAAGGGTCCTCTCTTAGTCCCACGCTGTTTAATATTTATGTCAGCCCTCTTGTTAACCTAATTCGTAGCTTTGGCTTGGCTGTCTTTTCCTATGCTGATGATACTCAGATAGCAGTATCTATTTCATCTGACATAGACAAAGAAGCAAGACATTTTTGCAATTGCATGTCCCAAGTTGGACTATGGATGCAAAATAATAGTCTGAAACTAAACTCGGACAAAACCAAAGTGATGCTCTTCGCTACAGAGATCAATTTCTGGAATGACTCATGGTGGCCATCAAACCTAGGCTCGGTACCTGTTCCGGTCCAGAAAGTAAGAAACCTAGGAGTTATTTTTGACTCAAAGCTAACTTTTTCGGATCAAACAAATTCAATCACCTCTTCAGGCTTTTTTGTACTGCAGGTTTTGAAAAAAATCTTTCCGTATATTCCCACTGATCTGCAAAAAACAGTGATAACAACACTTGTGTTCTCAGAATTGGATTATTGCAATGCTCTGTATTTGGGGGCTCAAAATGTGTGATAAAGAAATGACAGAGATTGCAAAATGCGGCGGCAAGATTGCTACTCAGAATCCCTAAATTTAACTCTGTAGCACAATCTGTGCGGGATCTACATTGGCTCCCTGTGAAAAAGAGAATTCTTTTTAAGGCTATGTGTATAGTCCATAAGGCCCTACACCACACAGGCCCTAAGTACTTTCAGGATATTTTTCTCCTGGTACAGGCCAAGCAGAAATCTGAGATCTAGCTCCGCACGAAGTGTCATCATTCCCAGATCAAATAAAGCAAGATGGGGAGGTAGGGCTTTCCCCACAGGGGCTGGAAAATGCTGGAACTCATTACCTATAAAGCTGCGTTGTCAACCATCCCTGATGCAATTTAGAAAGCAGCTGAAGAGCTGGCTATTTACCGAAGATGTCGATTAATTTTTCTGTCACGATCTATGGCATTTTTTCGGTATTGGACTGGTTTCTGATGCTCTGCCCATAGCGCTAAGACCTCAGGGTATTCGCGCGCTTTATAAAATCATTTCATTCATTCATTCCCTTTGGGTGGGGTGGGCTTTGTTCCTGCTGCTGGGAAGAAATTGAATTATCTTGGCACAGCAGTGTGACAAAAGGCCTGGGCTTTGATCCTGAGGTGATCCAGAAAAATATGACAACCCTTGGATGACCCAAAAGCTGTACAGATATCTTCTTGTAACTCTCATATTTGGGTTTGGCATACAGATTTCTCCCCTGTTCAATATGTCACTGATCTCCAAAAGGAAGTGAAACTGCATGCTAAGGCATTCTTCCCCATAGGTGTATAATGGAGAGTCATTACAGACAAGACAGTTACCCACACTGACTTTCCCTATGCGTGTACACTAACATAATGAGGCCTACCCCAGGTCAATATCCAATCCTGCAGAGCCACCTCTGCGCCAGGCTACCTGGCCACAGGTACCGGGCTGCACATGACAGGAGTCTCACACGTGCAGCCCCACATGTGTGCACATGCATGTGCACGTGTTCAAGTGTAAATAGCCAAGTGCCCCTTACCCCTGCTGCGTCACAGCAGCCTTATCTTCAAAAGGAGGACACTGGCAGTAAACACATGCAGTCCATTTACAGTGAGATTACCATGGGCGAGTCACCGGTTGGGGCTCACCCATAGTGAAAAGGTAAAGAAAAAGATGATCAAAAAGTGCAAAAACAGTCGGAATTGATGGGCAGAACCCATCGCCTCACAAAGTGTTATAGAAGTAAAGATCTCAAATGATCTGGATAGGTGCTTGCCAGGTTTCTGTTTTCCGGGGTGGGCTATGGTGGGGTGAAGAAGGACTAATGCAATGAGTGAATGGTAAGTCTAAACCACATCACCTTGCGGGTGGCAGATTTGTGTTGGTGTGTCAGGGCAGATGATGTTTGTGATGCTATATTTGGTGAATGTTGGAAGAGTAAAAGGCTGGTTAGTGTTGCACTTTTGCGTATTCATGAAGTAACCATATTATTGGTAGCCGTAAGCAATGGAGGAACAAAATTGTTCAGAATTGTCTGTTCATGCTTGACTACGTTCTGCAAATTATCCAATTAGGCAGAAGATTTAAGTCCATTTTCTATGAATGTTTCAAATGTTTTATGCAATTTTTATTTTTTATTGAATTTAGCTATTTGTGCAATAATTTCCAAATATTTCAGGAACTGTTGTCATCACTACATGGAATACAAGGGTAGTAATGTGTAATAATGTAAAGCTAATAGTAGCTGCCATTTTGATAATTATATATTAACTCAACTTTCATGTTTAGTTTATACTCAAAATCACAAAATGATCATGATTTAAAACAATTTCTCTTATAAATGTTTGAAGTGGCTAGGACCTGAATCTAATTAGATATGTGAGCATATATACAAGCTCTTAATTAAGTCAGGGTGAGCTTGACAGGGAGAAACATTGGGGCATATTTACAATAAACTGGTGGCGCACGGTATAGCTCCAAAATTGCTAACGCTGCACTCCGTCAGTTTAAAAAACGCAGGGATGAGCCGTATTCACAAGTGTTTTCCCTAGCGCTGGTGCTAAATCTAGCTGCCTAGTGCCAACGCAGGCACCCTTGCACCATAGTGCAAGGGTACCTGCGTTGCAGGAAATGATTGTTCATGTGCAGGAAGGTGTCCCTTTCTGCACATAAGCAATCCATAAATGTTGATTTGTAACTTCTATGTGTGCTGCTTTGTGCAGCACACATAGAAGTTGCAACTCGTCATTTTTTAATGATTGTTCATGTGAAGGAAGGGACTAAGGGCCAGATGTATCAACATTGGATTTTGCGAGTCTATAATAGCGAATCTTACCGATTCGCTATTATAGACTCGCAAAATACAATGTATGTAGGTTTTTGCAAAACGTTTGCGATTCCTACGCATTCCTTAATTGCGACTCGCAAATTGCGAGGACACCCTGTTGCACCCCTGAAAAATGCATGTGTGCACATGTGGCGAACATACATGCCCTAAGGGCATGTATGTGCGTCACATGGCACTTAGAAAAATGCAAAAAGTGCATTTTTCTAGGAATTTGCAAATTACCATCAACTAGAAGTTGGTGGTAATTTGCGATTCCTAATGCTAAATCGCAATTTGCGATAGCTACAAGAATTGCATTTAGGGTATCGCAAATTGCGATTCCCTAACTGCATTCACAATTTAGGTAATCACATATAATTGCGATTACCCATATTGCGAATTCAAAATGTTTCATACATTGCCAAACGCATTTTTGCATTCGCAAACGGGCCGATTCTGCGAATCGTTCCGTTTACGATCGCAAAAAGCGTTGCTACATCTGGCCCTAAGAGAACATGCAGTAAATGTTGTTTGTTATACAGGGATTTTTCTTGGGATTTAGTCTACACATTTTGTTCAAGGTTGCTGGGAATACATAACAATACAGAGTACTGTTTTTTCTGCTCGTTCAGCAACAGTTGCCAATGTTTAGACATAACACAGTCACACAGCTGCTTCTCCAACACAGCACAATAGTTTTATCATATAAACTGTGTCCGGTCCCCTAGTGGGCCAGAGAGGAGAATTCTGGCTGAGAGGACTGTTCTGGGGCAAAGGCAGTGCTTAACATGCAGCCCTGTGTAAACTATGTTTACTCTCATGATGCGGACCACATAACTACATACACCAAGTATGAGGTCCTTGGCCAGTCCCAGAGATTGCAAATATATCCCTGTGCTTACAAAGTAAGGATAGACCTAATCAGATATATAATTTGACATGTTTGGATGTTTGTCCTATACAGTCTGTTAGTAATGCTAATTGCTTTTTTTGTTGTCTAATGATCACAGCACATTTGTTTTTATAATAGACTATGACAGTTTCAATAAATGTATTGTAAACTTTCCTCGTGTCTTTCCTCTGTTCACTACGGGCATGCATGAGTGCGTAAGTAAGTGAAATACGAAAGGGAAGAATCTGTTTCCTTTTTTTAATTTTTTTTAATTTAAATATTTTTTTTATTTAGCGCATGTTGCCAACAGAGAAGAAAGAAAAAAAAAAACAAAGAAAAACCAAACAAATAACCAGTTACATTTCAAACACACGTTTAATATGGCTTAAATGCAATAATGAAATACAACATAAAGTTAGCACACATGCACAATTTTTTGATACCTTTTACCCCTTCCCTGACCCACCCATCCCTCCCCGGGGTTGTCCCTATCGTGAACATAAAGTGTCAGAGCTTATTCGAATCCAAAAACAAAATAACTTATCTCTCAAGCAATTTAGGCAGTGGTTCCCATATCTTTAACCCCGTCGGTGCTTATGACGAGCTGGACTCGTCATGGCACACAGTGCTCGTGTGCTCATGACGAGTCCAGCTCGTCATAAGACCACCCACGGGGAAGCGCTGGCGCTCCCCGTGGGAATCCGATCGTCGGGTTTTTGGGGGAAGGCAGGGAAGGACTTCCCCTGCCTCCCCCGCCCCCGCCCTCCCCATCAATGACGTCAGCGCGCGAGGCGCGCTGACATCATTGAGGGTTTCCCTTTCTTCCGACGCGCTGGAAGCCATTTGCTTCCAGCGCGTCGTGGAAATCAGGTGAGTTTTGGCTCGGGGAGGGGGGTTTGAATCAAAGAGCATTGAGGAAAGGAAAGGGTTTTCCTTTCTCCCGATGCCTCTTTTGTGCATTCCTGCTGCACGATCATGTGATCGTGCAGCAGGAATGCCCACGAGGAGGAGGGAGGGTGATCTACGCCGCTGTAGTGTAGGAAAGGCACTATACATTTCCCCAACGAGGTAGCATTTACTGATTAGCCAGTAGAAAGTACTCCAGTTGAGTAGAGGTATTGCACAAAACTGTGGCATCTTCGTGGATAAATATGCAGGGCAGATGTGCCTTCTCTCCATTTCCAACGTGAAAAGTTAGCTGTAATCCTTGATGGAGGTCTTTGCATCCTTCATTTTCTCGAGCGCAATTCTCGTGTAGAATTCGTGAGCGTGGAGATGTGCCTTCTCTCCATTTACACCCTGAAAAGTTAGCTGTAATCCTTGATGGAGGTCTTTGCATCCTTGAATTTCTCGAGCGCAATGCTCGTGTAGTTCCTGTGACTAGGAGGTTCCTTCTCCTCGTCTGCCGCTGAGATCCTGCTCTGACCCTTTATAACAAGAGGCATGTGAACGGGCCTAGAAGCCCCGCTTGTTTGGCCCCGCCACACATACACTAGCGGTATGCAACGTCTGCCCGCCCTTTCCCCACTATGATGGACAGCTTACTCCAAGGACCCCGGCGCTTTCGGGCGCGGTGGCAAAGTTACAGACACACAGGTCACTGGAGACAATTCTTCTGGTCCTTTACGCAGCTGTAGTGTAGGAAAGGCACTATACATTTCCCCAACGAGGTAGCACTTACTGATTAGCCAGTAGAAAGTACTCCAGTTGAGTAGAGGTATTGCACAAAACGGTGGCATCTTCGTGGATAAATATGCAGGGCAGATGTGCCTTCTCTCCATTTCCAACGTGAAAAGTTAGCTGTAATCCTTGATGGAGGTCTTTGCATCCTTCATTTTCTCGAGCGCAAGTCTCGTGTAGAATTCGTGAGCGTGGAGATGTGCCTTCTCTCCATTTACACCCTGAAAAGTTAGCTGTAATCCTTGATGGAGGTCTTTGCATCCTTGAATTTCTGGAGCGCAATGCTCGTGTAGTTCCTGTGACCAGGAGGTTCCTTCTCCTCGTCTGCCGCTGAGATCCTGCTCTGACCCTTTATAACAAGAGGCATGTGAACGGGCCTAGAAGCCCCGCTTGTTTGGCCCCGCCACACATACACTAGCGGTATGCAACGTCTGCCCGCCCTTTCCCCACTATGATGGACAGCTTACTCCAAGGACCCCGGCGCTTTCGGCGCGGTGGCAAAGTTACAGACACACAGGTCACTGGAGACAATTCTTCTGGTCCTTTACGCAGCTGTAGTGTAGGAAAGGCACTATACATTTCCCCAACGAGGTAGCACTTACTGATTAGCCAGTAGAAAGTACTCCAGTTGAGTAGAGGTATTGCACAAAACGGTGGCATCTTCGTGGATAAATATGCAGGGCAGATGTGCCTTCTCTCCATTTCCAACGTGAAAAGTTAGCTGTAATCCTTGATGGAGGTCTTTGCATCCTTCATTTTCTCGAGCGCAAGACTCGTGTAGAATTCGTGAGCGTGGAGATGTGCCTTCTCTCCATTTACACCCTGAAAAGTTAGCTGTAATCCTTGATGGAGGTCTTTGCATCCTTGAATTTCTGGAGCGCAATGCTCGTGTAGTTCCTGTGACCAGGAGGTTCCTTCTCCTCGTCTGCCGCTGAGATCCTGCTCTGACCCTTTATAACAAGAGGCATGTGAACGGGCCTAGAAGCCCCGCTCGTTTGGCCCCGCCACACATACACTAGCGGTATGCAATGTCTGCCCGCCCTTTCCCCACTATGATGGACAGCTTACTCAAAGGACCCCGGCGCTTTCGGCGCGGTGGCAAAGTTACAGACACACAGGTCACTGGAGACAATTCTTCTGGTCCTTTACGCAGCTGTAGTGTAGGAAAGTCACTATACATTTACCCAACGAGGTAGCACTTACTGATTAGCCAGTAGAAAGTACTCCAGTTGAGTAGAGGTATTGCACAAAACGGTGGCATCTTCGTGGATAAATATGCAGGGCAGATGTGCCTTCTCTCCATTTCCAACGTGAAAAGTTAGCTGTAATCCTTGATGGAGGTCTTTGCATCCTTCATTTTCTCGAGCGCAATTCTCGTGTAGAATTCGTGAGTGTGGAGATGTGCCTTCTCTCCATTTACACCCTGAAAAGTTAGCTGTAATCCTTGATGGAGGTCTTTGCATCCTTGAATTTCTCGAGCGCAATGCTCGTGTAGTTCCTGTGACCAGGAGGTTCCTTCTCCTCGTCTGCCGCTGAGATCCTGCTCTGACCCTTTATAACAAGAGGCATGTGAACGGGCCTAGAAGCCCTGCTCCTTTGGCCCCGCCACACATACACTAGCGGTATGCAACGTCTGCCCGCCCTTTCCCCACTATGATGGACAGCTTACTCAAAGGACCCCGGCGCTTTCGGCGCGGTGGCAAAGTTACAGACACACAGGTCACTGGAGACAATTCTTCTGGTCCTTTACGCAGCTGTAGTGTAGGAAAGGCACTATACATTTACCCAACGAGGTAGCACTTACTGATTAGCCAGTAGAAAGTACTCCAGTTGAGTAGAGGTATTGCACAAAACGGTGGCATCTTCGTGGATAAATATGCAGGGCAGATGTGCCTTCTCTCCATTTCCAACGTGAAAAGTTAGCTGTAATCCTTGATGGAGGTCTTTGCATCCTTCATTTTCTCGAGCGCAATTCTCGTGTAGAATTCGTGAGCGTGGAGATGTGCCTTCTCTCCATTTACACCCTGAAAAGTTAGCTGTAATCCTTGATGGAGGTCTTTGCATCCTTGAATTTCTCGAGCGCAATGCTCGTGTAGTTCCTGTGACCAGGAGGTTCCTTCTCCTCGTCTGCCGCTGAGATCCTGCTCTGACCCTTTATAAACAAGAGGCATGTGAACGGGCCTAGAAGCCCCGCTCGTTTGGCCCCGCCACACATACATTAGCGGTATGCAACGTATGCCCGCCCTTTCCCCACTATGATGGACAGCTTACTCAAAGGACCCCGGCGCTTTCGGCGCGGTGGCAAAGTTACAGACACACAGGTCACTGGAGACAATTCTTCTGGTCCTTTATGCAGCTGTAGTGTAGGAAAGGCACTATACATTTACCCAACGAGGTAGCACTTACTGATTAGCCAGTAGAAAGTACTCCAGTTGAGTAGAGGTATTGCACAAAACGGTGGCATCTTCGTGGATAAATATGCAGGGCAGATGTGCCTTCTCTCCATTTCCAACGTGAAAAGTTAGCTGTAATCCTTGATGGAGGTCTTTGCATCCTTCATTTTCTCGAGCGCAATTCTCGTGTAGAATTCGTGAGCGTGGTTAAGCAGATGTGGCTTCTCTCCATTTACACCCTGAAAAGTTAGCTGTAATCCTTGATGGAGGTCTTTGCATCCTTGAATTTCTCGAGCGCAATGCTCGTGTAGTTCCTGTGACCAGGAGGTTCCTTCTCCTCGTCTGCCGCTGAGATCCTGCTCTGACCCTTTATCCCCTTCGGTGCTTATGACGAGCTGGACTCGTCATGGCACACAGTGCTCGTGTGCTCATGACGAGTCCAGCTCGTCATAAGACCACCCACGGGGAAGCGCTGGCGCTCCCCGTGGGAATCCGATCGTTAGGTTTTTTTGGGGGGAGGCAGGGGAAGGGCTTCCCTGCCTCCCCCGCCCCATCAATGACGTCAGCGCGAGGCGCGCTGACATCATTGAGGGTTTCCTTTCTTCCCCGACGCGCTGGAAGCCATTTGCTTCCAGCGCGTCGGGAAATCAGGTGAGGTTTGGCTCGGGGAGGGGGTTTGTATCAAAAGAGGCATCGAGGAAAGGAAAGGGTTTTCCTTTCCCCGATGCCTCTTTTGTGCATTCCTGCTGCACGGTCATGTGATCGTGCAGCAGGAATGCCCACTAGGCACCAGGGTTTTTTTAATTTTTGTGTTGGGGAGTGGCCAAAAGGGCAAGGGTTGCTCCCCTTTTACGGGGGTGAATATTTTATTTATACTGTTAGGCCCACCTACCCCTTAGCTTGGCTGGTGGATTGTGTGTGGACTGGTGCATTATTTGCATATGTGATTGTAATGTTTTTTTTTCTCCTTTTTATTCTAGTGTAAAGCTTTTGATTCCTGTTTGCGGTTTCGGCAGTTGTGGTTCTGCAGTTTTGCGTAATTGCATTTATTTGGTAAGAAAAATATTTTTGTTGTGTGTACTCCAAATGAGTATTATTGTCATGCATGAATGAATTTTTTTGTAAGTGGTGCCATAATGGCAGCATATTTGTTAGTGTTCAGAGCATGAAATTCTTTGCGATGTTTTGCATTGTCTTATGTGTACTTTTTTTTCTTCTTCTTTTTAGTGGGATATTGTTGATCCTTACTGTGTCTGTGCAGAGTAGGTGGTGGTGAGTCTAGCTGCTTCTGTCACGTGAGTGGTATAGTGTTGGAGTATATAGGTCTTTGTGATAAAGCTACATTTTGTTTATTTCTTTTTTTTACAAAGGGTTTGTTGTTGTTGACTTGTTTGGACAAGTAACCTTTATTAGTAAGCATTATGGCTAGCCGTAGAATTACTGCTCAGCAGGTGGTTGGTTTGCTTCTTGAATCTTCCTCTGAGCAGGATTATGAGACTGACAGTGCGTCTGAGGGAGAGGAGGGAGGGGAAGATTCAGGCAGTGAGTTTTCTCTCCACATGGAATCATCGGATGATGAAGGTACTCTCAGTGCAGATGAAGTGCCTGATTTAGAGGAGGATACTACTGTGCCGATGGTGCAAGAGGCATCTGGATTGCAGCCTGGGGCTGCTAGGCTTCCTACTGGAAGTGCTGGACTCTGGGTTGATCCAAACATGGTGCAGCCGGTGTTGCCTGCCTTTAGTGGTTATGCAGGGTGTAGAGTGGATTGTGAACATTATTTGCCTATACAGTATTTTCAGTTGTTTATGGATGATGTATTTTTGGGTGAGATTGTTGAGCAGACTAATTTGTATGCTGAACAGTTTTTGAGGGACAACAGTGCCAGACTTAGGCCCCATTCTAGAGCTACCCGGTGGAGTCCCACAAATCTGGAAGAGATGAAGAAGTTTTTGGGTTTGACTTTTTTGATGGGTTTGATAAGGAAGCCGTCCATGAGTTCATATTGGTCTACCAGTCCCTTGATGGCAACGGCCATATTTCCTGCAGTTATGACTCGTGATCGGTATTTACTTTTGCTTCGGATGCTGCATTTTGTTGATAATGGTTTGGCGTTGCCACGAGATCACCCTGAATGTGACCGTCTTTTTAAGATTCGGCCTGTTCTTGATCACTTTGTAGATCGATTTTCAGAGATCTATACTCCAGGGAAAGAAATATCTATTGATGAGTCTTTGGTGCTGTTCAAGGGCCGTTTGGTTTTTAGGCAGTACATTCCTAGCAAGAGGGCACGCTATGGAATTAAGCTGTATATGTTGTCTGAGAGTAGGACAGGATATGTTTTTAATTTGCGTGTGTACACTGGTAGGGATTCCACTATTGACCCCCTGGTTGTCCGTCCACTTTAGTAGGAGTTTCAGAGAAAATGGTGTGGGAACTTGCTAGAGGACTGTTTAACAGAGGCCACCATTTGTACCTTGATAACTTCTACACTGCTGTGCAATTGTTTAAGGAATTGTTCAAAGTGGACACTTTTGCTTGTGGCACAATCCGCTCTAACCGTAAAGGTTATCCAAAAGAGCTTGTTTGCAAAAACTTCAGAGGGGACAGTGCAGTGCCTTGCGTGAGTGAGGAACTGCTAGCTGTGAAATTTGTGGACAGGAGGGATGTGTACATGCTGACTACCATCCATGATGAGAGTACTTCACCTGTGGCTGTTTGGGGTCAGATTGCTGAAGTGCGCAAACCTGTGTGCATTTTAGACTACAATAAGCACATGGGTGGTGTTGATAGAGTAGATCAGAGGTTGGAACCTTACACTGCTATTCGTAAGTCTTACATTTGGTATAAGAAGTTGGCCATCCATCTCTTCAATTTAGCAACTTTCAATGCTTTTGTTGTGTTCAAGGAGTGTTCTCCTGCGTCAAAGTTGACTTTTGTTCAGTTTCAGGAGTCTGTCATAGGCAGCCTTGTTGTTGTGGAACAGGCAAGTGTTCCTAGAGTTGGAGTGGTGGAGGATGTGGCTCGATTGAAAGATCGCCACTTTCCTGATCACATTCCTCCTACATCCTCAAAAGACTTTCCCACTAGGAGATGTAGAGTCTGTTGGCGAAGAGGTACGCGGAAGGAGACTCGTATGTACTGCCCTGAGTGTCCTTCTAACCCTGGGCTGTGTGTGCCTGCTTGTTATAGAGCGTACCACAAGCAAAAGAATTATTGGGAGCAACCATGAGTGGTAAAGTGAACTGCCTGGTCTGTAATGTTTAAGAATTGTTGTTCTGTTTCAAGGTTGGCATTAGTGCAATGTTTCTGATTTTGTGTTAGTAGATTTGTATCTATTTGCAATTTGTTTATGTTTTCTTTTTTGTATAAAAAAATCCTAAATGTGATGGTGGTGTGTGTAGGCTGGTGCTTGGCTGGCGGTGTGCGTGGAGTGGCGCTCGGCTGGCAGTGTGTGAGTAGTGACTTGCTGCTGGTCACTACACACACTGCTAGCCGAGCGACACTCCACGCAATCCATCAGGTTGTGTGGTTGCTGTGTTAGGAATGTGGGCGTGTGAAAGTGATGGGCCCTTGAATGGCGCTGTCTGCTGGTGTGAGTGTTGTAATGTGATGGGCCCGCGGCTGGTGGTGTGAATGGTTTTGTATTTGTCACACGTATGAAAGGTGTATGAAAGAGGTTGGTGCCTTGTCGTGGCTTTACAGCTCACGAGCTGTGAGTCAATGGTTCAGTTTCTCGTCCTTTCAATTATTAACAGTGCATTTCATTTTTGTGAAATCACTTGTTAATACAATTGTATATACTGAACCATCACTCACCCTCGTGCCAAATCCAACCAGTATGTGTGTGTGTGCTTGAGGATTAGATGGCTGTGCAGTAATATTTTTTTTGTCTTTCTCAAGCAGGGTGTACCTTGTCCCTTTTTGTGAATGTTGTAATGTGTTTGTTTCGTGCCTGGGGTGTGAATGGTCTTGTGTGTATCACGTATGAAAGGTGTGTGAATGGCCTGTAAAGCGGTTGGGGCCTTGACGTGGCTTTACAGCTCACGAGCTGCGACTCACTGGTTCCGTTTTTGTCCTTTCAATTATTGACAGTGCATTTCATTTTTGTGAAATCTCTTGTTAATAAAATTGTATATACTGAACCATCACTTGCCCTCGTGCCAAATCCAACCAGTATGTGTGTGTGCTTGAGGAATAGATGGCTGTGCAGTAATCTTTGTCTTTTTAGTCTGTCTGCCAAGGTGTACATTCCGTCTAAGAATAACCTACCAACTGTAGATATTGTCGTAAACGAAACACCCATGGGAGTACATGGTGATATCTCTCTTGTGGATCCCAACAAGTTATGGTACCCACAATGTCCTGCAAACCTCAAAATGTCTGTCACATTTTCCTTGCAATATTGTGCCAACATTTTCACGCTGCAGAAATAAACAACACATTATCTCATTATGACCTGGTTTTGCAAGGGGGTCACCTGGGTTTTGGCCCGGGCTCGGCGGCCACATAAGGAAACCTACCAAACCCACACATTTCTGAAAAGTAGACACCCGGGGCTTCCAGGGAGGTATGGCTTGCGTGGATCCCCCAACGTTTCCTTACCCAGAATCCCCTGCAAACCTCACTTTTAGCTGAAAAAATCACTTTTTTCACACATTTTTGTGTGGGAAAGTGTGGCATCACTGGCCTCACACAAATTTCCTACCACCCAGCGTTCCCCCAGGTCTCCTGATAAAAATGGTGCCTCACTTGTGTGGGAGGCCCAAGTACCCGCGACAGGCAAGGGCCCACAACGTATTGAGGCGACCTCAAAATGGCCTTTCACAAAACCACCTGGTTTTGCAAGGGGGGTCACCTGGGTTTTTGGCCCCGTGCTCGGCGGCCATCTAGGGAAACCTACCAAACCCACACATTTCTGAAAAGTAGACACCCGGGGGCTTCCAGGAGGTATGGCTTGCGTGGATCCCCCAACGTTTCCTTACCCAGAATCCCTGCAAACCTCACTTTTAGCTGAAAAAATCACTTTTTCACACATTTTTGTGTGGGAAAGTGTGGCATCACTGGCCTCACACAAATTTCCTACCACCCAGCGTTCCCCCAGGTCTCCCGATAAAAATGGTGCCTCACTTGTGTGGGAGGCCCAAGTACCCGCGACAGGCAAGGGCCCACAACATATTGAGGCGACCTCAAAATGGCCTTTCACAAAACCACCTGGTTTTGCAAGGGGGTCACCTGGGTTTTGGCCCCGTGCTCGGCGGCCATCTAGGGAAACCTACCAAACCCACACATTTCTGAAAAGTAGACACCCGGGGCTTCCAGGGAGGTATGGCTTGCGTGGATCCCCCAACGTTTCCTTACCCAGAATCCCCTGCAAACCTCACTTTTAGCTGAAAAATCACTTTTTCACACATTTTTGTGTGGGAAAGTGTGGCATCACTGGCCTCACACAAATTTCCTACCACCCAGCGTTCCCCCAGGTCTCCCGATAAAAATGGTGCCTCACTTGTGTGGGAGGCCCAAGTACCCGCGACAGGCAAGGGCCCACAACGTATTGAGGCGACCTCAAAATGGCCTTTCACAAAACCACCTGGTTTTGCAAGGGGGGTCACCTGGGTTTTTGGCCCCGTGCTCGGCGTCCATCTAGGGAAACCTACCAAACCCACACATTTCTGAAAAGTAGACACCCGGGGGCTTCCAGGGAGGTATGGCTTGCGTGGATCCCCCAACGTTTCCTTACCCAGAATCCCCTGCAAACCTCACTTTTAGCTGAAAAAATCACTTTTTTCACACATTTTTGTGTGGGAAAGTGTGGCATCACTGGCCTCACACAAATTTCCTACCACCCAGCATTCCCCCAGGTCTCCCGATAAAAATGGTGCCTCACTTGTGTGGGAGGCCCAAGTACCCGCGACAGGCAAGGGCCCACAACGTGAGTGAGGCGACCTCAAAATTGCCTATCTCAAAACCACCTGGTTTTGCAAGGGAAGTCACCTGGGTTTTGGCCCCGTGCTCGGCGGCCATCTAGGGAAACCTACCAAACCCACACATTTCTGAAAAGTAGACACCCGGGGGCTTCCAGGGAGGTATGGCTTGCGTGGATCCCCCAACGTTTCCTTACCCAGAATCCCTTGCAAACCTCAATTTTAGCTGAAAAAATCACTTTTTCACACATTTGTGTGTGGGAAAGTGTGGCATCACTGGCCTCACACAAATTTCCTACCACCCAGCGTTCCCCCAGGTCTCCCGATAAAAATGGTGCCTCACTTGTGTGGGAGGCCCAAGTACCCGCGACAGGCAAGGACACAAAACGTTTTGAGGCAACATCAACATTGCCTATCAAAAAATGTTTTGATGATTAAGCATGTCACCAAATAGGTTGGTGGGTGAGGGTTATTTTAAAAACCTATTGGGTTGTTCACATACATTGTTTTTAATGTAGAAAACCTTTGTGAGCCTGTTTGATCATATCTTCTTGACAGCCTGTAAAACATGCACTGGGAGTCGGGCTCCCCTTCTTTCTAGATTTTCCTCCTTCTAGATTTATCTTAAACTTTTTATCAGCGTCTGTGTTTGCAACACTCTTGCCTTTATTTCATACGCATTCAGGTGGTCTGCTTTCAATTTGTTGATAGCATTGTAGAGGCACTAAGAGCTCTCCGAGATAAATAATGGAACATTTTTTGGTGATCTTTTTACTTTCTGCTTTTAGATAATTGTGCACTTCTAAAGTCAGTTGGTGACACTAGAACGTGCTTACCATTTCAACTCATAATTCATCTACTCACCTTTGTGACTGAATTATTACTTTTTGATTGCTTGTAATATATTCTTGTCAATTGAATTTGTGATTTCTCATTTCAAACAGCTTTTTGGTTGTTCTATCCTTTCTTTCTTTCCATCTTGACTAGTTTGGACATTGTTCTATTTGTTTGTATTGGCCCTATCAACAAACAGATCTTTGTTTCAAATAGTACCTTGTAATCACTCTTTGGCCTTGAAGAAGCGACATTACATAGTCGCGAAACACTTTTTGGCCCTTTTTTCTAAGAGATAAGGATTTAATTATTGGCTAAACCATTTTGAATAAAAGAATCAAGATTTACAGAAATCTCCCGCATGATATTTACTTAAATAAGAAGTGAAAAGGAGATTTACTTGGCTTTTGGATAATGCACGATTGGAGCAGGTCCAAGAGTATAAGTATTTGGGTATGATTTTCTCTGATAATATGAATTGGGAAAAGACCTGGCTTCCCGGAGGCTTATATAATCAACTGACGGGAATAGCTTGAAAAGGTTTGATCGTAGACATGGCAGCTTTACCTTTGGGCCTTTGTAGGAAGCTGGCTCTGTATATACTATACCAAAATGAGGTATGGTGTGCACAGAGCCCAGTGGAACCCCAAAGGTTGGCAGAGGTAAAAGTAGATAGCACCTTACTCTCTATTTCTGGTAGTGTGGGCGAGCAGTAAGGCTTTATCAGAGGGTAGTGCTAAGCATTTATTGTACACACTCAGGCAAGAAATGATGTCACTCACTCAAAGACTGAACTCAGACCTATTTGTTTGTATTAAAAAATATTATTTATTTATATTTGTTTTCTAGAACCAAACAAGCCTGGCACAGCTAAGTGTAAATGGTACTTCTCAAGGCAGGTTGAACAATACAAGCAAGCTGAATGAAAATGACTTTGTTACAGGTTTGTAAATACTTTGAATACAATTGAAATTACTGTTAGATTACTCTCAATTACTTTACAGATTACTTTATGGATTACTTTTTCTACTCAATGTGATATGCCTAGATATCACACTGGGACATTTCCTAGTGAAAAGGTAAGTAAAGCAGTTTTTGTATATTTGCAGTTTTTTAAGTTTTCATACAAAACCAACTCCACACTTAGAACAATTTTCACAAGAAAGCAATCAATGCAGTCCTATGGGAGAAAATTAGGTTATCGGTTTCAAGGTAAGTACTTAGGTTTGGGAGTTGTTTTTCTGGGGTTAGAACCAGGGTTCCCCCAGGGTCAAGGATGCACTCTCAAAGCACCATCAGCGGCACCAGCGCGGTTGGTCCAGAGTGTTGAGGCCCAATGTTATCCAATGGGGGATAGGGGGCCTCCGGTTGGTGGCTGCTCACGAGTAGGCCGCAAGGTTGGGGGAGCAAAGCTCCTGGTATTGGGCTCAGGGCAAAGGGGGATCCGAGTTAGCACACAAAGTACACCCGCAGCGGCACAGGGGCGGCTGGGTGCTGTTTTGGCATCGGGTGCCCTCTTGATTTCAATGGGGATTCTCCGGTTACAACAAAGACTGCCACTGGGGGACCAAGATCTTCTGGAGGTGACCACTGGTTGGAGAGGTAAGTTGGGATGCATGGGGATGCTGGGACACCGTTGGTTGGGCCACCCAAGGCTGTGGGACGTCGGGTGCAGGGGTGTCTTTAGGCATCATGTTTTTCTTACCAGCTCTGGTCGGGTCGGGGGGATCCTCCAGAAAAGGGCTGCAGGTGTCGATTTGAGATTCGAGGTAGGGAGAGCAAATCCGGTGCTCACGGGGACAAAGTCTTGGTTTAGGAAGGCAGGGCAGGTCCTCCGGGTTCTGGGGGGCTGCTGGCTGCAGGACACACAGGGATTTCGCTGGATCAGGTTTGAGGTGGGGACAGGCCAGTAGGGCTGGGGCCAAGTCAGTGGGCGTCCTCCTCTTCTTAGTTTCAGCACAGCTCCTTTGGTCCTTCTTCTCTTCTTCTGGCCGGTTGTTGTCTGAGGAGGCAAGGTTCTGGGTTGCCCCTAAATACAAATTTAGGGGCGTTACAGGTAGGTACAAGTTGGGACCAATGGGTCCCTTCTTGGGGGGTGGGTACACCCCCTATTATGCCACCCTCCCGTGGGAGGGGGGCATATGCCTCACTCTGGTTGGCTGGGTCCCCCATATGCAAGATGGCAGGGACTGAGAGTTGTGCTTCACCTCGCCTCCCCACCTCAGGGGTGGGATTGGCAAAGGTGTGCACACCTCCCTTCCTCACTTGGTTTTCCCACCGATTCTCCCTCCCAAAGTGGGGGTCAGAACCAGTGGGGGCCAGTTGCTGGAAGCAGCAAATGGCTGGGGTAGCTCACAAAGCCAGCAGGCCTTTGAAGCTTCCCCTTTGTGGACCCTGCCCATCCTGGGGGAGGAGACTTGGCTCCTCTTCCCAGGATGTGCATTGTTCCAGAACTCCGAGAGCAGCAGGCTCGCAACCCAGGGGTCCAGAAACATGTCTGGTGGTGGCAGCTGGCGAGCCCGTGATACCGGCAAGATGCGGTTCCCCAGCGGCTCCTAAGTAGGTGAGAGAAGCAGAGTGAAGTCTTGACGAGGTAAGTGCTCGCTGATGACTGCCCATCTAACCAGTACACGATGACGAAGGCTCCTTTGAGTACCCCATTCTGAGGCACAAAACGAACCTTGCGCTCAACTTGTCCTGCATTATGGAAGTTTCTAGGGTTATTTCTCAGTAACTTTAATATGCTCTCTCCAACACAGTGTGACTACAGACTTCACACTCCACAGGATGAACCACGAAGCATTGCCTGGATATTACATATGTATGTGGTGTATTTGTGTCTCTGTCTGTGTACATATTTGTGTATGTGTTAAAATACTCATAACGTTTCGATCACTCGATTTATTCCTATTGGGTTTCTCACTAGATGTGCCACTGGAAGCCACTAGTCTGTTGATAACAAGTCGCAAAATGTTTTATTTCACCCTGAAGGTGCTCACTGGAGGTACAGGCTACAATGAACCAGGCATTGCAAAGAGTGAAGAAAATGCTAGGTCCTGAAGAATAGCCAATAGGGGTAGGCTAGAAACATGTCGACCATTAGGAGATAGGAACATTACCCCCTTTTTCCTAATATTTCCCCTGCTTTTTAACCATACCGACTAGGGGTCGAAATAAAATAATCATAACCCACTAGCTAGGTTTTTTTTTTAAAGATTCTCACTTCCCCCTTTTTCCCCGCTCCTCCCTCACAGACCATCTTGTCTCTCATAGTCAACAGAAGTGCTCCCGCGTAACTCGTAGGTCGCAGCACGCCCAGTTCTGCAGCGGAACGGGAAGGACCCTACGATGAAGCATGTCACCAAGGGGTAACCCTGGTGGGTGAGGGTTTCACTGAAAACTTTGTGTTTTCTCCTGGGCACAAACTAGACTTTCCTATAAAACTGTTGGGTGCCTTTTTTCTGTGTTATGAATCGTGTTTGGAGGGCAGCCCCAAATTTTATCCTCTAACTCCCTCTTTATTTATGTTTTTAAGAATTTGCTTAAACACTGTAGGGGTACAGGGCTCATGCACCTGTACCCTCGCCACTGGTATAGTGCACCCACCTAGAGGCTGACCTATGCCAGGGCAGTGGGTTCTAGGCATGGCACACAGGGATGTGTGCCATGTCGACTCTTCACTGTGTTCTGCACCAAAACACACAGACTGCAATGGCATTGTGTGTGTGTAAAGGTACAGGGCCTCTAAGGGTGGCACAATACGTGCTGCAGCCCTTAGAGGCCTTCCCTGGCCACAGTGCCCTTGGTACCTATGGAGTTTCAATTGGGTATTGTTTCAATGCAGTTTTAGGGAAAGAACATAGGCCCTGGGTACCTGGTTGGCAGGAACCCAAGGCACACTCAGTCAAAGTACATCAACAGTTTGGCAAAAAGTGGGGGCAAACATGCAAAAAGAGTGCACTTTTTTACAGTCATTAAGTAAAGTTATACAGGGCAAACTAATTCTCCATATATGCAGCGGAGGTGCTGGCAATGGATAGACGGGTCTCATGGGAAGGCTTAGAAGGTGGTTCTTTGAAACTGTCCCTCGATCTACACAAAAATGCAATGATCCAAGCTGTAAGGTTGGAGTTGAGAACTGTAGCCTGGAGTGCTCTGGCAGATGCAAGGTGATAAATTATCAGTGCAAATTTTACCTCAGGTAATGTCAATCTTCCCCGGTAAGCGTAACCCTGTGACAGTAATTTTGAAGTGCCTGAGAGTCCCTGGCATGCGTCTTGAAGTAGGCAAACCAATACAAATTAGTCAGTTGAAGAGTACACTCAGGCAAAGTGCTGTTGGAACTGGCTGGAGTGAGGATCTTCAGTATCTGAAGCACAAGAGCTCATCCATTCCCTTCCTAATTTCTCAGGAGAGGATGCGCCTTTTCCCGTACTTATATAAAAACCCAGATACGTTTCTGTGAAATGAAATTCTTTGGCTCAGGGTGGGAATTGACCCTGGATAGCAGATTCCAGGGCTAAAGGTAAAAATAGCCATGAACTATGGTCAGTGTCCTTGTAAGTGGGATAGAAAGTATAATAACCCGTGGATGTGGGGGGGGGGGGAATTTTTCGAGCCAGAAGATTTTTCTATTCTACTAGGGATGCTGTCTGACTTGTTTTTGATTTTGCTGCTCATTTCAGACTTAGAATAAATGTAGGAAAGTGCCTCTTTTGACATGGTTAGCCCTCACTTTTTGCCTGGAACATGATGTGATTTGGACTGAACAGGTTCCCAGTGGCAGAGCTCTTTCCCAAAACTGTACCACAATTGGCACAACTTCAGCAACCCTTATAAATCCCAAGTAAATGGTACCCCTGGTACCTGGGCATTGGGACCAGAGAGGATCCACTAGGGCTGCAGCACACATTGTGCCACCCTAGCACCCCTCACCAAGACCATGTAAACTGAGATTGCAGGCTGCGTGTCTTGATGCACGGCAAACTGAAGGATCGACATGGCTGTGTGCCATGCCCACAGACACTGCATGAGGTATCGGTAAGCCACCCGTACTTACAGCCCTTAGGCAGGGAACACTATATCCTATGTGTGGCCATATCTGCATGAGCAGATATGGCCCTACAATATCTAAGTCCATTCTTGGATACTGTAAGGGATGCTATAGAGAGTACTTGGTCTGGCCACCCGTCATTACGAGTTCCCCATCACCATGATGGCTTTACTGTGCCCAGGGATGTTTGGTACCAAACATCTCATCTTAATAAATCCACACTGATGCCTGTGTTGGATTTATTATTAAATGCACACAGGGTGCACCTTAGAGGGTCCCCTGAAACCTACCAAACACTGGTGTGGTCTCTGACTAGGCTTAGCCATCCTGCCACTACCAGACATGTTTCTAACCTCACGGGGTGAGAGCCTGCTCTCTCAGAGGCCAGGAAAAAAGCTTGCTCTGGGTGGAGGTGCTTTACACCTCCTCCAGGCTGGAATGCCATTCCAAGTGGGAAGCTTCAAAGGTGATGCCACCTTTGAAATGCAACCTAAGCATCTCCAGATAGTGGAGGATGCCAACCCCCCTGTCCTGCTCCACATTTGGTGGGAGGACAGGTGGGAAAGTTAGCTAAATTAGGAAGTGGGTCCTCATTCAGCCAGCACCACCCATCATGGCGGGGCAGGTGATGAGGAGCCCACTTTTGAGTTTCCTTCAGTTAGTCAATAAGGGTCGAGGTTGTGCCTACTCCTCAAAGGAAGTGGTCACATAAAGGGTGTAGACACCCTAAAGGTAAGTAGCCAATTGGCTATTAACTGTCTCCCCTGTAACACAGATAAAGTTAGTATTCAGGTGGCCCCCTGGACCCTGAACTTTAAATTCAATGGACCTAAGAAGACAAAGGACAAAGAAGAGCTCCTGACCCAAGAACAGAGTACCTCTTGCAGAAATTTGGTACGGAATCCTGCCTGCTCTCTCCAAGGACTTGACCATCGTGGTGTGCTGTCTCGTCCTGCTACAGTGAGACCTCCCAGAACCAGAGAGCACCCTCAGCCCTTTACCAATTGCCAGAGAACTCCCTTGGAACCCCAGAGCACCATCGGCCCTTCACCAATTGCCAGAGAATTCCCTTGGAGTAGAGAAACTACTCCTCTGCAGCCCTCAGGCACTGAACCCGCAGAATCCGGTTTACTGCTACCCCACGACTCCAATGTAGCAACCAAGGAAGAAGAGGTACGCCAACTCCAGAGGGTCAGATCTGCCCCCCCACCAAGTGAGAGGACACCAGGACCTACCGGAGCCATGCCCTAGAAATACCTGAGGTACCAGACCACCTGCAACCAACACCTAAAGTCTAATCTGGACTCCAACTGTCCATGAAGCAACACCCATCGAGGGACATCGAGACCCCTGAGACCCACTTCGTGAGTGGCCCAACTATCCAGACATCATCCCTGCAACCTGCCTGCCCCTGACCGCGAAGACCATCTTGACACACAAAGCCCGGCTGAACTATCTGCTCTGCGCCTAGCCCGCCCGACCTGGGTACCGACAAATTAGCTGTGCTCCCATGGCCCTGAGGCCTTGTGACTCAATCCCTCATTTGGGGTCCTCCGGACTTACCTGTAAGTCTCCTTGTGCAGCCTATTTTGGGGTCGCCCCCTTCTTCGTAGCGCACCAGCTACCAAGGACCTCAGCACCCTGCTCCCAGCTGAATCTGGGACGATCTGCTGGTGAAATATTGGACCTTCGCCTGCTGCTACCCTAAACCTCGAAGGTAAAATGGTAGAACCGACTGTATGATTTTATATGCATTTTTGTGTTTTTCTCCATAGACTTCCATTGTGCATACTTGCGCACCACAGTGATTAAACAAGTACTTACCTGTGAATTAAGTTGTTGATCTTAAAAACTATACAAAAATCTGCGTTATTTTTGCAAATTGGTTTTGGATTTATTCTTGAGTATGTGTCTCATTTAGTGCCTCTGTGAGTACAACAAATGCATTACACTCTGATGAAACCTGCTCCCCCACACTACCACAAAAAAAGAGTTAGTATTATCTACTTTTGCCCCTGTATACCAATTGGGCACCCACTGGTCTCTCTGCACAGTATACTTCGTTTAAGTTTACTATATAGAGAGCCAGCTTCCTACAATAATTCTGATGTTGCATACTCTGTATGATTTTGCATCTTTCAGTCTTTATGGCATTATTTCTGTACAGCTTACTTTTGAATTTTGTAATGAAACCCTTTAACTTTCTACTGATCTAGAACTCAATCATTGAGTGGGACCCATTATTATTTGAACTGTCTTACTCTCTTAATCAGTGTTTAAGGGGTGTCCAAATGCACAATTTAACTTGAGGGAGGAATCAGATGAGCTAAGATTTTAGGGTGCAAAGATTTTGGGGTATGGTTTTACTTCTACAAGGACTATTAAGGGACTGGGAGCCAGGGAACAGGGACTTTGGAAACAAGCATTTGCAATGCAATAGGTCTCGCATTTACGCGAGTTTAAGCTATTGGCATTGTAAATGACAATGCCTTTTATTTATGTTTTAAAAACGAAAACAAAAATAAAAGGCATTGTTATTTGCAATGTCAATAGCTCAAACTTGTGTAAATGCAAAACCTATTGCATTGCAAATGCTTGCAAGCTGTTCCCCAAGTATGCTGCTTTTTTCGGGAGGAATGAGCATATTGAGGAATAAACTGAATGAATGAGCGGTTTGCTAGTTGCCCCTGACAACGTGTGCGACACTCCAGACATATACCTTAATCTAGGACACTTGTAAACGGCTGCATGTTTGTCCTGTCATAAGATCACCTGTGTTAAGGCATACATAGTCAGCGGCACAGGAACATTATACAGTCCAAACAGCAGGGCAACCAACGAGCCATCGACAAGACCGGCACCAACAAAAGCAAAAAGATATAGAAATGTAGGTAGGTGATCACCATCAGCTATTTTACTGAGTTTATGAAGCGGTCGAAAGAGGCAAAGCCAATCACAACAAAAGTCACTGCTTCAAACCTGTACTTCATTTATAGACTAAAAAGCCAAATAAGTCTAAATGCAAATTTATAAAGTTACTCACAAGTGCATTGTAAACGGGAATCGTGAACGTTTCTTAACCCAATTGGCACCATTTAGTCCTTAAAATAATGTTCCCAACAAACAACATTGCCTTTGCTCCCTAACTAGGCAATACACAACGACGTGTCTATCTGTCAAACCCCGACCAGCACAGAATACAACAGGTGAGCAAACAATTGACAACAGACTGTAAAGAGATCTATGTTTGACAGTGTGCATAGGAGAAGAGACAATGGGCCAAAATAATTTGAATCTTGATACCATCCCGTTTTGTTATCATGTACAGCAAACTCAACATTTGAAAATTAATAAACAAGTGTACAAAATGCAGTACGCACGATATCAAAAATGCACAGGACTTGAAACAGCCAAATACGCTATGCTAGATTTGGGAACTCGTTTTGTATTCTCTCATTTTAACACTTAAACCGTTTAGTGAAACACACCTCTGCGTCTTACACTTAAGAAAATAAATGAAACCTTCAGCACGCGTGGCGAAAGTGCATACTGGCTGTGTTGTTCTTCAAAATAGAATGGAACAGAGCCATGTCAGAGCAGAGTTCTAAAACTTCATTGTGGCCAAATCGGCTTACATGTATTGGGGGAGAGGGAGGGAGTGCTGCTGCTCCTTAAGTGCTATTAGTAAAGTAAAATACAAAAATTCAGCATTGTGTATTCGTGGCTATTCCAACTATTAAGACTTCAGTAAAGCGGAAGAATAATGGACGACAAGGTTGCCGGACTTGAATTGTTACATTTTCTACCAAGTTGAAAACAACACTCGTATAATTCTCTCCCCACAAGTACAATGAGGTCTGGAATCAGAGCTGTGTGAAGGAGGAGGGGTGGCGTTTCGAAGGGTGGGCTTAGGTCATGTCATTGCTGACTCGAGGTAAATACACAGGCAGCTGAGCCGCCCCCCACTTGCACGTACACAGGCTCATCGGTGAAAATCCAGCCTGGAGAGAACATCCTTAAACTGATGCAGTTTCTTTAAAATCAAACAAGCAGCAACTGCCATGTTCCAGCCTCCAGCACCCTGCAGGAAGAGCTGGCTGACAACCCTCGGGGAGGGAAAAAAAACTGACATTTGAATTTCAGATGCAGTTTGCCGCTTGCTTTGAATAAATGTGCACTTTTTAATAAAAACGATTGTAAGTAGTCAGTGGGGGGTCTAAGTCTTTCCAAAAGAAATGTCAACCCAAAGGGCAGGATTTTCAGGTTACACCCTCTTTGCAACGAAAATACAGTCCTTCCACCTCAGCAACACATCGACCATATAAATATTCCAAAAAATGCACCCTATTGCCCCCGCCCCAGTCTCTTCCTTCCACCATGAACAAAGCACCTTTCATCAAGAATCGACTCCCCGTAAATTGCACCCCTCAAACTCCAGTACTCTAGGAAACTGGAGTCAAGTCTCCCTTTGAAAAGCACCCAAAAATCCCACTTGCCTTTTGCCCAAAACAGCACACTTCCTCCCGCATTCAACCTACAACCCTGGACTTGCTGATCCAGGCTGCTCGCCCCATCGCTTCCTGTGTCTCCCTTCCTCCAAAGGCTGCACCCTCAAACTCTGAGCAGTCACGCCTGGCTACTGCTGGTACTCAAACTGGCAGCGGCCAGGGGTAGATGGAGGGCTCGGCTCCCACCGGGGACTTGAGCTTCAGTTCCAGCTTCTCACCCATCGCACTAACACCATAATACTGAAGATCTGAGGGGAAGGGGCTTCCCGCGTGCTCACACACACATGGAAGGGGGTGTAAGGGGCGGCCCGCGCACTCACACACAGAGGAGGGGCGATTCACACACCAGGAGGGGGGCCGAGCTCAAACAGACACTAGGGAGGAAGGGAGGGCCCAGGATCACACTCAGTCATACACGGGGGAGGGGGCGGCCTGCGCGCTCTCCTACACAGGGGCGGGGAGACTTCCCTACTCCACAGTCATCTTACTCGCTGTCCTCCTCCTCCCCCCCATCCGCCTCTCACACTCAAAGACTCCCCGACACCATCTTTGAACCGGCGTGAGGCTACAGCCTACAGCACAATGAACCAGGGCCTTGGGCCAAACCAACGGGCTCAGCGGAGAGAGGGGGATCCTGCAGTTCCCATCGCAAAATAAATAAATAATTTCAGCTCGATGTCCTCACATGGCCCCGGCACAGACGTCACAGAAGACGCAGCACATGCCATGCGAGGTGGGGTGGTAACTGTAGGAGCAAATTGAGAGAGGTTCCCTCTGTGCCTCACTTCCCTACTCTTCGGCTGTAGCGCCGTTGGGTGACTCCAGTCCCTGACTGCTGAGGGCAAAAGCAGTGATCCAAAACGAATGTTCTACACCAGGCGAAACCAACTCCATAAGGGGGGTGCCCTGAACAAACGCCAATACCACGCGACATGCAAAACATTCACGAGTTATCTAGTGGGCGGTACTGCCTTATGCCCTTATAACAATACAATGTGACAGAGAGCCCATGAGTTTCCGAGCAGAGACTCAGAGGTAAAGCGTTCCTTAAACTGCAGGTCAATTGCAAGCCGTACCAACGTATACACACGCGGGTGTTCCTGTCATCTAAAAACGTGCGCTCCGTGCAATGAAAGCGGAGCACTGGAGATGAGCCAGGGACGCAGACATAGAAGGCGCAACTGAAAAAGACTACAATCCAGACCATCTTTAAATTGTTTCTTTTACAGATCTCTCCACTGCCGTTCTCGGCATTAATGGATTACACAAATTCAGGGAAAATTCCTTCCAGCAACTTCCGTCAACACTCCTAATTGCGAAATAATAAGCAAAATAAAAAAGCATACACATGATGCGAAATGCTAAGCAAAATAAAACAGCTTACACACGATCGAAGGTTACAAAAGCCGATTATGCTGTTTTATTTTGCTTATTATTTAAGCAAAATAAAACAGCATAAACACGATCTAAGGTTACAAAGGCCGATCGCAAGTTAGACGGTACAATAATAAATAAAAAAAAATGTTGCGAAATAACACAGATATAAAGTACATTGCAAGTTACAAAGCAAAATAAAACAGCACAAATTACAACAAAAAAAAACTTACAGCTGAGGCTACCGCAATGTTAAACCAGCAGTCACATTGTAAATAATAAAAAAAAAAGTGCTTACCCAGTAATTTAAGAAGACCGTCTAACGCCGCCAGTACACGATCGAGTCCAGATGGGCCGTTCGAGAAGGAGACAGGGCGGTAACCAAAAAGCCTCCTTTTCAATGGGAAGCCATCGTTTAGTGAAAATGATGGGTGGGGCTTAAACTGAACTTCCAGAAAATCCCAACTACAAGAAGCCTCGCAGAGCGAGCAGCGCATGCGCGCTGCAACGCTAGGCGAGACCTTAAAAGGGGCATCTTAAATGACCTTGGTTGTAAAGGGTAAAGAAGACGCCTGGGAGATACAGGTACAGAACATACAAGAAAATAGTGACTCTCACAACTGATTGACACTGGTCTTGGAAAAGTCAGACAACACAGCACAGGAATCTTGCACCCTACAACAATAGTAACAATAGTATTTTGACAGACCTGTTCCAACTACAAGGAAGCAGTACCTATTGAACCAGATGACATAGGGTTTCATTAGGATTTAAATCAAGACACCTGAGATGAGAATCAAAATATTCACAAACATTGCAAAAGAAAACTTCTTACACAGAACCACCTAATTAATTTGAAAAGGTGTAATAGCCATTGACCAAATACAACAACACAGTCATAGCTGACACAGGTTAGGTGGAGGGCTTCAAGACCCCAAACTTCACTGTGAAACACCACAGAGAAAACCGGCTATACTCTTTGTTAGACCTGGCATCCTTGGCGTGGGTCTCCCTTCCATTTTTTCGTAATGCCTCCACTGTTGCCGATATGTTTTTGCTGGACTAGATGCTCATGGGCACTTTGCCGCTGCTAATCAGTGCCAAAGTGCAAGTGCTCCCTATCGTTAATTGATATATGTATTAGTGACTCCATGATTGGATGATTGGTTTACTTGTCAGTCCCTAGTACAGTGCACTCAGTGTGCCCAGGGCTTGTAAATCCAATGCCGCTGGTGGGCTTGCAGCACTGGTTGTGCCACCCACAGAAGCGGCTTGTAAATGTGTCTCAGGCCTGCCATCGCAGAGCCTGTGTGCAGCCTCGGGCTGCCATGTCGACTTGGTGAGTACACCCACTTACCAGTCCCTAAACCTTCCCTGTACTGCATGTTGGTCACCCCTAAAGTAGGCCCTAGGGCAGGGTGCATTGTAGGTATAAGGTAGGACATGCCCTGGTGTGTGTGGCATGTCCTAATAGTGAATTACAGCCATTTTCGTTCTTCACTATTGCAAGGCTACCTGCTCCCCATAGGCCAGAATGGGCAGACTGACTATTACACCTTATAATCAGAACTGACCCAGGGAACATGGTAGAAAAACGAATTTAGTATGCCTGAACTCAGGATGATAAAATACATCTTTTAGTGAAGTTGGTTTTAACATTCTGTGTTCGAAAATACCACTTTTAGAAAGTGGGTATTTTCTTGCCTAACTATCCAAGCCTGCCTCTGCTAGGTTGTGTATTCCTTGTCTGGAGATTGAGTGACAGGGGCTGGGGTGGCTACCGGAGACAGGGTGAGTCAGCGCAGGGCTGAATAGAAAGATTTGCATCCAGAGTGGAGGGAGGAGTTGCACCTGGGTCTGAATAGGGCTGTGCCTGCCTTCCACAATGCTGGCTCCACCTCCTGCCGGGCGGCTGAGCACTCTGCCCCACATTCTGAAAGGAAAGAAGGAGTCAGAAAAACAAAGTGCTCCAGAACTGACCAGAACTGGTTTTGGACTAGGCAGAGGCCTCTCTGCCTCCAGAGAACAAAGAGAATCAGGGTATAAGAGGGGCACCCAGACCCCAGGAAGATTAGATCACTTTTGGGAACAAGAAGAAACCTTTACTGAGGAGCGGAACCAAGAAGAAACTGAGGAGAAACTATCCCTAAGCCTGAAGTGCTGCTTGGGGGATTGGCCTGCAGTGGTTTGCCTGACTGCCAAAGAGAGGAGAAAGGAACTTTTGCTTTGCTGTGACTTTCATCAACTTGTGAAGGATCTCCAAGGGCTTGGAAGAGAGCTTGCCCCCTGACCGAAGTCCCAGGACCATTGGACTTCACCCCCTTTGTGAATTGCTGCTGGAAACTCTGTTTCAGTGGCTACAGAGGTAGGGAGCTGTGACCGACTCTCACGACCGACTCGGTGTCCTGCAAGCACCGCATCGAAGCACCGTCTCGCCCTGCAACGCACGGCCCTGGTCTCACCGACTCCGTCAACGAGCCGCTGCCTGCACCGCATCGAGGGACAACGCGTCCTGCAACGCTCGCTACGCCGAATCGAACTGGTCCGACCGACACGGTCACTGCTGCTGAGTTCGAGTCCTGTGACCGCACCGGAGTTGGGCACCGCTCGCACGCTTTGCGACGCACCGCCCGACTCGCACCGCTGTCCGGACTGATCGACGCCAGCTCCTGAATCCGGCTCCGCCGCCGCACCGCAACCTGCCAGCACCGCATCGAAGCACCGTCTCGCCCTGCAACGCACGGCCCTGGTCTCACCGACTCCGTCTCGACGACGTCAACGAGCCGCTGCCTGCACCGCATCGAGGGACAACGCGTCCTGCAACGCTTCCATTTTTGCATCGCGACCGCGACGAACAGCCATCCGGCTCGCACGCCCGTGCCTGCCGCTTCAAGTAAAAGGTACTGTGACCGAGTCTGTCTACGCTGTGTTGGCCCGTCTCGACGCGGTCAGCTGGATTTGTTAGACTCTGTTTGTTCTCGACATCGCCGTAGCCGGAGGAGGCTACCGACTCGCACAGAACCTTGAATTAAGCCTTTTTGATCAGAACTAAGTATTCTTAACAGTATTGTGGATTATTTTTGTCGTTTATGGTCTTGTGATAAATCTATATAAAGTATACCTATTTTTATAAATATATAACCGGTGTGGTGTCCATTTGTAGTGTTGTCACTTGATTACTGTATGTGTTCACAAATGCTTTACACACTGCCTCTGAACTAAGCCTGTCTGCTCGTGCCAAGCTACCAAGAGGGTGAGCAGGGGTTATTTCGGGAGTGTACCTACTTTCCCTGACTAGACGCAAGGGTCCCTATTTGGACAAGGGTACATACCTCTGCCAACTAGAGACCCCCAAATCTAACACTCTTGAAGTTCACACTCAATAGTCCCCTTTCTTTCACAATACCTATGTAAGCATACCCTGTGCCATCCAAATCACACAGCTACTTCAATGTGGTTTAGAAACAAACTTATTGAGTGGATGACTTTTTCTGGTTGGATCACATCCACCGGCCAAAGTCTGCCCAAAGTTCTAAATGTGAGTCATCAGATGCAGATTACAAAATGTAGTGATGCCTATATCTCTTACTCTCTTTCACATTCACATTTCAAGCATAAGCACATCAACATACTGCCACAACATTATTGGAGCACAGCTACGAATCACAGATACACACATACAACATAACACTCTCAGTCTTTTTCTCAAACCAAAACTCTAACAGCCATGGGTAAAAACGGACGAGCTACTTGATCAACCTCCTAGACATCTCTGTGGGGCCTCATTAAGGGGAGGGTAGTGCCATACATGTGATACAACACCACAAATTTAATAATGATAGTTATACTATTAATGCTACTACTACTACCACTCCTACTTAAAATAAAAATAATGACAAGAGAAACAACAACAAAAATGATGACAATTCTCCTAATACTATTATTAATAATAATATGTAAGTTAAAATGCCCACAACTATGCACTAAAAGGATACTGCAAGTCAATAATGGAAAGTAACAATGGTTTGCAAAGGTAATTGCAGTCGCAAACCATTGAAACCTTACTGAACTGTCTAAGAAAGTCGTGTGGATTTGCAAAGTGAAAGCTGTCCAAGACAGAGTTTTTCCATTTTGGAAATGTCACCACAGGCACTGCGGTGAACAAATTGTTCTCCAGTGGGCCAATGAATGCAAGGCATTTCTTTTATTTGAAGCCAGCTCCTAGGCCCCTTATGAGGTATGGGGAGTCATATGGGTTGCAGAAGAGTCAGTGTGCCCAAACTCTCACTGCTTGGCGACCCTAACCTTTGTACATCTGGCCACTACTCTGGGACAACCTGGACATTGGGTATGGAACTTTAGGTACGTATGACTCTAGGCTACCTGAATTCCTCCTTCAGAGAGGTTTTGATTGGAAGATTTAGTGGCCTCTAATGGCTTATTTAATTCTAGGATTTCAGGGATAATAGTGATAGAGGTGGAAAGATGTCAAATCCAGAAGGCTAGATCAAAAATGATTTGTGATGCAAGTGGTGGGTATCAAACATGTTTGCTGATCCTAAGTCTTTTAGCTGTTGAATAGATGACAGTGTCACTGGAAATTTGGAAGAGCTTCACTCATGTACAGTGTACTTCCTACTCCCAATGAGAAATATATCTTGCACCTCATTCCGCATCTTCTCTTTCAAAGACCCCAATCACCCACTGCCAAGGCATTGCCTTGGCTTATTTTTGGGGGGCAAACTTCTTCATTCTAAATCCAATGCATATTTTCCATGATGCATTATCCACTAGCCAACTCACGCACAGACAAAGAACAAAGATGGAGGCAGGTGTCAGGTTTACAAAAGAAGCAGGAGGGACAGGATATTGAAGTAGGAGTGGTGCTGCTGGATTTGATTGTGAAAGCACATACCATGACAGCAATCAAACAGATCCAGTGTCATTTGGAAATCTCACAAACTTGCCCTTAATGTATTTCAATGTCTGCTTGTCTGTTGACGTGCTGGTTTGAAACTTTGCGAAGGTCATTTATTACATGAATTTTATAAATGTGGCCAAACCATGCCCATTGTCCACTGTTCCCTAGAAGGAGCCAATTATGAAGAGATGCCGACAACTTGACAGAGGGGGTAGCAGTTAGTCTGCTCTGACCTTCTGTGTGCAGAATGCAATTAAATCAGCCTAACTCAGTTAGATCTGCTGATGGAGTTTAATCCTTGGGCCCATTACAGCATATCTCGATTGACCTAACTAAAGTACCATTCCACATATTTATAGTAATTACAAACTGTTTATCTACCATGATCACCCTTTGAATGTCTGCCAACAGACTTTCCTCTCTTTCTAATATTCATAAATACATATAATTTCCAATTAAATCTACTGAAATAGCACCTATTCTTTGCTTAGTAAATCATTCCCTTCTTGAAAAATAATTATGATAACACCAACCTTAATTATTTTTTGAAAGATCTTATCAATGATCTTACTTATGCCTACTTAATTCGGCTGAAAATTAATACAGCTTCAAAACATGAATGCCATCAACACCTTCCATGTCACACTTACAGCAATTTGTATTGGATATTCTGAATGAATTATCGAATCCTCTCTCGTGCAGCTGGGAGAATGCTTTTGTGCATTAAATCACAAAATCTGGCAAGCTTTTAGCCTGAATTTCGAGCAACTTCTCTATCTTTTCTTTTTGTATTTCCAGCATTAACTGCAACCACTTTGAGGTCTGCTTCTTGATCACTGCTTCATGGTCAACCTGAAGTTCAAATGGAGAAAGAGGGATGACCTAATCTCATATTATAATATCCTTCAATCGCTTAGTTAGTGGTAATATTTAAATCTGGTTAACTCTCTAAAAACTAGGACAGTGATTTATTTCCAAGACTTGATTTGGTTATAATAAAATAAATCAGCAATTATATTTAAGTTCCCAGAAATTAAGGGGGGTGGACATTTAAATACATAGGAGTACTCAGTGAATCCCACAGTGGCTATCAATAATTGTTATCCAGGGTTGCCATAAATCTTATTATTTCCAACAAAGATATTGGTTCAGTCTGCACACCCTTCAGACCCACGTGAAAAACCTAGTATCAGAAAACTTATAGAAACACCTTCTTCAAGACTTTGGGGCCTATTACGATGGCGGTCAGAGGCACCACCGCGGTGCTGGCGGTGGCGGAAAATGCTTTTTTCCGCACACCAGCAGCGGACCTCATGCCCGCCATATTAGGATGGCCAAACGTAGCCCATTTCCCGTCCGGTGCGGTGCAACGCTAACCACCATCAAAGTGCGCCCGCCACCGCGGCGGTGGGAGCCAATGGAGACTCACCGCCGTAAGGAATATCATCCCAACCGCCGTACAAATCAGGACGCCCCAAACAGCCAGTCGCACCGCAGCGGAGAAACTGCCCAACCAGAGACGGCGGAAGCATCACAGCGGAGCGCTAAACCTGATCCCCGGTCCCAACCACCTGGTCCCGAGCGCAATGTCCCAGCTTTGCACGTCTTCCCGGCGCTGTACCTGATACATCACCAGCAACTCATGGCCCGTTGCGGACGATGCCGCAGGTACGCAACAACACAACTCCGCACACAACCACAACACACAACGCATGGGCTGATCTAGGGTTCCTGTCCACACCAGACACCCTGGTGGGGACAGGAACACATCCACAAGTGTACCCACACATGTCCTACCTGTCAACAAATCACCCCTCCGCATCCAGGTCACCCATCCACCGCGATCTTGAAGTAATGTCCTGGTCACGTCACCGCAGCGGTGAAAACGCGGGAAAACATGCCCACAATGCAGAAGGCAGGGCCAGCGCCAGGCATGGGTAGTGCACAAAGACCACAGGGCCACACCTCCACCCTCCACACACCAGGCCCCCCCCATGAAGGGACATGCCATGTGCCCCTCCTGTGCTCCCCATGCACAACAACAAGCCAGGTGAACCCACACCCTGCACCACACACCAAACAACTAGGGAGACAGCCACAGGAGGAGTGGCTGCAGAGGAACACACAGCACAGAAGCACAGGGCCAGGGCAACCCACACACCACAACAACACCACACACTTGTGGTGGAAGAGGAGGCTGAGTCCCCCTTCCCTGTGCCCGCCAACATGGATGCATCACCCCTGGCGTCAGATGACGTTGAGCTTTACGTCTCTGGCTGTGATTCCTCCAGCAGACTCCTGTCCCCCTCCGAGGCACTGGTCACATCTGTGTCACTCTGCCCGTGTGCAGCTGTTGTGCTTGATGCCTCACCACTGGTGTCCGTCCCCTGTCTTCCCGTGCCCACGGGAGATGCTGCATGAGAGGGAGAGATTTAGGGTCAGTTCATTGGCATCAACAGAACAAACATATGCAAGCAAAGCATCACTGAAGATGAAGAAATCTACATGTTGCACACCACCCTGTGCTATGACATTGTGCACCCTCAATTTAGAACTCGAACAGTGCGTGTAAACAAGAAAACCAGGCATAAGTGAGCCATGTGATGAACACACAGCACAATATCCTGCCGGTGGCTCCGTTCAACCAGACACACAAATAGCTCTGAGCACACCTAGGGCCCTGATGTGGGCAAGGATGAACCCCACAACATGTTGCCACTGTCATATCTGGATGGAGCAGAAGGGGACAACACAGATACAGACTCCAACATAACAGTCCACAATGGCCATGAGCTCATGCCATCCACCATGTTGTACTGTGGGGCACAAGTACTGTAGCACATTGGCGTCAGATGTCTAAGCCTCACAAATCTGAGATCAGGCAATGCACGCATTGATGAGAGCACACTCAGATTAGGCACACTGCCGTTCCCTTCCATGTGATTTCCCAGACTACCCCAATGCAGACGATACCTGAAGCCCACGACTCAGAATGTAATGTCAATGCTCAGTACTCAAATCACACTAGGAAGTACAGGTAGGGCAAATGCATTAGAGCTGCCCCCAGCACAGAGGCCACTTACAAGCCACTGCATCACACTACCAACATCACATAGCCCAGCGCTGTCCCAGGCTGTGAACACATGCAGCCACTCACAGCCAAAGTCACCCTTCCCAGAATACTCACCCCTAGCTTGCTGCTGATGCTCCTTCAAATGTGCATCCAGCTCAGGCTGTGTCATGGCCAAGATGCGGGCCATCAGTGGTGTCATGCTGCACCGCGCCAACCTGCCAGTCCGAGGGAGCAGACCCAGCGTCATCTCCGCCACGTTCTTGCTCAGCCGGCAGATGTCATCCCACCTCTTGTGGCAGTGGGTGCGCCGTCGGTTTGAGACACCCAGAGCCCGCACCTTGCATGCAATGGCCCTCCACACGTCCTTACGCTGGTGTACTTTGAGCTGCAGGCATGGGAGACAAGAGGGGGAAAACATCAGTGACACAGTGTTATGTACCAATATCTCTCAGTACAGTGGCATGATACTGACTCATCCCAAATCCACAGATATGTCTCACAGAGACAAGAATGCATCTCACATGGTACATCGGCATGGGAGAACAACACGTAAATTCATGCAGGTGTGAGGGTGGACACAGTACCTGCCCATCTCATACACATGCAGGATGCCAGCAGATGAAGCCATGTCTAGTCTGCCCACATCTACTGTCCATTGTTAGGTAGAGCAAGACATACATTACATATCAACATATGTTGGGGGTTAGACTCACTGTGTCCAACATTGCGCAGCCCTCAATGTCCTTGCCCTGTGAATGGCTCACTGTGTCATGGAGGTCACATTGAGGGACATGATCTCACAAACCCACACCCTTCTCACAAGGCCTGTCGTGTGCAAGCTACAGGGCTGAGATGGCTCATTGAAGGAGAGTAAAGAAAAAAAGACACATGTAACACTCTGTACATTCAGTGATGTGTCCTTGTCAGTTTGGGCGGTGACTGTGCAGGCCAGGTGGGCTCACACTGAAAAGGACAACAGGGACCCACACAGCCATTCACACAAGCAATCACTGTCCTGACTCCTGCACTACCAACTTGCTGCGTCACTGTATGGCTGACAAGACAATACATGTCCCTCAAATCTTGATGTGCAGGCAGGGAAACTTGTGAAATAGGCTACACACCCCTTCCCCCTGGAGAAAGTGTGCTAGGCAGTGCATGACATAACCCCACACTCCCAGGCACATACTGCAGCAGCTCAACTTCATGTGTGCCCCCCCTGTACTCTCACTCACAATGTTGAAGACTTACCACGATATTTGGGGCACCATATAGCCTTGGATACTGTGTGAGCACCTCGTCCACCAGGACCTCCAGCTCCTCGCTGGTGAAGGGACTGGCCCGGGTCTTCTCAGTCCTCGCCATCACTGTGGCCAGGTGACAGCAGCAGCAGCAGTTGGTGTTGAGGGGTGGCAGGCAGCAGTCTCTGGAGAAAGCAGCAGCAGGTGGTGTTGAGGGGTGGCAGGCAGCAGTCCCTGGAGACAGCAGCAGGTGAGGGGTCTCAGGCAGCAGTCTCTGGAAGCTGTGGAAATGTGAGGCTCTCTCCCACATATATAGCCCCCTGGGGCAGTTTCAGTGGTTCCAAGCTGCTGCAATTGGTGTGCCAGGTCAGTTTTTTTCAAATGCATCCAATGACTGGCTCCGCGGTGGCGGAGCACGCCTTCCGCGATTTTCAAAATTGCATTAGGCTACCGCGATTGCGGTTCCCATTGGCTGCAAGGGCATGGGCATTGGCTGTGGCACACCGCAGGGGCCAGGCGGGCGCTACCGCAGTGGTGCATCTTTCAATTGCATCCAATGACCGGCCTCACGGTGGCGGAGCACGCCTTCCGCGATTTTCAAAATTGCGTTAGGCTACCGCGATTGCGGTTCCCATTGGCTGCAAGGGCATGGGCATTGGCGGTGACACACCGCTGGAGGCAGGCGGTAGCTTCCGCGATTTGGGTGCCATACATTGGTGCCTGTGACCGTGATTTGGGTGGCGGAGCATGCCAACCGCCATTTGGCAATACATATATATCTCTCACTACCGCAATTGTGTTCTAGGGATTGGTGGTGACACACCGCTGGTGGCAGGCGGTAGCTTCCGCGATTTGGGTGCCATACATTGACGTGAGTGATCGTGATTTGGGTGGCGGAGCACTTTGTCAGCACCTATGGACACATCATGCTGTGTCAATGACCAATGGGCAGTCATCAACAGTGCACAGTGGCCACATGATTAATGGCACATCATTGTGCACACAATGCCAGTGTAACATTTAACACACTGCTGACTACACATGCCATGTTTGTGTATGTCATGTAGTACATTGGCATGTACTCACTCACATGTCACTTGTGATATTGATGGGCATGTACACAGAACAGTGTTGTTATGGACTCTCAAATGTGTACACATGTCAATGTGTGAAAGTGCTGTGAAAATCACAGTGATGTATGTCTTAATGTAGAATGTGCAGATTTGACTGTCTTGTTTTCTTGGATCATGCACACACTTGTTGTTTACGCTCAGCCTGTGGTCATTGTGTTGTTGATGTGTGCCATGTTCAACTTACGCCTGAAGGTGTGTCAGGTACAGCAGCTAGGTATGAGACAGTGGTGTTGCAGTTTTACACATATGCTGTATGAAATACTCTCAGGCCTGCTCATGCTAGATGTGGCCATATCCCTACATGCATTCGCATAGTCAGATGTTGTTTTGGATGTACTTGCTGTGTGAAAGGGGCAAGTGTGCGAGTAGTGTAGCTGAAGGTGTCCCTACGTGTAAGCTGCTCTGTAACTCAATTGTGATGACAGTCATTGTTGGCGTTGTGTTAGTCAAAACGTAAGATGTTGTACACGTCTCATGGTGTATTGAATTGACATGTGTCCACTTTCATCTCAACTAGGAGGAGACCAAATCTGCATCGTCCGTACACAGTGCTGGCAGACATGGAGGATGAGAAGGTCATCCAGAAATTCCGTCTGGATAGAGCTACCCAAAAAAACCTATGTGCTATGTTGGAGCCCCACCTGCAGCCTCGCAGAACATATCCAACAGCTTTCAACCCAACGTCTAAGGTGATGGCGGCCCTGCATTTTTTTGCTTCTGGATCATTCCAGCACACGGTGTCCAGCGCAGGTGGGATGTCGCAACCCATGTTCAGCATGGTGCTGCATGATGTCCTGTCCGCCATGATGATATACAAGGACAGGTATATCCATTTCCCCAGGGTGCCTGAATTGGCGGCTGTGAAAGGAGACTTTTATGCCCTTGGACACATCCCCCATGTTGTTGGGGCCATTGATTGCACCCATGTTGGGCTTGTTCCACCACAGGCACGGGAGCACACTTATAGTAATCGAAAACATTTCCACTCCATAAATGTCCAAGTGGTGTGCCAGGCGGACATGATCATCATGCACGTGTGTGCCAAATTTCCAGGCTCAGCCCATGACTCATACATCATGCGGAACAGCATTGTACCACAGCTCATGGCTAATCTGCTTCCTGAGCGTGCATGGATTGTGGGTGAGTACGAAGAGTCCAGTAGCGTGCTGTGTGTGTGACATGCTGTCCTCTGCCACAGTATAATTACAAGGTTTATCTGTGTTTCTCACACCTAGGTGACTCTGCATATCCCAACCATCCGTGGTTGCTGAGCCCACTGCGGAATCCCAGGACACCAGCTGATGTACGCTACAATGATGCCCATGGGAGGACACGTCGTGTGGTGGAGCGGACTTTTGATCTCCTGAAGTCACGATTTCGCTCCCTTGACAAGACGGGAGGTGCACTCATGTACTCACCCAGGAAGGTGTGTCGGATTGCAGTGGCATGCTGTATGCTCCACAACCTAGCCATTCGCAAGGATATCCCCCTGATCCTGGATGATGATGAGCAGCCAAGGCCCCCACCTGCAAACCAACCTGTGTCCAGTGATGAGGACAGTGGAGAGGAGGATGGTGTTGACCTGCGTCAACAGCTCATCAACCGCTACTTTACTTGAAGGTGAGGGACAATGTACAACGGACCCATTGTCTGATGATGTTGCTGTTGTGAAGGTGTATGTGAGCTTTGTGACTGCAGCCGGTTGTTGACTCAGTGGTGGCTGACAATGTTTATGGGACAGGGTAATTTTGAACATCTACAGGATGTGTATGTTGGCACTTGTTGCTCATTGTGATGTGTGCACGTTGTATTAGCTTTAAGGTATGTGTTGTGTGATGTCTGTGATGCCACACCCAGACTAGTGAATCTTGTTCTGTTGTGTTTTCCTAGGTCACTTCAGCCTCTCTTTGCCTACATACATTCCATACTCGTGGTACATTTTAATCATGGTGATGACTGCACATCCTGGAATAAAGACGGAGCAGAAACAACAACATGTGTGTGAGGTGTATTTATTTACAATGGTGACATATGAGGGGGGTGAACATTTACATTGAGGCGATTAGTGAAGCAGTGAGTTGACAGTTATGGTACATGAGAGAATCGAGTTGTCACCACTCAAGGCAGTGTGGGGAAGGACAGTCCAAAAAGTCAATGCAGTAGTGCAGAGTGTTGCCATCATGGCTGGCTCCGTGACTGATGTTTGGCAGGTGCTTTGCCACGGGATACTCCCAGGGATTTCTTGGGACGGCCCCTTTGTTGCTTGGCAGGGGGGGCCTCTGCTGTAGGGCCTGTGGGGTCTGAGGACTCACCCCTCTCTGTGGCCGCAGGGGAGGATGTTGAACTGTCATCCTGCAGCCCAGCAGGGGGAGGTGGAGGTGTTGTTTGTGGCGCAGGCCTGTCCCTCATTGCCGCCACTATCTGGCCCAGGAGGTCCACAATTTGTCCCATGCGGGTGTCCATGGACCTCTTCAGCCAGAGGAGCTCGTGGGAATCTTCTTCTGACTGGGTCGTTCATTCCTGGGCCCGTTCATATGCCCCAAGGACTCTGTTTATGCTGTCCAGGGCTTCGGTACCAGGCTCTGGTTGTCTGTGAGTGACCCTGCCACTCCCACCTGCCCTGCTGCCACAGACCTGTTGCATTACCACTGTAGGCACCCGCATCCTCTCCCAGCCCTCCTCAGTTGGTGGTGTGGGGTGGTCATCTTCTGGGACAGGGAGGGTGTTGCAGGCAGCACTGGTGGTGGTGTAGGATGCACAGGCCGTAACAGCAGTGGTCTGCGTAGCTGTTGGTGTTGCTGCAGATGTGGTGGGGGGGACGATGGGGTCCTGGGACCGGTTTCACCCTGGCATACCAGATGGGCCGGGTCCGAGCTCCTCGTCCTCTGAATACCGGGAGTCAACATCCGAGAGTCCATGTTCCGGGGGGGAAGACTTCTCTGCAGGTTGCTGGTGTTGTCCTCTGCAGTCAGTTCTTGGTCACCTGTGGGACAGATGGGAAATGGTCATTGTAGTGCACCCCGCAAGCTTTGTGTTAGCTGTGTATTATTCACTGTTTGTACACCATACAGTTGACTAGTCATCACATTGTTTGTATGCGCACTACTGTGCCTCCTGAGATGATGTTGAGGTACATGCATTAGTTGTCCATGGTGTGAGGTGACACAACATACCATGTGCCACGTGCATGTTTTGTGATTGGAGAAGTGTGGCTCAATGGTTAGAGCGGCAGACCCTGATGCAGAGATCTGGCCTGGGACCAGGGTTCAATTCCCGCCTCGGCGGGTCTTGGGCTCAATTTCCTCGGACCTGATAATTCTCGCCTCGGTGCCTATTCTAATCATGGGTCCCACTCTGCAACTCTGGGCAATAGCTTGCTTAATCTCCACAATGGCCCCAACAGCGCTGGGATGCCTGGCTTCACCCTGGGGGTGCCCAGGAGTGGACATTTCACAGGGAAAAGCCAGGAAGGGTTCCACAGCGGTATGCGTACAGCGCCAGGACACCCCTTTGGGGGTATAAGTGTGCTTTACAAGTACAAATTTCATTTCATTTCAGGGACATGTTGCCATCTAGGGAGTAGCGCAACAAAGCATTTCTGTGACGCCTCTTTGTTGATCACTCTGCCCTGGCAGACGTTAAATCTGAGCATGGACTGGCCATTGTCATCTCATGCATACCTTTGTAATGTCATGAGCAAATCTGAATGTGTACCGACAACCATGCTTTCTTTGTTTACATATGGTCCTTGTTGCTCTGGCCACATGGCACTTACACATGGCATTCAGTGCTGTGCATGATTGTGCACAGACTTTCTTCTACATGTGAATTGGTGTGTCACACTTTAGTTGCTGTGACAGTTACATTTGCTTATCTGTCTGCACACTGTGAGTGCAATAGGATCTGTGTGTATTTTTGTGTGATGAGAGGGGTGGTGTTGTCATATGGCACCATGCTTTTTGGGAGGAATGGCTGGGTGCATTTACTGGCTAATTACCTGTTCTGTTTTCACATTTGTGTTGGATCTGTGTCACATCTATGTGTGTGTGTGTTGGAGGCTTCCATCCTGCTCAGGGGTGGGACAAGACAGGTATGTCTACCTACCTGTTAGTTTGAAGTGGACAGTGCAATGACTGACACATGCATCTGGGTGGGAGGGAGTGCTCCATCTTGATGAGCTGGGGAACAAGGGGGCATGGTGGGAGTAGTACTGCAGTCTTCCCATCCCTAAACCCCCCTCCCTGTTAAGATGGCTACCTACCTGTTAGTTTGTTTGTAGTGAGACAATGGCTTCCAAATGCTTCTGGGTGTGGAGTGCTCCATCCTGCTCAGGGGTGGGACAGGAGGCATGGTGGGAGTTGTTGTGCAGGCCTCCCACCCCTAAACAGCCCTCCCAGGGAAGATGGCTACCTACCTGTTAGTTTGTTTGTAGTGAGACGATGGCTTCCAAATGCTTCTGGGTGTGGAGTGCTCCATCCTGCTCAGGGGTGGGACAGGGAGCATGGTGGGAGTTGTTGTGCAGGCCTCCCACCCCAAACAGCCCTCCCAGGGAAGATGGCTACCTACCTGTTAGTTTGTTTGTAGTGAGACAATGGCTTCCAAATGCTTCTGGGTGTGGAGTGCTCCATCCTGCTCAGGGGTGGGACAGGGGGCATGATGGGAGTTGTTGTGCAGGCCTCCCACCCCCAAACAGCCCTCCCTGTTAAGATGGCTACCTACCTGTTTGTTTGTTTGTAGTGAGACAATGGCTTCCAAATGCTTCTGGGTGTGGAGTGCTCCATCCTGCTCAAGGGTGGGACAGGGGGCATGGTGGGAGTTGTTGTGCAGGCCTCCCACCCCCAAACAGCCCTCCTAGGGAAGATGGCTACCTACCTGTTAGTTTGTTTGTAGTGAGACAATGGCTTCCAAATGCTTCTGGGTGTGGAGTGCTCCATCCTGCTCAGGGGTGGAACAGGGGGCATGGTGGGAGTTGTCGTGCAGGCCTCCCACCCCCAAACAGCCCTCCCAGGGAAGATGGCTACCTACCTGTTAGTTTGTTTGTAGTGAGACGCTGGCTTCCAAATGCTTCTGGGTGTGGAGTGCTCCATCCTGCTCAGGGGTGGGACAGGGGGCATGGTGGGAGTTGTTGTGCAGGCCTCCCACCCCCAAACAGCCCTCCCAGCGAAGATGGCTACCTACCTGTTAGTTTGTTTGTAGTGAGACAATGGCTTCCAAATGCTTGTGGGTGTGGAGTGCTCCATCCTGCTCAGGGGTGGGACAGGGGGCATGGTGGGAGTTGTAGTGCTATTTGCCTGGGCACATACAACCCTGTAAATGTTGGCTACCTTTTGGGGTGATTCAGATGTAGTGGATGTTACATCTGTGGGACATGTGTTGGATATTGTGGTGCATATGGATATACTTGTGCCTCTGAGATGTAGCATTGTAGTTGTGCTGGACAGTACATTGCTGTGTAATGGTCTACATTTGTTTGTACTTACCAGCCTCCACTCCCCCGGGTATTCCTGTGAGACTCTCTGGATGCAGTATGGCAAGCACCTTCTCCTCCCATGCAGTGAATGTTCTTGGTGGAATGGGAGGGCCACCGCCAGTCCTCTGAGCCAGCTCATGGTTCTTGCTCCTCTTCTTTTTGACAACACTCTTCAGGTCATGCCACCGCTTGATGATTTCCTGTCTGTTACGTGGGATGGTCCCTACTGCATTGACCTTATCGACTATCCTTGCCCACATTTGATTTCTTCTGGCTAATGGTGTCTGTTGGACCAGGTTACCAAACAGTTGTGGTTCAACTCTGACTATCTCATCTACCATGACTGTCAACTCACTCTCTGTGAATTTTGGCATTTTCTGTGGAGCCATGGTGTGTGATGTGCTAAGGGGTTTGAGGTGCAGGTGTGTAAGTGGTGGGGGTGGGGGTGATGTGTATGGTGTGTGATGTGCAGAGGGGTTAGAGGTGCAGGTGTGGAAGTGGTGGTGGTGCTGTGTGTGGTGTGAGTAGTGATGGTGTGCAGATTTGCCTCTCCTTTGTGCTCTGGTGTTGGGTCCTTCAGTTGTGGAGTATTGCAAAGGATTGTGGTCAGGGAAGGGGCTAGTTTTATACTCAGCTATCTGGGTGTGTCCAAATGGGGTATTGCTGTCAGGTGTATTGTGTGGGTTGTCCTGGGATTTGGATTTTTGTAGTTGCCATGTGGTTGTGTCATTGGGGTGTGTTATGTGTTTTTGGTGCATGGCTAGATTGCTGTGTGCACTTTGTGGCCTTGTTGTGAGTTTTTTCTGTCGACTCCCATATTTGTCACGGAGTGTCCGCAGTGGTTGCTATGCTGCAGTTCTTCTGGAGGCTCTCCCATTCATCACTGTTGGCGTTTTCGGCGGTCGGATACAGCGGAACGTACCGCGGTCACATCGGGGATATCCTAATGTTCTGTGCGGTGTCTCCGCTGTCCTGGCGGCGGTTTGGTTTTTTTCCTCCGAGAATCCGACCGCCGCGGACGGGTTTTCGCCTTCTCTGCCCGCTACGGGCGGTTTTTAGGTGGCTCTTACCGCCGCGGTCGTTTTTTTTGGGCGGGACATCCTAATCTGGCCGCCGGTTTTGCCGCGGTACCGGCGGGCGGTTGTTTTCCGCTACCATGGCGGTCGGGGTGGTTTTCCGACCGCCATCCTAATAGACCCCTTTGTTTTTATCATTACGACTAACCTGTCCTTAAGTTCCTTCTTGCTAGTAAAAGCTACAATGTTCTAAGTTGTCTTATTTTGAAAGCCCAAAAATATAGCTGAAGGTATGATAAAGTTCATGCTCCTGTTCTCAGTGGATGGGTGAGTTTCTTCCAAATGATTCAATGCCCCTTAGCACCCCAAATAAAGGAATTACCAGTCTGTATCTTCTGTATTTTTTGCTTGTCAAAGTGAAGGCAGTAGCTTCGGATATAAACCCATACTTAGGGAGAACCATCATTTTTATTAAACTGATTCTCTGTACAACAGTGAGTGGATTCACTTCCACTTCTTGAGTAGGATTCAAACTCATCAGCGATCCATTTTATATTAATATGGGGCAGATTTCCTATTTTAGATACATTAGTTTTACCTAAATACCTGATTTTCTCTTTAACCCATTAACTAATTTCCTTTTTGGTCATGTGCAACTCTCTCACTCCTGCCAGCTCCAGGAGACCAGGACTGCATTCCAAGTCCCCATTGCCTCAGTTTGTGACCGCTGTTGTAGGTCTGCTGGGCTGGGCATTTCTTCTGTTGTTCCTGCTTCAGTCTGCTACTTTACTTATTTTATTTGGTTTCCCATTTTAGCCTGACAGTTTTACTTTATTTGTGTTAAGTCTGCCTTAGGCACTTTTTGGTGGGTTCTAATCAGGCCGTAGACTGCTTTGTTTCCTGCCTGCTCCTGATGTTTTTCCCAGCTCCAGAAACTGTTCCTTCTCCTGTCCTCCCACCTCTCTGACAGCCCCTCCTACCTCCCAGGACTACTTTTAGAGGCTGCTGCGTGTTGCCCTTGATCTTTTGGTCATGTGTAACTCTCCTGCTCTTGCCAGCTCCACGTTACCAGGACTGTGCTCCAAGTCCCCTCTAGCCTTAGTTTGAGACCGCTGCTGGAGGTCCGCTGGGCTGGGTGTTTCTTCTGTTGTTTCTGCTTTTGCCCGCTACTTTATTTATTTTATTCAGGTTCATATTCTAGCCTGATAATTTTACTTTGTTTTGGTTAAGTCTACCTTAGGCAATTTTTTGTGAGTTCTAATCAGGCTGTAGACTGCTTTGTTTCCCGACCTGTTCCTGCCATTTTTTCCTGGCCCGACGCTGTTCCTACTCCTGCCCTCTGACAGCACCTCCCACCTCCCAGGACTACTTATGGAGGCTGCTGCATGTTGCCCTTAAACTTTTTGGTTGTGTGCAACTTTCCTCCTCTTGCCAGCTCCACGTTACCGGGACTGTGTTCCAAGTCCCCTCTAGCCCTAATTCGAGACCGCTGTTGGATGCCCGCTGGGCTGAATGTTTCTTCTGTTTTCCCGCTTTAGCCTGCTACTTCATTTATTTTATGTGGGTTCCCATTTTAGCCTGATAGATTTAGTTTGTTTTGGTTCAGTCTACCTTAGGCACTTTTTGGTGGGTTCTAATCAGGCCGTAGCCTGCTTTGTTTCCCACTTGCTCCCACCGTTTTTTCTCCTCCCCAATGTTGTTCCCACTCCCGCCCTCCTGCCTCCTTGATAGCCCCTCCCACTGCTGCACTACCTCCATAGAGTTGCCCTTGACCTTTTTGGTCGTGTGCAACTCTCCCGCTCCTGTCCCTTCTACGAGACCAGGACTTCCTTACAAGTTCCCGCTACCACAAATTCGAGACCGCCAATAGATTTCTTATGTTGTTACTGCTTTAGCCTGCTACTTTATTTATTTTATTTGGGTTCCTGTTTTAGCCTGATAATTTTACTTTATTTGGGTTAAGTTTGTCTTAGGCACTTTTTGGTGAGTTCTAATCAGACTGTAGCCTGCTTTGCTTCCCTCCAGCCATTTTCATTCCTGTCCTCGATGTTGTTCCTACTCCTGCCCTCCCACCTCCCAGACAGCCCCTTTCACCTCCCAGGACTACTTATGGAAGCCGCTGTGCGGCCGCGCCGTTGGTGCGCACCCATCTGCACCTGGACCATGCCCAGGCCCAGGACCCCAGGCCTTCTCACCAGCCACCGCTACACCACAGATGAGCTCCTAGCCCTGGACTCCAGACACCTGAACAACAGCTGCTTCATGAACCCCCGCGATCAACCAAAGGACCCTTCACTTGCCATCATTGCTGCTTCACTTGCCACACAGGATCACCTGCCCGGATTGGACTCCACATCGCTCCCGCTCAGAAGACCAAAAACAACCTGACACAGCTCCACTGCATCCTGCTCAACACCCTCTCCCTCTGCAAACATGGCACAGAAATCTGGGACACCGTCATCACCCTCCCCGGAACATTGTCTTCATCAGCGAAACATGGCTCAAACCCTCCTTGAACCTGACATCGGCACTGCCACTCCTGACGGCTACTAGATGATACACCGAGACTGCTCCAACAAACACGGCGGGGACATCGCCATCCTCTTCAAAGAAACCATCCAATGCACCATCACCTGCGATGACCCAATGCCTCTTATGGAACACCTCGATTTCAGACTACAAACCAACGCTAATACCACAATAAGAGGCATTGTCACCTACAAACTCCCAGGACCCCAACCACCCTTCTGTGAAGCAATCTACAACATCATCACCCTCCTTGCCATCGACTCTCTCCACTATGCCCTGCTTGGCGACCTCGATTTCCAAGTCGACAACCGCAACTATTCCAACTCCACCGCCCTCCTGGAAAACCTCAGCAAAATCATCCTCACCACGCCCAGCGCCAGGACACCTGGCCTTCCCACCATCCACCGCTACAGTGCAAATGAGCTCCTAGCCCTGGACCCCAGACACCAGAACAACAGCTGCGCCATGGCCTCCCTGCAATCAACCAAAGGACTCTTCACCTGCTGCCACTGCCTCTTCACTTGCCACACAGGATCGCCTACCTGGACTGGACTCTACACCACTCCCGCTCAGAAGACCATGAACAACCTGGCACAGCTCCACTGCATATTGCTCAATGCCTGCTCCCTCTGCAAACATGCCATAGAAATCTGAGACACCATCACCACCCTCTCCCCAGACATTGCCTTCATCACCAAAACATGGCTCAAACCCTCCTTGAACCCTGACATCGCCACAGCCACTCCTGACAGCTACAAGATGATACACCAAGACTGCTCTGACAAACAGAGCAAGGACATCACCATCATTTTCAAATAAACCATCCAATACACTGGCACCAGCGATGACCAACGCCTCTTCTGGAACAGCACAACTTTCGACTACAAACCAACGCTAAGACCATGATAAGAGGCACCCTTGCCTACAGACCCCCGGAACACTGACCACCCTTCTGTGACGCCATTTCCAACCTCATCGCCCCCTTACCATTGACTCCCTCCACTACGCCCTGCTCGGTGGCCTCAATTTCATCATCGACAACCCCAAGAAGCCAACACCATCACCCTCCAGGAGAACCTCAGCAACATCAACCTCACTCAGCTGGTCACCGCACTGACACACAAAGCCAGATCCACACTTGATGCATCATTACCACAAGTGACAGAATCAAATTCACCCATGCCATTCAACTCACCTGGAGCGACCACACCATCATTCACTTTACTATCTCTGACATCCAGCACCCAACCGCCAAGCACCACATCACCTCCCACTGCATCTGGAGCAAGGTAACCGAGGATCCATGGGCACCAGCCCTCAGAACCACACAAGCAGAAAATTCAGCGGACCTCGGCCAGGCCATCCAGAATTTCTCTGCCTGGATCAACAAATGTGCTGACAGAGTTGCCCCGCTAAAACCGGCAAAGACCAGCAAAACCTCGAAACAAACTTACTGGTAAACCCTGGAGCTCAGAACCAGCAAACGCAACTGCTACTGACTCGAGAAGTGTTGGCACTCCACCAAGGCCTCCCCAGACAGAGCCACCCACAAAGCATCCCTCAGCAACTACTACCTGGGCATCAAAGAAGCAAAAAGAGCAACCAACCTTGGGAAGGATCTCTTCAAAATTGTCAAGGAATACTTCAACCCAACAGCCACAGAGATCACCATCTGCCCTGCCCAAGAACCCTGTAACACACTCTCAGATTAATTTCACAGCAAGATTGCTACCATCTACAACAACTTTGACACCCAACCCCCCCCTCTCTCAGCCTCGACAACCCGAACTAAACAGCGAACACCAGTCAAACGATAACCACCTGGTCCCTGCTCACCAACCATATCACCACAGCCATAATGTCGTCCATCAACTCCGAGGCGCCCAGCAACCCCTGCCCCCACCATCACTTCAAACTCGGAGCTAAGCCTAACAGCTCACAACTCACCAGCATCCTCAATACCTCCATCTCCACAGTAACCTTCCCAGACATATGGAAACATGGAGAGGTCAAACCCCTCCTAAATAAACCCTCTGCTGGCCCCAGCGACCTCAAAAACTACAGACCGATATTCCAGCTCCCCTAGCCAGCCAAAGTACTCAAGAAAGCCATCAACTAACATCTCACCGAATACCTGGAGCAAAACCACCTACTTGATGCCTCACAATCTGGATTCCGTGCCAACCACACTGAACGCTGTCACATGTGACATCAGAACTCTCCACGACCACAGAGAAACTGTGGCTTTGATCCTCCTCGACTTTTCTGCTGCGTTTGACACTGTCTCCTACCACACCCTCATCAATTGACTCCATAACAGCGGCATACAGAAGAATGCCCTCAAGTGGATTGCTTCTTTTCTCTCAGGACACACACAGAGCATCCGACTACCTCCCTTCACCTCCGCACCCAAGTACATCATCTGCGACATACCTCAAGGATCATCCCTCAGCCCCAACTTATTCAACATCTACATGACAGCCCTCGCAGACGTCGTCAGATCCCATGGAATCAACATAATCTCCTACCCTGACGACACTCAACTAACCCTCTTGCTCACTGAGGACCCCTTCAACGCCAAAACCAATATCTGCAACGCAATTACCAATGTGGCAAAATGGATGAGAGACAGCTACCTCAAACTCAACTCTGACAAAACAGAAGTACTGGTCTTTGGAAGAAACACTTCCATGCGGGACCACAGCTGGTGGGCAGCAGAACTCAGACCAACATCCTCACCAACAGACCAGGCACGCAACCTTGGCAACAGCCAACTAATCAGTAAACAACAAGTCAATGCAGTTGCCTCCTCCTGTTTCCACACACTCTGCATGCTCCACTGACTTCAGCATGATCCCCATCAACACCAGAAAGACTGTCACGTTTGCCCTTGTAACCAGCCGCCTCGACTATAGCAATGCTCTCTATACCAGAATCTCCATCCAGCTCTTCAAAAGACTTCAGACCATACAAAACACTGCAACCAACCTCATCCTGGACCTCCCCAAATGAACCTACAGCACCCCTCACTGTAAAACCTCCACTGGTTCCCTATCCATAAGAGATGCCAGTTCAAGATCCTCATGCATACATACAGAGCTCTCCATGATCTAGGACCATCATACATCAACCATCTACTGAACTTCCGCCTGCCCGCAAGACACCTGCGCTCTGCCTCTATCACCCTTGCACACATCCCCCCGCATCCGTCGAAGCTGCATAGGCGGCTGCTCATTCTCCTGCATCGCAGCCAAGGCCTAAAATGACCTGCCCCTCCACCTCCAAACAGCTCCCTCCCTGGCGGACTTCAGAAAGAAACTCAAGACCTGTTTTTTTGTTGGTGACACAGCACCCTCAGCGCCCAGATACCCTTAGGGGTGACAGTGCTATGCTATAGAAATACCGATTGATTGAACTGTGAGGCTTCATAGTTTCTATTTCATCTCATCATCTCAGACGTATCGTTATTTACCTAATAACAAGAGACATTCTAGAAGTCATCTATTATATATAAAAAAAAAAAATGTAAGTCGGTTTTTATATAGCGCAGCTACTCACCCTTACGGGTCTCAAGGCGCTGGGGGCCGGAGTGGAAATTAAGTGAACTATTACCCAGAGTCATATGGTGCTGAGCTGAGCTGCCGCCGGAGCCGGGGATCGAACCGTGAACCCTGTGCTCCGAAGTCAGCTGCCCTGGCCGCTGCACCACTCCTCTAATGTGTCATCTAACTTGGGGATGCTTCCCTCTGGCCTACTTGTGAAGAAGGTCACATTGCCACCATATAGAGCAACCTTTTTAACATAACCCTTAGAGTCAAGTGGGAATATTTCAGGTGATTTTACATGCTAGGAGTTCAAGAGGAAGGTTCAATAGCAAGGGAGAGAAAGAACACCCATGGCCAATTCACCTTTCAATATGGATCCATTGGATAAGCTCTTACTTTAACAAGATTCTTGCTCTTGGATTGTTATAGACCACCATTTGGATGGGCTAAATAGACTTTGAAGTGCTAATTCTGTGTGGAAGAGATTTGTTCAAAATAGCAACCACATTCTTACTACATGGACAGTGACTTGTCTGTATGTTCTAATACAGATGTACCTGCAGCACACTCAAGGAAAGGCATGGGTAGAGGGCCAAAAGGGAAATATACCTACCTAGTCTCAGTGTATATAAATTCAACTATGTGGTGTCTCCAACACAGTACTTCTCTATTGATAGACTTCTGTTTACCTGCCTCAATGGTATGCTGATTATGTAGAGTACCTTTTGTGTGCTTTCTACTAAGAACAAGAACAACAGAGGTGCCTAGGACTGTAGGCTGACTTTGAAAAAATGGGATGTTGATTGAGTGGGGTGTTAACTTTGCTCAAGCAACAGCCACAGTTCCTGTCAGGGTAAACCTCAAAAGTCACTAAATTAACCTGTGCTTAACTTAACCCTCTGGTAGCTTGGCACAAAAGCAGTTGGGCCTAACTTGGAGACAATGTGCAAAGTATTTATGCAGCACACAAACAGTAAGTGAAAAAGTAAAACAAGAAAAATCGCACACCATTTTATAAAAATATAATACATTTCAATAAATTATTTGATGGCAAAATCACAAAAATCCAATCAGCAGAACCGGAGTCATGAATTTTTAAAGGTTAAGGAAAAAACTAGCACTTGAAAGATCAAAGCGCTAACCATAGACATCTAGTCACCTGGTACTGGGTCAAAGTCGAAAAATATTACCGACTTCAATGGAGCACAAGTTGGATACAAAAAGTGGATTGGGCTTGGTTGGTGCTTACATTCAGACTTAAAAGAAATTTTAAGAAAAATTACCTGAGGAGGCAGAAGTTCAGCAGGGCTAAGCTGCAGGTGGTGTCTGAGGAAGAGGAGGAGGCATGGTTGTTGGAGAGCCGCTGTACAAAGTTGCAGTGAAGATTTCTATGTTTGGACTTAGTCTCTTAATAGGAAGTCAAAAAATCTCCAGTGGAACGAAGCTGAAGGCTGTAGATGACAAGAGTTCCACGAGGCTGGATAACCCTTTGGCGAAGGACCAGTGAACAAGATTTGCTGCTGTGCAGAAGAACATAGTGGGAGCTGCAGCGGAGTCAGGTCGGATGACAATGCAACTTGGGTGAATAGACGAGCTGGTTGCTCCTGATCTCCTTTCAGTTCTCAGAGCAGTTTCTAGCCAAATATTTTCTACGTCCCAAGTTTGGGATTTTGTCTATCTGGGCACCTTTAACACCACCACCAAGGGTCCAGGACTGGAGGGGCTCCACTGGGGGGTTAGGACTCACTCAGGCCAGGTTCAGGTGCTTGTTCAAGATGTTTGGAGCCTTTTCAGTCCCTGAAGCTCTGATCAGAAGGCCAGCCAACAAGCCCTTGGAGTCACTCTGGTAGCCTAGGGTTCAAGCAGTGGAATGTGGGTCAAGCAGTTGGGCAGGCCTCTGAGGGTTCAAGGCAGACTATAGGCAGCAAAGCAGTCCTTCCAGGTACAGCAAATCAGTTTTCTGAAGTACACAGCAGGCCATAGCAGCAGACAGAACTCTGAAAGTCCTTCTAGAGGTCCCAAAGGTCAACTAAAAAGTGACTCTGAGGGTCCAAGTTTTATACCTGGTGCCTTCTTTGAATTAGGAGAAGTTTCTGAAGAATTCCCATTGAAGTTCTAGAAGTTTCCTGCCTTCCCTGCCCTGACTCCAAGCTGGCTGCTTGAACAATGTAGGGGCGAGAAGCCCTTTGTGTGAAGGCAGGGCGCAGCCTACTGATATGCAAGTGGGAATGTGCCCAGCTGCTCCCCTATCCTTCCAGTGATGGCCCATCTAGGCAAAACAAATCCCCCAACTGTGTGCCTGTTTGGGAGGAATAAACTAAGCCCCACTGCCATCTACACCTAGTCATGTGATACTGGATCAGGCTGCAGGCACAAAATAGGTAGGGCAGAACATCCTAACTTTCTAAAAGTTACATTTTCAAAATTGTGACTTGAAAATCTACTTTACCATTCAAGAGGATTTCAAACTACAATTTTGCAGACACCAAACATGAGTTCCTAACCTGCTCCCAAACAAAGGTTATCACTTATTAAAATAAATTCCTCTAGTAGTGAATTTGTAAGTTTTTCAATAACAGGACACGTAAAACTTAAAAGTGCATGTCCAACTTTTTAATTACAATGAACCCTGCTTTATGGGCAGTCTAGAACCTACTTTAGGGATGAATTGTGTGTAATAAAAATGAAGTTTTAGGTTTGGGAAGGGAGTTATATTGCCAAGTCAAATTGGCAGTTTAGAAACTGCATACAAGCTGCAACGGCAGACCTGAGACATGTTTTAAATGGCTACTTATGTGGGTGGCACAATAAGTGCTGCAGGCCAACTATTCAAATTTAATTTACTAGCCCTGGGTAGATGGTATACCACTTTAGTAGGAACTAAAAGTAAATTAAATATGCCAACCAGGTATGAGCCAATTTTACCACATTTTAGGGAGTGAGCACAAGCACTTTAGCACTGGTTAGCAGTGAGAAATTTAGTCCTAAGGCCAGCAAAAACAAATTCAAGAAAAATAGAAGTGTGAAGGTGAAAGGTTTGGGAGTGAGCCTGCAGAGAGGGCCAAGTCCAACACTTACAATTATGCCTCCACCCCCACTTGAAGGGGGTGGGCTTAAACTCCTTCTCACAGTTGCCAGGAATCCCTACTCATGTTATGGCAAAACAGGCATAAGCCCTACAGCAGAGGTGAAAACAGACTACAATGTAGTGTATGAGGTGGTGGGTAACATAAAGAAACTTTGATGGTTTGGGCAGTGCCTAGGGCTGTCTGTAAGAATGAAAGGCGCCCCCATACCATATGATCTCAGCAAAAAAAGAGACAACCAGAGACCTTATGGAAGTGCCAATGACAAATGAAGATAAAACTAAGTACCTGATTATGATATACAAGCAGCATATATAAATGTTCAAGGTCTCTCTGTCTCTGGTGGTTTCTCAGAGGCGAATGCAATTTATCTCTGGTGCTTTTTTGGGACAATATAGTCAAGACTTTGTCCAAGTTTGGTCTGTCCAAGCGTTGATGAGTGGGTGGTCAATTTTGCCCATGGTGTTGACCAAAGGTTGTGGAGTTAGAAGTATGTGGCCCTGACGTGCTGTCTCCTCCCACCCTCACCTTCCCCCCACTGGTACATATCAGTTCAGTGTCCATCTGCCCACCCATTGTGTCCAATATGTCCTCCAGCTCATCTGGGTCCTTGAATTCTGATGTGTGATCCAGATATGTGACGAGCACTGCTGCTGGGTCCAAAAGACCGAATTTAAGCCCAATTCTAAGCAGCTTGGGCTGTAATGCAAGGGACATCTTCCGTTTAATAGTAGTAGCAGGTGAATAGTCTGACATGATGCGCACCACCAGTCTCACATGTTTAAATGGGCCCCCATTCTTTTTCACAGCTGGCAGGATCAGTTGAACATGTTGGTGACGTAAAAGACATGCAATGATGGCTTTGGGCATGTTCATTTTACCAGAGGAGTGAGAACGAAATATGTGAGCCCTTTCAAATTCCGGGGTACCAGGAAACATGAAATCGAAGAGGCTCCAGAGGAAGAAGGAAAGGACGGCAACCATATCATCACATTTCATCTTTTCAAGAAAACTATAAAGTTTGATGTTGTTCCTCCATGAGCGATTCTCAAAGTCCATCACTTTTCTCTGCAACCTCTCTAAGTCCGAGTGCCAATCCTGTTGAAAATTCAAGAGGCATTCCACCTCTAAGTGTTTGGTGCAGGTGTCCAGATATAAGTGATTATGTTGGAAATAAGGCTCAAGGCATTTGACATCAGCAGCTAAATCAGTCAGGGTGAAATCAAATGATGAAACCTGAATCTCATAACAGTCACCTCTTTTAGGATTGTTGCCAAAGTAGCCTCCGCTGTGTCACCTGGTTTAGGAAACACTTGTGGCACGTTACCGGCTGATGCTTTCACAAAAGTTAGTTGTCAAGCTGTTTCGCGGCTTTAGTAGAGGGGATTGTTGGGCCTGCAAAAAACCCCAATAGCCAATCAAAAACATTAAGGTGCCCCACCATTTATGACTAGGAAAACTAGTCGATATCTTAGCCATATATTCATATATTCTTTGCACTTTGCCATATTGTGTTTACTGAGTATGTTTCAATGTGCCTCTGCCAATGCTTGATAACACTTTGAAGCTTGTAGGGGTTTCCCAACAAGGGGTTTTCCCCTGGCCCTGGAGAGTTGAAAGGTTTCCAGCATGTTCCTGAAGTCAGGGACTTTCCAGCAAAGGGACTGTCCAGCGAGGGGTTTTCCCATGGGTCCAGAAAGTTCAAAGGTTTCCAGCATGTTCCAGGAGTTAGGGGAGGGTCGTGGCTGACAGCAGTAGCTATATAAGGAACTTCACCCCTGGCATCGTGCTTGCTATACAATGAAGACTTCCTCACAGTAACAGCCCAGATGAGGACCACGAACAGTTTGAAGAAGCCCCCTCATTTCAAGACTTCTCGTAAGGATCAACATCCTTCCACCAGAAGAAAACAACTTGGTGGTAATTCACGTGCCGCTCTGCGCTATTCAGAGCCCCTGTTAAGACAATTATAAGTCTTCGGTAGCGCTTAGGTTCTAAGCTCTGATGGAGGATTTGTGTTTTTGAGAACCGCTCTAAAAAAGGCATCAGCTGCTACCATTTTGGAGACAGATTTGAATGGAGAATTTTATCAAGACCAAATGTTTCATAACGCTGTGAGGTAACAGCATCTACACTGTGCTGATAACAGTGTCCATAACTTGCTCCTGACACACATACGGAGTAGCACTGATTCTCATGTATTGACTATGACATGAAAAATCCTGGTGCATACATTGTTACTTATAATGTACTCGTTCTTAGTGTGATGTTATGTGATGTGATATGTAACCACATAGTAAACCTGATGTGCTAATAGTGTTCTTTGTGCTGTTCTTCTAATCCATAGATAGTGCATTGATCAATGATGTAAACTACCGCATGTAGTCAATGTTCTCAATCACCTGAACTGTGACATGTATGTTGTGGTCAGTTGTATGTGCATTTTGATATTCTCTTGAGTTCTCATATGTGTCTGGCACCTTAGTTCAATCCCAGGTACAGTGGGATAGGACCAGATTACTCATCCAGTAAAAAGGCTGGAGGATTGCAGATGGGTTTACAATAGGTAGGTGCAAGGGTCTGGGGGAATTGAACATCCCATATCTAATACTGCGTTTCTACTAACCACTTCCTCCTTACTTCCAGGGCTCAGAGTTCACAAGTTAGCCGCACACATCCAGCGAGAGAAGGGAGCCACAGAGACGGGAAAGAGGATGAACACAATTATAGCTGGTTGAATAGGGGTAGCTGAGAGCGAAAACTGAGTTAGGCCAAGGTAATAACCAAGTAATCTTCTTCAAGGAAATTCAAGCCTGTCGCAACTGTCTGGTGAGCATCCAACACCTACGATATCCCATCCAATGCCGACGCTATCCACAGAAATGGGCCATGCGACAATGACAGATCTCTCTCTCTCATCCCATACCCTGTCCCACCACTAGACACGTTCCACTGTGAATAGGGCTCGGGCTTCCTGGTTGAACTGGGAACTATTCACCTGAGTCGCCGTGGTTTCTCCCTGTGACAAACAGGTCAGTACTTGACAGGGATGAGGTCTGAGGCAACCTACCTGGAAGTAGCTGATAATGCATGTCAAGTGTATATGCACCATTGTACGGCAATAAGAGGGATATATAGTGTATTATTATAGTAGGAGTACCACCTGCTGCAGTCTCAGCCACAAACCATTGGGCCACTCCCACTGTGGTCCAGGTTATGTTGTCACTCTATCTTCATCACGCTCCTACCACTTTGCGCCATGTGACCACTGCATTCACTTTCATGCATCATGCCCCACCTCAATACCTGAAGAGCAGCCTTATCAGAGCCCAAGATCCCACATCGGCCCTGATCTCTGTTAGTAGTATCCTTCTAGGCCGCGGTACCACAGCTAAGCGACCCCCTCCACTCTATCCTCTAGGATTAGTTGGAGCAGACGAGAGGACCCCAGCCTACCACTGCGTTTTACAGAGCTGCCATCTTTGTCTGAGGCACAGCTTCACCTCCCCTTGTAATGGTATTTACCACCTGTGGTAAATATCTCACTCTATTCTGTCTAACGTGTAATGAGGGCCTCTAATCTTCTTATTACAGGGGCCTTCTGAAATCAGAATGTGCCTGTAATAAGAAATAAATGACAAACATTTAGGAGCACATACCATACACCTTCAGTGTTCTCATGTGTACATAAAAGCGTTAGCAGACTACTGACATGTACAGTACTCTATTGCTGCATACCTATAAAACTGATGTCTACCAAGTTTGGAGAGAGAGTTTTGGTCTGTTTTCTCTTTTTTTTCTTTTTTCACTGCCCTAATCTGTAGCATGCATTCAGATCAGCTAGGGCCTTCATCAGCTTTTCAAACCTCACTCATTCAGGAACAGTAGTAGGAAATGTAAGCACTTAGTCCCGTATTACAAGTTTGGGCAAAATTCTGATCCTCAGAATTATGAGTTGTGTAATAATCATGACTATGCAGCCCCTGCATCGCAGGAAGGCCCCATCCCTTCAGGAGCCCCCATGACCCATCAGAGGCCCTAATCAGGCCTAGGCCAAGGATTATATGTGAGGTATGGGAGACTCAGGGGCCCCTCTTCACATTTTGTAGGGAAAGGGGGATCATTTGCTTACGCCACTGGCTGTTAATAGGCATTTCTCCCAATAAAAATCAGCTAGTTTGACCTGCCGATATTTATCACAAAACTCATAATTGCAATATGTGTGGAACTAGCAGTTACGGCGCATATTGGGCCCGATTCACAGAACTAACTTAAGACAAAATCCTAAACTTACTACTCATTTTGGTATTCACAGAAGGCACTTACTCATTTTGGTATTCACAGAAGGCACTTACTCATTGATGAGTAAGTGCCTTCTGTGAATACTAAAATGAGTAACTTACTCATTTTGAGTAACTTACTCATTTTGAGTAACTTACTCATTTTGGTATTCACAGAAGGCACTTACTCATTGATGAGTAAGTGCCTTCTGTGAATACCAAAATGAGTAAGTGCCTTCTGTGAATACCAAAATGAGTAAGTGCCTTCTGAGAATACCAAAATGGTAGTAAGTTTAGGATTTTGTCTTAAGTTAGTTCTGTGAATCGGGCCCATTGCAATTAACTCAGCTGCTTGTAATGAGATACTAAATGGTTATTAGTGCACTGCCTGTCATGCCGAACACAAGAGCATTCTGGCGAGCATGACAGTATGTCGAGAAGGCAGAAGAACCTGCAAATGAAGTGACAAAGGCTGCACTAAGGACACCATTCTGGAGTTCAATTCAGATTTAAGGACTTGCTCCATATATCTTTTTATTGTCGTCATTGGATATATATTGGCTGCTTTAACTCTGCATAAGGAATGTCACTTTTAATAGTTTTTTTCATTTTTGAATCAGACTAATTTCTTACAGTGGCTTGTAAAACAGCGGGAGCCAGATTTGATTTTAATGTGAGAGCCTCCCTCAGCCTTTCTTGTGATTGCTCTTGCTGTGTCTGCTCCAGCTGAATGATTTAACATGCTTGTCCTACAAAACTCTTCACCAACTAAAATGAATTTAAAGGAGGAGCAAGTAAAGTCATTTTTTTGTTCCTAAACTAGTGAATGCTTTGTACTTTCTATATGTTTTAATATGCAAGTCATTTTATACTGTTTTAGACAATTCATGCACTGGGGTGCCTGACATATTGGAAGCAGACATCAACAAACACTGTTATGTTTTAGAAGCTTCCATTGAATAGCACCACTAAGGCATTTTTGGCACTGGGCTGCAGCAAAGTTATAAAAATGGTAGCAAACAAGGAGCCACTCTCTTATAACAAGCAGCACCCTTCCTGTAGCATCATGATATTTTAAAATAAACACTTGGGTACCCTATTATGTTAAAAGTATCACTCATTCAACAACACTTATGTTGGTGGCTGACCATTAAGCAGCTTCTTTTGTTGCTAGTCGCACCCCCTGAGCAGACTGTTAAAACGAAGCGCTTTTGCTGTTGTTGATAGTAATGCGTCGCCTGGGAGTGTGGTCTACAACTACACCTCCCAGGCTTCACTGTGCTACTCGATGGAAGAAGCAGGGGGGTCTGAGCTCTATATAGCATGCTTCACATTTCCACTACAGGGGACGCCATTTTGCTGTTGTTGATGGTGCTGCTTCGCCTGAAAGGATGATCTACAGCAACACCTACCAGGGTTCACTGCTGTACTGGCTGGAGGGAGGAGAGTGCTACATAGTGCTTTTCACACAGTGTGCGGGACCCCTTTTTGCTGTGGGTGGTGTTGCTTCACCTGGGAGTGTTGGGACAAGGAGGAGGAATTAAGCGCTGTATAGATTGTTTAACATCTCTGCTGTGCAGGACGTCCATTTGCTGTTGTTGGATGTGTTGGTTCTCCTGGGAGTGTGATCTATAACTACACCTCCCAGGCTTTACTGCTCTACATGTTGGAAGGAGGAGGAGCTAAGCGCTATGAAGCGAGTTCGCATCCCTGGATCACCGGACATGCGTGAAGACCGGGCCCATCTGCGACTGGAAGCAGCTTGGATGAACCATCCTCTTTGGCTTTTGCTTCTGTGCTTGTTCTTACATTTTTGCATCATGGGGAAATGAAAGACCACAGGTAACTCTCAATTGAGTATGAAACACCCTACCTGTTCTACCATCGACTGCTTCCTTGGGTGTGTAGTGGGCGTAATCTCCAAAGGTTTCAACTGATGTAGACCGTAGACCAGCGTTGACACATCCAGAGATGATATCTAATATTGACGTTTGTTTTGTTGTTGGATCTTTTTTTACAGTTTTCTGTTCAGTATCGTAATTCACTGCTTTTTCAATACTCTTGTTGGCATTGATTCTTTCCTTTTTTCTTAACAACTGTTTTTTATGTCCTGCAATAGAATGTTATAACTATTCATTTTTGGTTTTGTGCTTTTATGGTTATATTTACAAATTAATGCAGTTTTATGATGATTATGACTGCCAGTGTTTATTGAACAGCACATGTTCTCCTACTGGCAGTACCTCATGAACAGCAACAGTGTATAACTACAAGCACCAGCTGAACTGTACCTTGATAGTAACAGCACCAATTATTATACTGAACCCTAGATCACAGGATGACCAATTGACCATCACCCATTCAGCATTATGATAGTTTCACTTCTGACTGAATGGCACACCTGATGTTACTGGCAGCACCCATTGTGCAGTACTATGGCCCTATTTAATCAGACAGAAGACACACCAGACACAGGCTGAGAAAGGTAGCCATACCTGATTTAAATATTGAGTTGAAGCCTATATTATTTAGGCAGAATGCACACTACTAGACTGTCCCTGTAAATGCTAAGGTGTTGTGCTCCCTACACCTTTTAGGAAGTTATCAAGTATCCATATAGGAGTAGGAAAAACTAGAAATGTATGAACATCCAGATTGTGTTCAATGCAGAAAGTATTATGAGACACATTGCTGCCAGTTACACTGAGAGTACACACAATTCACTAATTATTCAGCACTGTGTCCTTACAGTTCTCTTGTAAGGGGATACATTGTAGATGTATATTTACTAGGTGGGTGACACATTTCATGGTGTTATGACTTTCATACAACAACTTAATGCATGCCATTCATATACGTGTTTGTATGCTACAGGCGGCAGTAAATATGCCATTCAGCCATGGATCCTCACGCCATAAATACATCCAAGAGCACAAAGGGAGAATCGCTACAATAGCACACATAAGTAGACAAGATAAGAACAGTCATTGAAAGAACCTTTGGAGTTTGAAAGGTTAGATTTCTGTTGTTTTAATAAAAGTGGAGTTGCCTTGGAATACATCCAAGAGGCATGTTGTGGAATGATTGCTGTTTGTGCAATGCTATGTAAAATAGAATTTATAGGGGCTTGCCACTAGAACCCATGGAAGATGATCTTGACTAGGAAGAGAGGCCCTCTTTAACATCAAACATTTGGACAAGACATTGTATGTTCTGCTAAGGAAAGTGTTACATCAAACAAATGATGGACGGAATGCTGACAATGCAAACATTCTCCCCCAGTCAAAAGATCTGGGTTAAATCCATCGTTCTTTTGCCCACTACGCCACCCCAGTTTGGACCCAGCCTTATGCAAAAAGGCACAGGGTCAAGACTGATTTGCATATGGCTGGGTTCAAGCTGGAATGGCATGGTGAGCAAAAAAACGATGCATTTAGGCCCAGATATCTGTACTGGGGTGAATGTATGACATTGTTCTGCATTCTGTCCATCAACTGTTGTTTTTGCATTTGTCACCCCGAGTGGGACGGGTATGCCCAGACGTGGGTCCCGTGCTCTCCATGCCACTAGAATCAAGCTATCCTGGCTGAAGAGGGGTGAAACCCCGAAACCGGTCCTAGGATGCTTGTTTCCAGTCCCGGGAGGACCTGGCTTGGCAGTTCGGGCTGAACTGTTCCCATGAGGCACAGGGTCAAGACTGATTTGCATATGGCTGGGTTCAAGCTGGAATGGCATGGTGAGCAAAAAACGATGGATTTAGGCCCAGATCTCTGTACTGGGGTGAATGTATGACATTGTTCTGCATTCTGTCCATCAACTGTTGTTTTTGCATTTGTCACCCCAAGTGGGACGGGTATGCCCAGACGTGGGTCCCGTACTCTCCATGCCACTGGAATCAAGCTATCCTGGCTGAAGAGGGTGAAACCCCAAAACCGGTCCTAGGATGCTTGTTTCCAGTCCAGGGAGGACCTGGCTTGGCAGTTCGGGCTGGACTGTTTCCATGAGGCACAGGGTCAAGACTGATTTGCATATGGCTGGGTTCAAGCTGGAATGGCATGTTGAGCAAAAAAACAATGGATTTAGGCCCAGATCTCTGTACTGGGGTGAATGTATGACATTGTTCTGCATTCTGTCCATCAACTGTTGTTTTTGCATTTGTCACCCCGAGTGGGACGGGTATGCCCAGACGTGGGTCCCGTGCTCCCCATGCCACTGGAATCAAGCTATCCTGGCTGAAGAGGGGTGAAACCCCGAAACCGGTCCTAGGATGCTTGTTTCCAGTCCAGGGAGGACCTGGCTTGGCAGTTCGGGCTGGACTGTTCCCATGAGGCACAGGGTCAAGACTGATTTGCATATGGCTGGGTTCAAGCTGAATGGCATGGTGAGCCAAAAACTATGGATTTAGGCCCAGATCTCTGTACTGGGGTGAATGTATGACATTGTTCTGCATTCTGTCCATCAACTGTTGTTTTTGCATTTGTCACCCCGAGTGGGACGGGTATGCCCAGACGTGGGTCCCGTGCTCTCCATGCCACTGGAATCAAGCTATCCTGGCTGAAGAGAGGTGAAACCCCGAAAAAGGTCCTAGGATGCTTGTTTCCAGTCCAGGGAGGACCTGGCTTGGCATTTCGGGCTGGACTGTTCCCATGAGGCACAGGGTCAAGACTGATTTGCATATGGCTGGGTTCAAGCTGGAATGGCATGGTGAGCAAAAAAACGATGGATTTAGGCCCAGATCTCTGTACTGGGGTGAATGTATGACATTGTTCTGCATTCGGTCCATTAACTGTTGTTTTTGCATTTGTCACCCCGAGTGGGACAGGTATGCCCAGACGTGGGTCCCGTGCTCTCCATGCCACTGGAATCAAGCTATCCTGGCTGAAGAGGGGTGAAACCCTGAAACCGGTCCTAGGATGCTTGTTTCCAGTCCAGGGAGGACCTGGCTTGGCAGTTCGGGCTGGACTGTTCCCATGAGGCACAGGGTCAAGACTAATTTGCATATGGCTGGGTTCAAGCTGGAATGGCATGGTGAGCAAAAAAACGATGGATTTAGGCCCAGATCTCTGTACTGGGGTGAATGTATGACATTGTTCTGCATTCTGTCCATCAACTGTTGAAAGAGCACACCAAGCAGAAATTACAAATGATTTCTTGTGGTAAAACTTCCTGTATGATATTTTGAATAAAACAAACAACCATTGTTTTTTGAAGTCACAATTCCTGTCTATTCACAGGTAATTTTCAATTTTTTAAATTATGATCATTATTGGCTGCCATCATATGATATGCAAAACACACAAGATGATGGACGGAATGCTGCACATTGGCAAACATTCACCCCCAGTCACAGATCTAGGTTTAATCCATCGTTATTTTGCTTCACCACGCCACCCCAGTTCAGACATAGCCATATGCAAATCAGTCTTGACCCTGTGCCTCATGGGAACAGTCCAGACCGAACTGCCAAGCCATGTCTTCCCTGGACCGGAATCAAGCATCCTAGGACCGGTTTCAGGCTATCAGCCTTCATCAGCCAGGATAGCTTGACTCCAGTGGCGTAGTGAGCACGGGACCCACGTCTGGGCATACCCTTCCCACATAGGGCGAAATGCAAAACACACAAGATGATGGACGGAATGCTGCACATTGGCAAACATTCACCCCCAGTCACAGATCTGGGTTTAATCCATCGTTATTTTGCTTCACCACGCCACCCCAGTTCAGACATAGCCATATGCAAATCAGTCTTGACCCTGTGCCTCATGGGAACAGTCCAGACCGAACTTCCAAGCCATGTCTTCCCTGGACCGGAATCAAGCATCCTAGGACTGGTTTCAGGCTATCAGCCTTCATCAGCCAGGATAGCTTGACTCCAGTGGCGTAGTGAGCACGGGACCCACGTCTGGGCATACCCTTCCCACATAGGGCGAAATGCAAAACACACAAGATGATGGACGGAATGCTGCACATTGGCAAATATTCACCCCCAGTCACAGATCTGGGTTTAATCCATCGTTATTTTGCTTCACCACGCCACCCCAGTTCAGACATAGCCATATGCAAATCAGTCTTGACCCTGTGCCTCATGGGAACAGTCCAGACCGAACTGCCAAGCCATGTCTTCCCTGGACCGGAATCAAGCATCCTAGGACCGGTTTCAGGCTATCAGCCTTCATCAGCCAGGATAGCTTGACTCCAGTGGCGTAGTGAGCACGGGACCCACGTCTGGGCATACCCTTCCCACATAGGGCGAAATGCAAAACACACAAGATGATGGACGGAATGCTGCACATTGGCAAACATTCACCCCCAGTCACAGATCTGGGTTTAATCCATCGTTATTTTGCTTCACCACGCCACCCCAGTTCAGACATAGCCATATGCAAATCAGTCTTGACCCTGTGCCTCATGGGAACAGTCCAGACCGAACTGCCAAGCCATGTCTTCCCTGGACCGGAATCAAGCATCCTAGGACCGGTTTCAGGCTATCAGCCTTCATCAGCCAGGATAGCTTGACTCCAGTGGCGTAGTGAGCACGGGACCCACGTCTGGGCATACCCTTCCCACATAGGGCGAAATGCAAAACACACAAGATGATGGACGGAATGCTGCACATTGGCAAACATTCACCCCCAGTCACAGATCTGGGTTTAATCCATCGTTATTTTGCTTCACCACGCCAATCCAGTTCAGACATAGCCATATGCAAATCAGTCTTGACCCTGTGCCTCATGGGAACAGTCCAGACCGAACTGCCAAGCCATGTCTTCCCTGGACCGGAATCAAGCATCCTAGGACCGGTTTCAGGCTATCAGCCTTCATCAGCCAGGATAGCTTGACTCCAGTGGCGTAGTGAGCACGGGACCCACGTCTGGGCATACCCTTCCCACATAGGGCGAAATGCAAAACACACAAGATGATGGACGGAATGCTGCACATTGGCAAACATTCACCCCCAGTCACAGATCTGGGTTTAATCCATCGTTATTTTGCTTCACCACGCCACCCCAGTTCAGACATAGCCATATGCAAATCAGTCTTGACCCTGTGCCTCATGGGAACAGTCCAGACCGAACTGCCAAGCCATGTCTTCCCTGGAACGGAATCAAGCATCCTAGGACCGGTTTCAGGCTATCAGCCTTCATCAGCCAGGATAGCTTGACTCCAGTGGCGTAGTGAGCACGGGACCCACGTCTGGGCATACCCTTCCCACATAGGGCGAAATGCAAAACACACAAGATGATGGACGGAATGCTGCACATTGGCAAACATTCACCCCCAGTCACAGATCTGGGTTTAATCCATCGTTATTTTGCTTCACCACCTCACCCCAGTTCAGACATAGCCATATGCAAATCAGTCTTGACCCTGTGCCTCATGGGAACAGTCCAGACCGAACTGCCAAGCCATGTCTTCCCTGGACCGGAATCAAGCATCCTAGGACCGGTTTCAGGCTATCAGCCTTCATCAGCCAGGATAGCTTGACTCCAGTGGCGTAGTGAGCACGGGACCCACGTCTGGGCATACCCTTCCCACATAGGGCGAAATGCAAAACACACAAGATGATGGACGGAATGCTGCACATTGGCAAACATTCACCCCCAGTCACAGATCTGGGTTTAATCCATCGTTATTTTGCTTCACCACGCCACCCCAGTTCAGACATAGCCATATGCAAATCAGTCTTGACCCTGTGCCTCATGGGAACAGTCCAGACCGAACTGCCAAGCCATGTCTTCCCTGGACCGGAATCAAGCATCCTAGGACCGGTTTCAGGCTATCAGCCTTCATCAGCCAGGATAGCTTGACTCCAGTGGCGTAGTGAGCACGGGACCCACGTCTGGGCATACCCTTCCCACATAGGGCGAAATGCAAAACACACAAGATGATGGACGGAATGCTGCACATTGGCAAACATTCACCCCCAGTCACAGATCTGGGTTTAATCCATCGTTATTTTGCTTCACCACGCCACCCCAGTTCAGACATAGCCATATGCAAATCAGTCTTGACCCTGTGCCTCATGGGAACAGTCCAGACCGAACTGCCAAGCCATGTCTTCCCTGGACCGGAATCAAGCATCCTAGGACCGGTTTCAGGCTATCAGCCTTCATCAGCCAGGATAGCTTGACTCCAGTGGCGTAGTGAGCACGGGACCCATGTCTGGGCATACCCTTCCCACATAGGGCGAAATGCAAAACACACAAGATGATGGACGGAATGCTGCACATTGGCAAAAATTTACCCCCAGTCACAGATCTGGGTTTAATCCATCGTTATTTTGATTCACCACGCCACCCCAGTTCAGACATAGCCATATGCAAATCAGTCTTGACCCTGTGCCTCATGGGAACAGTCCAGACCGAACTGCCAAGCCATGTCTTCCCTGGACCGGAATCAAGCATCCTAGGACCGGTTTCAGGCTATCAGCCTTCATCAGCCAGGATAGCTTGACTCCAGTGGCGTAGTGAGCACGGGACCCACGTCTGGGCATACCCTTCCCACATAGGGCGAAATGCAAAACACACAAGATGATGGACGGAATGCTGCACATTGGCAAACATTCACCCCCAGTCACAGATCTGGGTTTAATCCATCGTTATTTTGCTTCACCACGCCACCCCAGTTCAGACATAGCCATATGCAAATCAGTCTTGACCCTGTGCCTCATGGGAACAGTCCAGACCGAACTGCCAAGCCATGTCTTCCCTGGACCGGAATCAAGCATCCTAGGACCGGTTTCAGGCTATCAGCCTTCATCAGCCAGGATAGCTTGACTCCAGTGGCGTAGTGAGCACGGGACCCACGTCTGGGCATACCCTTCCCACATAGGGCGAAATGCAAAACACACAAGATGATGGACGGAATGCTGCACATTGGCAAACATTCACCCCAGTCACAGATCTGGGTTTAATCCATCGTTATTTTGCTTCACCACGCCACCCCAGTTCAGACATAGCCATATGCAAATCAGTCTTGACCCTGTGCCTCATGGGAACAGTCCAGACCGAACTGCCAAGCCATGTCTTCCCTGGACCGGAATCAAGCATCCTAGGACTGGTTTCAGGCTATCAGCCTTCATCAGCCAGGATAGCTTGACTCCAGTGGCGTAGTGAGCACGGGACCCACGTCTGGGCATGAAGACTGATTTGCATATGGCCATGCCTGAACTGGGGTGGCGTGGTGAGCAAAATAACGATGGATTAAACCCAGATCTGTGACTGGGGGTGAATGTTTTGCCAATGTGCAACATTCCGTCCATCATCTTGTGTGTTTTGCTGTTCGCCCTATGTGGGAAGGGTATGCCCAGATGTGGGTCCCGTGCTCACTACGCCACTGGAGTCAAGCTATCCTGGCTGATGACGGCTGATAGCCAGAAACCGGTCCTAGGATGCTAGATTCCGGTCCAGGAAGACATGGCTTGGCAGTTCGGGCTGGACTGTTCCCATGAGGCACAGGGTCAAGACTGATTTGCATATGGCCATGTCTGAACTGGGAGTGGCGTGGTGAGCAAATAACGATGGATTAAACCCAGATCTGTGACTGGGGGTGAATGTTTTGCCAATGTGCAACATTCCGTCCATCATCTTGTGTGTTTTGCTGTTCAGCCCTATGTGGGAAGGGTATGCCCAGACGTGGGTCCCGTGCTCACTACGCCACTGGAGTCAAGCTATCCTGGCTGATGACGGCTGATAGCCAGAAACCGGTCCTAGGATGCTAGATTCCGGTCCAGGGAAGACATGGCTTGGCAGTTCGGGCTGGACTGTTCCCATGAGGCACAGGGTCAAGACTGATTTGCATATGGCCATGTCTGAACTGGGGTGGCGTGGTGAGCAAAATAACGATGGATTAAACCCAGATCTGTGACTGGGGGTGAATGTTTTGCCAATGTGCAACATTCCGTCCATCATCTTGTGTGTTTTGCTATCATATGATATAACTTCAGAAAAAAAATGTCAAATCTTTGTTACATAAACGTACTATATATAGTTTAAGTTAAAAAAAACCTTTTTTTTCTTTTATCTACCACCACTTTACCTGGAGATGGTCACACGTCACCTGGAACTTCTCAACTTGTTCTCCTGCTACATGGGGTTTGTTAACTATCTTGTTTTTTCGAAACTCCAGCATTTTCTAGCTTTCGAAAGTTTTGTGTCAATGCTGCTGCATCTTTTCTTTGACGTGCTGTACCAGGTGACCTTTGAATATGTGGCCTTTGAAGCAGTTATTAATGGCTAAAGTACTGAGCGCCTTCGAGTGGCACTAACTGTGCAAGATGGGTTTATGATTACTGACCAGGTCAAAGCAGTAGTTAGTTACTCTGTCATTCCCTCTTATTCCTCCATATCCATTGCCATGCATGTTTGGTTTTCTGTATCTGGTGCATTGGCTCCGCTTGTGTGTGGTTGTGAAATGTGAACTATCCCTGGCCTCTCCTCATATGTCTGAAGACTGACACTCTTTTCTTCTCCTCTCTTCTTGAACACTGCATCTAGTTCACTTCCTGTTTTGCTGATGTTATCAACGCTTCCCAGTTGACATTCACAATTTTCTACTTTTACTGATTCACTAATTGTAATTCAGTATTTTGCGATTTCAAATCATAACGATTCATTATCGCTGTCCATGCTATGTTTGTACATCTTAATTAACAATTCACAATTTCATTTTTTACAAAATATTGTCAATTTATATTTTCAGGAATTAGTGCCCATGTAACTGGCAGTAATCATAAATCGAAGAAATGTATTTTGGTGTTAGAGTTGAAGACTTTGGATTCAGTTGTATGGATTCCAAATGCCAGTGTCCCCATGCAGGTATATGTGTGATCTTGAGAAAGTTGTCTCATCTTCCTGTACTTCAGTTTCTTTATCTACTGTGTATTTGTTAACTTGGACTCATGAAATCAGACTAATTGAATATATGAATGTGCTAAATAAATACCTTTACTTTGGACTACAAGTAGACTGCAAGGAACCTCCGTTGTTACTAGCAGCAACCATTGTCATTTGCACTTCTAGGATTAAGACAGCAAATATTGTATTACTCCCTTATGTACACTTGTCTTATTTAACCCCTTCGCTGCTAGGCCTTTTCCCCCCCTGTGCTAAGCCTTTTTTTGGCTATTTGGGGTAGTTCCCGCTTAGGCCCCGTAACGTTTTGACCACATAAGGTATCCACGCCAAATTTGCGTCCTTTTCTTCCAACATCATGGGGATTCTAAAGGTATCCAGGGTTTGTGCATTCCCCTGGAGGGGACCCAGAAATTAGCCAAAATACAGCTACATTTTGTTTTTTTGGGGGAAAATGGGAAAAAAGTGCTGCAAATGAAAGCGTCTGGGTTTTTTCCTGCAAATGGTATAAAAAAAGGGTTTGTGGGGCTGAAATCACCATTTTCCCAGCTTTTAGGGAATGACAGACTTTTGTCAGAAAACCAAACTTTTTTACACAGTTTTGGCATTTTTCTGGGACTTAGCCTATTTTTGCTATTTTTTGTGCTTTCAACCTTCTTCCAGTTAATGGTAGAAATGGGTATAAAAGCAATAATGGATCCTGGAAAGCTATACATTTTAGTAAAGTAGACAAAATTCTGAATTCAGCAAGGGGTCATTTGTGTAGATCCTTCAAGGTTTCTTTATAGAAACTAACAGTTAAATATAGGAAAAATTGAAAATTAGTTGAAAAAACAGCCTTTTGTGTTAACGTTTTCACCTGTAACTTCTTCTAATTATGACAGCTCTTTGAAAGCAATATACCATAACATCCGCGGGACCTTACTGGTTGTGGGGATATATAGGACTTGTAGGTTCACCAAGAACCCGACGAACCCAGAGCCAAAAACTGAGCAGCGACTTGCAATGGTTTTTTATTATGTACCGGGTATATAGCAATTATTCTGGGAAAATGTATACATGGGAAAATCAGTATGAAAGACACCTATGTATTTCTGAAATGGGAACAAAATATAGCGTTTAGAAACAGTATATATTTGCATATTTCCGAAATTGGGAATACTCATACTAGCATGAGAATTATCGGTCATTTTTCAAAATGACTTCTTTTTTACATATTGTCTTTCATTTGGAAGGCAGAAATGCATTGAAAGTCAATAGGTAATAACAGTTGCTTTACAAATCTGAATTACCCTAAGTCTCCCGATAGAAATGGTACCTCACTTGTGTGGGTAGGCATAGTGCCCACGACACGAAACGGCTCAAAACGCAACGTGAACACACCACATTTTCACAATGAAAAATTACCCTTTTTTTGCAAAGTGCCTAGCTGTAGTTTTTGTACCCTAGCTCTGTCGGCACCTACGGAAGTTAGCAAACCTATACATTTTTGAAAACTAGACACCCAGGGGAATCCAGGATGGGGTGACTTGACTGGCTCTCACCAGGTTCTGTTACCCAGAATCCCTTGCAAACCTAAACAAATTTAAAAAAACCACATTTTCCTCACATTTCTGTGGTGGAAAGTTCTGGAATCACCATGGATCCACAAATTTCCACCCACCCCGCGTTTCCCAAAGTCTTCCGAGAAAAATGGTACCTCACTTGCATAGGTAGGCCTAGTGCCCGCGACTGGAAACGGCGCAAAACGCAACGTCGACACACCACAATATCACAGTGAAAAATGACCCTTTTTTGGCAAAGTGCCTAGCTGTAGTTTTTTAACCCTAGCTCTGCCGGCACCTAGGGAAACCTAGCAAACCTATACATTTTTTAAAGCTAGACACCCAGCGGAATCCAGAATGGGGTGACTTGACTGGCTCGCATCAGGTTCTGTTACCCAGAATCCCTTGCAAACCTAAAGAATTGTCAAAAAAACCACATTTTCCTCACATTTATGTGGTGGAAAGTTCTGGAATCTGCGTGGATCCACAAATTTCTACCCACCCCGCGTTCCCCAAAGTCTTCCGAGAAAAATGGTACCTCACTTGTGTGGGTAGGCCTAGTGGCCGCAACAGGAAACGGTGCAAAACGCAACGTGGACACACCACAATTTCACAGTGAAAAATAACCCTTTTTTGGCAAAGTACCTAGCTGTAGTTTTTGAACCCTAGCTCTGCCGGCACCTAGGGAAACCTAGCAAACCTATACATTTTTTAAAACTAGACACCCAGGGGAATCCAGGATGGGGTCACTTGACTGCCTCTCACCAGGTTATGTTACCCAGAATCCCTTGCAAACTTAACAAATTGTAAAAATAAAACATATTTTCCTCACATTTCTGTGGTGGAAAGTTCTGGAATCTGCGTGGATCCACTAATTTCCACCCACCCCACGTTCCCCAAAGTCTTCTGAGAAAAACGGTACCTCACTTGTGTGGGTAGGCCTAGTGCCCGCAACAGGAAACAGCGCAAAACACAACGTGGACACACCACAATTTCACAGTGAAAAATGACCCTTTTTGGCAAAGTGCCTAGCTGTAGTTTTTAAACCCTAGCTCTGCCGGCACCTAGGGAAACCTAGCAAACCTATACATTTTTGAAAACTAGACACCCAGGGGAATCCAGGATGGGGTGACTTGACTGCCTCTCATCAGGTTCTGTTACCCAGAATCCCTTGCAAACCTAAAACATTGTCAAAAAAAACACATTTCCCTCATATTTCTGTGGTGGAAAGTTCTGGAATCTGCGTGGATCCACAAATTTCCACCCACCCCGCCTTCCCCAAAGTCTTCCAAGAAAAACGGTACCTCACTTGTGTGGGTAGGCCTAGTGGCCGCAACAGGAAACGGTGCAAAACGCAACGTGGACACACCACAATTTCACAGTGAAAAATAACCCTTTTTTGGCAAAGTACCTAGCTGTAGTTTTTGAACCCTAGCTCTGCCGGCACCTAGGGAAACCTAGCAAACCTATACATTTTTTAAAACTAGACACCCAGGGGAATCCAGGATGGGGTCACTTGACTGCCTCTCACCAGGTTATGTTACCCAGAATCCCTTGCAAACTTAACAAATTGTAAAAATAAAACATATTTTCCTCACATTTCTGTGGTGGAAAGTTCTGGAATCTGCGTGGATCCACTAATTTCCACCCACCCCACGTTCCCCAAAGTCTTCTGAGAAAAACGGTACCTCACTTGTGTGGGTAGGCCTAGTGCCCGCAACAGGAAACAGCGCAAAACACAACGTGGACACACCACAATTTCACAGTGAAAAATGACCCTTTTTTGGCAAAGTGCCTAGCTGTAGTTTTTAAACCCTAGCTCTGCCGGCACCTAGGGAAACCTAGCAAACCTATACATTTTTGAAAACTAGACACCCAGGGGAATCCAGGATGGGGTGACTTGACTGCCTCTCATCAGGTTCTGTTACCCAGAATCCCTTGCAAACCTAAAACATTGTCAAAAAAAACACATTTCCCTCATATTTCTGTGGTGGAAAGTTCTGGAATCTGCGTGGATCCACAAATTTCCACCCACCCCGCCTTCCCCAAAGTCTTCCAAGAAAAACGGTACCTCACTTGTGTGGGTAGGCCTAGTGCCCGTGACAGGAAACGGCGCAAAACGCAACGTGGACACACCACAATTTCACAGTGAAAAATGACCCTTTTTTGGCAAAGTGCCTAGCTGTAGTTTTTGAACTCTAGCTCTGCCGGCACCTAGGGAAACCTAGCAAACCTATACATTTTTGAAAACTAGACACCCAGGGGAATCCAGGATGGGGTGACTTGACTGCCTCTCACCAGGTTCTGTTACCCAGAATCCCTTGTAAACCTAACAAATTGTCCAAAAAAACACATTTTCCTCACATTTCTGTGTTGGAAAGTTCTGCAATCTGCGTGGATCCACAAATTTACACCCACCCTGTGTTCCCCAAAGTCTTCCGAGAAAAACGGTACCTCACTTGTGTGGGTAGGCCTAGTGCCCACGACAGGAAACGGCACAAAACACAACATGGACACACCACAATTTCACAGTGCAAAACGATCCTTTTTTGGCAAAGTGCCTAGCTGTAGTTTTTGAACCCTACCCCTGCCGGCACCTAGGGAAACCTAGCAAACCTATACATTTTTGAAAACTAGACACCCAGGGAAATACAGGATGGGGTGACTTGACTGCCTCTCACCAGGTTCTGTTACCCAGAATCCCTTGCAAACCTAAATAATTGTAAACAAAAACACATTTTCCTCTAATTTCTGTGGTGGAAAGTTCTGGAATCTACGTGGATCCACAAATTTCCACCCACCCCGCGTTCCCCAAAGTCTTCCAAGAAAAACGGTACCTCACTTGTGTGGGTAGGCCTAGTGCCCGCGACAGGAAACGGCGCAAAACGCAACGTGGACACACCACAATTTCACAGTGAAAAATGACCCTTTTTTGGCAAAGTGCCTAGCTGTAGTTTTTGAACCCTAGCTCTGCCGGCACCGAGGGAAACCTAGCAAACCTATATATTTTTGAAAACTGGACTCCCAGTGGAATCCAGGATGGGGTGACTTGACTGCCTCTCACCAGGTTCTGTTACCCAGAATCCCTTGCAAACCTAAAAATTGTCCAAAAAACCAAATTTTCCTCACATTTCTGTGGTGAAAAGTTCTGGAATCTGCGTGGATCCACAAATTTCCACTCACCCAGCGTTCCCCAAAGTCTTCTGAGAAAAATGGTACCTCACTTGCGTGGGTGGGTCAAGGACCAGTGACAGGCAAGGGCCCAAAACCTATTGAGGTGACATCAAAATTACCTATCACAAACCAACCTGGATTTGCAAAGGGGGTCCCATGAGTTTTTGGCCCCGGGCTCGGCGGCCATCTAAGGAAACCTGCCAAACCCACACATTTCTGAAAACTAGACACCCGGGGGAGTCCAGCGAGGTATGGCTTGTGTGGGTCCCCTAACGTTTTCCTACCCAGAATCCTCTGCAAACCTCAAATTTAGCTGAAAAAAATCACTTTTTTCTCAAATTTCTGTGTGGGAAAGTTCTGGAATCTACGTGGATCCACAAATTTCTTCCCACCCAGCATTCCCCCAAGTCTCCCAATAAAAATGATACCTCACTCGCGTGGGTGGGTCAAGTACCCGAGACAGGTAAGTGCCCAAAACCTATTGAGGCGACATCAAAATGACCTATCAAAAAACAACCTGGTTTTGAAAGGGGGTTACCTGGGTTCTTGTCCCCGGGCTCGGCGGCCATCTTAGGAAACTACCAAACCCAAACATTTCTGAAAACTAGACACCCGGGGGAGTCCAGCGATGTATGGCTTGCGTGGGTCCCCCAACGTTTTCCTACCCAGAATACCCTGCAACCCTCAAATTTAGCTGAAAAAATCACTTTTTCCATACATTTTTGCATGGGATCACCGTGCCGGCACAAATGTCCTACCACCCAGCGTTCCCATTGTTCTCCCGAGTAAAATGGTACCTCACTTGTGTGGGTGGGCCAAAGGCCTGTGATTAGGAAGAGCCCAAAACATAGGGATTTAGAGTATAGCACCGAGAATTCTAAGCCCTACAGTTTATTAAAAATACGTTTTTAGCCAGTTCTGCTTTGGACACCCAAACAAGTGAGGTATCATTTTACTCGGGAGAACAAGGGGAACGTTGGGTGGTAGGACATTTGTGGCAGCACGGTGATTCCACGCAAACATATGTGGAAAATATGTTTTTTTCAGCTAAATTTGAGGTTTGCAGGGGATTCTGGGTAGGGAAACGTTGGGGGATCCACGCAAGCCATACCTCATTGGACTCCCCAGGGTGTCTAGTTTTCAGAAACATGTGGGTTTGGTAGGTTTCCCTAGATGGCGGCAAGCCCGGGGCCAAAAAACCAGGTGCCCCCCCCAAAACCAGGTAGTTTTGTTATAGGTAATTTTGAAGTCTCCACAATAAGATTTGGGCCATTTCCTTTTTCAGTCACTTTCCCTACCCACACAAGTGAGGTACCATTTTTATCGGGAGACCAGGGGGAACGCTGGGTAGTAGTAAATTTGTGGATCCACGCAGATTCCAGAAGTTTCCCACACAGAAATTTGAGAAAAAAGTGATTTTTGTCAGCTAAATTTGAGGTTTGCAGGGGATTCTGGGTAGGAAAATGTTGGGGGACCCACACAAGCCATACCTCGCTGGACTCCCCCGGGTGTCTACTTTTCAGAAATGTATGGGTTTGGAAGTTTCCCAAGATGGCCGTAGAGCCCGGGGCCAAAAACCCAGGTGACCCCCTTTGCAAATCAAGGTTGTTCTATGATAGGTAATTTTGATGTCTCCTCAATACGTTTTGGGCCCTTGCCTGTCGCGGGTACTTGACCCACCCACGCGAGTGAGGTACCATTTTTATCGGGAGACCTGGGGAAACACTGAGTGGTGAGAAATTTGTGGATCCACGTAGAGTCCAGAACTTTCCCACACAGAAATTTGAGAAAAAAGTGATTTTTTTCAGCTAAATTTGAGGTTTGCAGGGGATTCTGGGTAGGAAAATTTTGGGGGACCCATGCAAGCCATACCTCCCTGGACTCCCCCGGGTGTCTAGTTTTCAGAAATGTTTGGGTTTGGTAGTTTCCCAAGATGGCCGCCGAGCCCGGGGCCAAAAACCCAGGTGACTCCCCTTGCAAAACCAGGTTGTTTTGTGATAGGTAATTTCGATGTCGCCTCAATAGGTTTTGGGCCCTTGCCTGTCGCGGTACTTGACCCACCCTCGCGGGTGAGGTATCATTTTTATCTGGAGACCTGGGGGAACGCTGGGTGGGAGGAAATTTGTGGATCCACGTAGAATCCAGAACTTTCCCACACAGAAATTTGAGAAAAAGTGATTTTTTCAGCTAAATTTGAGGTTTGCAGGGGATTGTGGGTAGGAAAACGTTAGGGGACCCATGCAAGCCATACCTCGCTGGACTCCCCCAGGTGTCTAGTTTTCAGAAATGTGTGGGTTTGGTAGGTTTCCCTCGATGGCCGCCGAGCCCGGGGCCAAAAACTCATGGGACCCCCCATGCAAAACCAGGTTGTTTTGTGATAAGTAATTTTGATGTCGCCTCAATAGGTTTTGGGCCCTTGCCTGTTGCGGGTACTTGACCCACCCATGTCAGTGAGGTATCATTTTTATCGGGAGACCTGGGGGAACGCTGGGTGGGAGGAAATTTGTGGATCCACGTAGATTCCAGAACTTTCCCACACAGAAATTTGAGAAGAAAGTTTTTTTTTCAGCTAAGTTTGAGGTTAGCAGGGGATTCCGGGTAGGAAAACGTTGGGGGACCCACGCAAGCCATACCTCGCTGGACTCCCCTGAGTGTCTAGTTTTCAGAAATGTGTGGGGTTGGTAGGTTTACCTAGATGGCCGACGAGCCCGGGGCCAAAAACTCATGGGACCACCCTTGCAAAACCAGGTTGTTTTGTGATAGGTCATTTTGATGTCGCCTCAATAGGTTTTGGGCCCTTGCCTGTCGCAGGCACTAGGCCTACCCACGCAAGTGAGGTACCATTTTTCTCGGAAGACTTTGGGGAACGCGGAGTGGGTGGAATTTTGTGGACCCACGCAGATTCCAGAACTATCCACCACAGAAATGTGAGGAAAATGTGTTTTTTTTTACAAATGTTTAGGTTTGCCAGTCAAGTCACCCCATCCTGGATTCCCCTGGGTGTCTAGTCTTCAAAAATATATAGGTTTGCTAGGTTTTCCTAGGTTCCGGCAGAGCTAGGGTTCAAAATCTACAGCTAGGCACTTTGCAAAAAAAGGATCAGTTTTCACTGTGAAAATGTGGTGTGTCCACGTTGCGTTTTGGGCCGTTTCCTGTCGCGGGCACTAGGCCTACCCATAGCAAGTGAGGTACCATTTTTCTCAGAAGACTTTGGAGAACGCGGGGTGGGTGGAATTTTGTGGATCCACGCAGATTCCAGAACTTTCCACCACAGAAATGTGAGGAAAATGTGTTTTTTATGACAATTTTTAGGTTTGTAAGGGATTCTGGGTAACAGAACCTGGTGAGAGCCAGTCAAGTCACCCCATCCTGGATTCCCCTGGGTGTCTAGTTTTCAAAAATGTATAGGGTTGCTAGGTTTCCCTCGGTGCTGGCAGAGCTAGGGTTCAAAATCTACAGCTAGGCACTTTGCAAAAAAAGGGTCAGTTTTCACTGTGAAAATGTGGTGTGTCCATGTTGCGTTTTGGGCCGTTTCCTGTCCCGGGCACTAGGACTACCCACGCAAGTGAGGTACCATTTTTCTCATAAGACTTTGGAGAACGCGGGGTGGGTGGAATTTTGTGGATCCACGCAGATTCCAGAACGTTCCACCACAGAAATGTGAGGAAAATGTGGTTTTTTGGACAAATATTTAGGTTTGCAAGGGATTCTGGGTAACACAACCTGGTGAGAGCCAGTCAAATCACCCCATCCTGGATTCCCCTGGGTGTGTAGTTCTAAAAAATGTACAGGTTTTCTAGGTTTCCCTATGTGCCGGCTGCGCTAGGGCCCAAATTCCACAGGTAGGCATATTGCTAAAAACAAATCTGTGCCTAGTCGGCTTTCTGCCTCCCTGGAGGGGATATCGGGGGTGGGGTTGCCCCGATATGCCCCCAAGAGTGGCATAAACACTGTGGCTATTTTTTTGGGGGTGGGGGCATTGGTATGCCCATTCTGGCCCGCCCCCACCCCCACGCATAAAAAAAGCCAGCATAATCGTTGGCGTCTAGTGGGCTTTTTGCCCCCCCCCCGGGGGCCAGATTGGGGGCTACTGCCCCCATCTTCCCCCCAGGGGGGGCAGAAAGGCTGTAAATTTTGCGGGTGGGATGTGGGGGCATTGGCATGCCCGTTTTGGGCAGGCCCCACCCTAATTAAAATTTGCCCAAAAAAATCCCTGGCGTCTAGGGGGCTTTTTGTCCCCCCGGGGGGGCAGATTGGGGGCTACTGCCCCATCTGCCCCCCAGGGGGGGCAGGAAGGCTGTAATTATTGCGGGGGAGGGGGTGGGGGCATGGGCATGCCCGTTTTGGGCAGCCCCCACCCTAATTAAAATTTGCCCAAAAAAAATCCCTGGCAACTAGTGGGCTTTTTGCCCCCCCAGGTGGTGCATATTGGGGGCTAATGCCCCCATCTGCCCCCCAGGGGGGCAGATAGCCTTCTAGACACCAGGGATTTTTTGTAGCAAATTTTAATTAGGGTGGGGGCTGCCCAAAACGGGCATGCCAATGCCCCCACCCTAATTAAAATTTGCCCCAAAAAATCCCTGGCATCTAGTGGGCTTTTTGCCCCCCCAGGGGGGCAGATTGGGGGCTACTGCCCCATCTGCCCCCCAGGGGGGGCGGGAAGGCTGTAATTTTTGTGGGGGAGGGGGTGGGAGCAAGGGCATGGGCATGCCCGTTTTGGGCAGCCCCCACCTTAATTCAAATTTGCCCCAAAAAAATCTGTGGCGCCTAGTGGGCTTATGCCCCCAGGGGGGGCAGAAAGTCCACTAGATGCCAGGGATTTTAGGCAAATTTAATTAGGTGGGGGCTGCCCAAAACGGGCATGCCAATGCCCCCACCCTAATTAAAATTTGCCCAAAAAAATCCCTGGCATCTAGTGGGCTTTTTGCCCCCGGGGGGGCAGATTGGGGGCTACTGCCCCATCTGCCCCCCAGGGGGGGCAGGAAGGCTGACATTTTTGCGGGGGAGGGGGTGGGGGCATGGGCATGCCCGTTTTGGGCAGCCCCCACCCTAATTCAAATTTGCCCCAAAAAAATCCCTGGTGTCTAGTGGGCTTTGTGCCCCCCCCGGTGGGGCAGATTGGGGGCTAATGCCCCCATGTGCCCCCCAGGGGGCAGAAAGTCCACTAGACGCCAGGGATTTTTTTGGGCAAATTTTAATTAGGGTGTGGGCTGCCCAAAACGGGCATGCCAATGCCCCCACCCTAATTAAAATTTGCCCCAAAAATCCCTGGCATCTACTGGGCTTTTTGCTCCCGGGGGCAGATTGGGGGCTAATGCCCCCATCTGCCCACCAGGGGAGGCAGAAAGGTTGTAATTTTTGTGGGGGAGGGGTGGGGGCATTGGCATGCCCATTTTGGGCAGCCCCCACCCTAATTTAGATTTGCCCCAAACAATCCTTGGCTTCTAGTGGGCTTTCTGCCCCCCAGGGGAGGCAGAAAGTCTGTCATTTTTGCGGGGGGTGGGGGCATGGGCGTGCCCATATTGGGCAGCCCCCACCACTAATTATAATTTTTTTTTAAATCCCTGGCGTCTAGTGGGCTTTTTGCCCCTCCGGGGGGGGAAGATTGGGGGCTACTGCCCCCATCTGCCTCCCAGGGGGGGCAAAAAGACTAAATTATGCCAAATATATTTGGGGGGAGCAAAGGCCCTTGCCGAAGGGGCCGCTCCCCCTCCATGGTGTCTAGTGGGTGGATCCCTGCTTGGGGATCGCCCTCCTGGGGCGATCCCCAAGCAGGGATCCACTGGGGAAGGGTACCATTGGAAAGGGGAGATTCTCCCCTTTCCAATGATTCTTCTCCCGTCTTTCTACGTGCTCAGGGGGATGAGATAGCCCCCTGAGCACATAGAAAGTGAAACTGAAATGAGCCTAAAGGCTCATTTTAGTTTCGGTTTCAGTGAAATGAAGTCAGCGCGACGTGCGCGCTGATCTTCATTTCACTGAAACAGGGCGGGGGCCTCGGGAGCTGGGGAAACTCTTCCCCAGCTCCCGAGGCTTTGGGGGAGATAAAGAAATCCCTCTGCTGTCTGCAGCAGAGGGATTTCGTGCCCCTGTCCTCATGACGGAATGGTTCCGTCATGAGCACAGGAGCACCGATGCTCATGACGGAACCATTCCGTCATGAGCATCGAAGGGGTTAATGTAATTTAATAGGTTTCGATTATTAGCGCCTAGGAGTAACAGGTGTTGTCTATTGTTCCCATTTAATAACGAATCTCTGGAGTTCGGAATTTAACATGTGCAATAAAAAGCCTCTAATATAAGTTTTTCTTTGCAAATGGGAATACAATGCATATATTGGTATTTTCCTCACCAAAATCTGCATGTCCTAAAATTTACATGGGTTTTTCACACGATACATATTGGCAAGTTAGGCCTCCAAATATTTACTTGTGGAAAGCTAGGAGGGGTTTGAAACCCCGACCCACTCAGAACTGTAGAAATCAAATCTGCCCATGGGAAGTATAAAACCGCATATGTATACTACATTCAGCAGCGTAACAAAACTTGAGGCGGCTACCCTTAAAGTACATAGAGGCGGCCCCCTATGTTCCGAACGCAGTCAGGAGCTCCCAGCCGCTGCCAGTGCATAGTGCATAGTGATGGTGGAGGCCCGCTGGAGTTTGGGGGGCTCCACCACACCAAAGCGGCTGCGGAAGCTATTGTTACACTACTGACTACATTCACTATTTAACCAGCCATTAGGACTGGTATGGCATAAACTATTATAACTCAAACTTCAGTACCACTAAAGTATAAAGGGGCACTAAGCTAAAATGGTGTGTTCACAAATACCTCTTTTAATTGCAAATTCATAGCCCATACAATGTGTACATTGGCAGTATCAGAGTACAAAATTATTATACCATTCCACAGATTTAAAAACAATTGTAATTTAAAAAAGCCATATAATTAAAAATTGTCGCATAAGGTGAAAAACAATTTTGTGCAATAAAATTTAAAACAAAGTTATAAAAAAAAACTAAACAAAACAGGGAGAGACAAAAGAGAAAACACAGCCAGTGGTCTATTCAGCACTGCATACATGATACCAGGGGCCAGATGTACGACCATTGATGTTTACGACTGGCAAATTGCATTAAATTGCGAGTCACAATTTGCAAGTCGCAAACATCAATGTACAACAGTGCCAGAGACACTGTTTGCGATTCCCATTGGGGTCGCAAATTGCATGCCTCATGCATATTAATGAGGCTGTCGCAATTTGTGCCCAGATTGGGAATGGCTGGCACTCCCAGGGATGGTGGCCTGCTGGGGTCAGCAGACCACCATATCTGGGACTGCTTTGTCAATAAAGCAGTTTTTTTTAAAAATGCAGCTCGTTTTCCTTAAAGGAAAACGGGATGCATTTAAAAAAATGAAATTAAACGTTTTTGTTTCATTTTTAAGGGCAGGTAGTGGTCCCTGGGACCACTGCCTGCTCTTAGAAAATGTTTGTGCACCCATTCACAAAGGGAAGGGGTCACCGGGGACCCCTTCCCGTTTACAAATGGTTTACCACCCTCTTGAAGAGGGTGGTAAACTGCGAGTGTTTTGCGACCGCAAATGCGGTCGCAAAACATTCTTACATAGGGTTCAGAGTCGCTATTAGGAAGGGGCGCCCTTGGTACGCCCCTTCCTAATAGCGAGTCACTAACCTCATTTTGGGAGTCGCTATTACATTAGCGACTCGCAAAATAGTGTTGGTACATTGTGCTCCCGTTTTTTGCGGTCGCAAAAGGGCTAAATGCCCCTCTGCGACTGCAAAAAACGGTCATACATCTGGCCCTTGATCTCATAAAGTCACCCTCTATTGTATCAGAAATGTACACAGATTCAGTCTTGATAATTTCATTGCCGCGTTTCAGTGGATCTCACAGTATTTTGTCACCTTCTTCAGGACACACAAATAAATTCTCACACATACAATAAAAATAAATAAGACCTGTAGAAAACTGTACAGTTAATGTAATTTTCATACTGGAATAAATTAAATACAAAGCTTTAATAAATGTTCAATGTGCCAAAGGGACCCCCTAATGTTTACCATACTGAAGTGGTACAATCACCAGATTGAACATAACTCATCCAAAAATCCATTACATTGACCATCCATGACAACTATATACTCTAGCACTAAAATCATGTATTTTGTACATGTAGAAATTAATGTCAGCCATTATTTACCCAAGCCATTGTCACTAAAGTCCACACGCATACATCCATCAACTCATCACAGGTATTGTAGTCTGGCGGTCGGACCGCTGCCCTGGATGTCAGGCAGACCGCCACCGATGGCCTTTCAGTGGCGGTCCACCCAACATAATAATGTTTATGTTTGTTTATGTTTATGGGATTTAAAAAGCGCATGGCTTCCCGGGGGCTTCCCAGCGCTACAGAGAGGAAGCAAGATGTGGAGGAAGAAACATTAAGGAAGCAACCACGTCTTGAGTTTTTTCCTGAAACTCCTTTCTTCTTTGGTCAGTCTCAATTATGTGGTCATTGAGTTCCAGAACTTTGGGGCAAGGTATGAAAAGGATCTCCCTCCCCATCTTGATCTCTCTATCCTTAGAGTGTTCATAAGGAATTCGGATGAGGACCTGAGAGATCTATTGGGGACATATGGGGTGACAATGGTCTTTAGCAGGGCTGGACCCCTGTCAAACATGGCTTTGTGAGCCAGGCAGAGGGCTTTGAACCTGACCCTAGATTGAATAGGTAATCAGTGCAGCTTTTTCAGCAAGGATCTCACTGATTCCTGTCTAGGGATCTTCAGGAGCATCCTGGCCACAGCGTTTTGGAGAACCTGTAGCCTGTCGACCACATTTTTAGGGGACCCTGATAGAGGGAGTTGCGGTAGTCCAATCTTGAGACCACTAGGGCCTGGACCACCGTTCTCCATGCCTGTTCTGGGATGAGGTCTATGATCTTACGGATCACGCGCAATATGCTGAAACAGGTTGCTGATAGTTTTGTAACTTGAGTTTCCATTGAAAGGTTGTGGTCTAACCACAGCCCCAGGTTCTTTATGGATGGCATCGGAGCCGGGGGGACCCCAGTCCTTTGGCCAGCTGATCCTAGCCCATGGCCCTGGGCAGTTGCACAGGAACATCAGGTCTGTTTTGTCGCCATTCAATTTTAGGCTGGAGTTGGCCATCCATTTTGCTATCTTTTCCAGGCATGGTACCAGCTGAAGATGAGTAGAGTTCATCTCCTCCGACACTGAGACTACCAATTGTGTGTCGTCAGCATAGGAAACCATAGATAGTCCGAATTCCTGTACAATTTGTGCTAGAGGGGTCAAATAAATATTGAACAAGGTGGGGCTGAGCGCCGAGCCCTGAGGTACTCCGTAAGGAGCCGGGAATGTGTCTGAAAAGTTAGCCGATTCCATACATTGGAATGATCTGTCGCTTAGGAAAGAGGCAAACCATTGTATGGCTTTGTCCTGTAACCCGATTTCTCCTTTTCTATGTATTAGGATATTATGATCCACGGTGTCGAAATCCGCACTAAGATCAAGGAGCAGAATGGCGGCGGAACCCCCTGGTCCAGTATCATTTTCAGCTTCTCGGTTATTACTAGGAGGGCTGACTCTGAGCTATGTCCTGGGCGGAAACCCATTTGCGTCTAATGCAAGATGTTATTCTCCTCCAGGACCTGTGAGATGATGCTGTTGACATGTTTTTCCACTACTTTACCCAAAAACTAGAACTAGAAGCATTAGTATTTATTCTAAGTCTCGCATTTCGACTCCTTTTTTACTTTAAGACTCTTACGCTACTGAAGCCCTAATTCGCTACCCTCGGATTGCTCTTTCCAAATAAACATATAAGTACAATGACTACAATGGATACAATTGTGGTGAGTCGCGTACTATTGTTTTGGCATCTTGGCTTAAACACATGATGTACAGAGGGATGGACTATTTATACAATACACTAGATAGTTCCTTTCATATGACTTGATATCTGGTTGAATTTTCGATAATCATTTGGAAGGAATTCCTGGTGGGCCCCATGGGTTCAAATTTTTATTAATTTAATAAACTTAATTTTAAATTTTGTATGAGAGATTTCTCTTTGAGCACACCACTGCGCTGAGTGAATTACAAGGGGTTGCTCTGTGTAGACCCGATTGAGCATCGGTAAGCTCTACTGTGTTTTAATTAACGTGGACCAATTATCTACTTTTGGGGTTTGTCGCATCTATTATATCACCAGTCTCTGTTAAATTATAGAGACACCTGTCAGCTAGCTTAGGTCATTACCTCTTTTGATAGTCTGTATATAGATAACACGAACTTGTTACCACATTATATGACGCTACTCTTTTTGATTCCCTACAGATTACTATAATCTGATTGTTCATTATTTCCTACACGATTGGTACGGCAGGAATACTTCCTACGTGACTTTCTGACCTCCAATTTAGGGTGCCCTTTACCAGATCTTGCACTACTACTAACACGTACATGATCAGTAAACACTTAAATATACAACGATTATCGCACTGGGATATAAGGTTGTATGTAGGCTTTATTTCCTCGTCACTCTCATTTGTGCAATACTCTCCTTTCAATTCTCTACTGCATCTAGATATTCCTTCATGAATGTCATTAAGAAATGTTGTAAGCTGGAATGGCACAACTGTACATACCGACTCCAATGGTTTTTCAAGACCTAGATAAAGTTGGACAACTTCTTGAACTCTTTGATTTTTAGTTTATGTAGTAATGTTACTCGATATGACCACCATGTTGCACCCATGCATGTATATACTGGTTATGCATATGCCAATTATATAGAAAGGATAACCACTTTTTTCACGCTAGTTGGTGATGGTGAAGGTTTTGCCTAAATGTATTAGGCTCTTGTTTTCTCCTCAGCCCAAGCTGTCCCATGCATAAACCCAAGGAGAATTGGCTTACTATGCACATGCTTGGTTTTCACAACTATGGATACTGTGGGACGTGCAGACATGCGATGCACAAAACGAAGCAGTTTACGGTTAAAGATGTGGGTAAATTTGACATTACACATAACATCACGTGTAACACTAAATATGTTGTGTACCTCATTTTTTGCAAATGCGATCGAGCATATGTGGGCAGTACAATAAGGTGCCTTAAAGAAAGGGTGGTAGAACATATGAGGGCAATCAAGTCGAATGACAATCGATACCCTATTGCTACCCACGCAATGGAATGTCCGTCGCAACAGGGACATAAGAGCTTTAGATTTTTCGGCATAGATCATGTAACTAGGGACCCTCGTGGAGGTAATAGGGAACTCTACTTATATGCAGGGAGGCAATATAGATACTACGATTGAGATCTGTAGAAACCGGGTTGAACATCGACCATGAACTTCAATACTTCCTCTGTGATTAAAATGCCATTGCTGTAACCTGCCCCATGTATGTTACCTGTTAATTACGATAATACACGAATGCCCATGTGTGTTGTGATATACTTATACATGTGGGTGTTTGTGCTTATGAACTGTATTAATGGTTTTATGACAATTTGTGACTGTGCTGAAATAATTATGTATGTTAGCTACACCCTGCATTGCGCAGATGTTTGCTAGGCTATGCTCTGTTGAATATGTCACAATTGTAACGACAACTACTATGCCCCCCAAATCTGTCTTCTTACTCAAATAGACTCTTACTGTTTCCTTGCCTCAGCCTACCCTCAGTATTGCCTTACCTATATACAACCATTACTTGGGAAAGCTATCCTTTCTTTCCGGTGGCTCAGTTTAGGTTGCGAATCTCGCTCTCTGGGGATAAAAGTTACTTAAATTCTTCCCTATAATAACTGATCACCATGTTTAGCACCACTTATTTGGTTCTACTATTCCAATATGGCGCCCAATTGAAGCTTGCCAATTTTTGCTCGGTCGTGTAATACATTGTATTCTATTCTCTTGACAAACCCTATACTTGGCTTTGATGCAATTTAGTACTACACCAAAATGGCGCTCGTCTATTTGAGCTAAGGATGGGCTCCAACGTTAATTTTGTTAGGAGTACGATTCCCACGCAATTTACCTCCTTCTCTCAATTACTGATTACCATGTCTAACATCGTTGTACGATTCTAACATGGTGCCCATTTTAGGCATTTGCTGATATCGCATTTCTGTTTTTATACACACTTATAATATAGTCACGACCTTCACTTACAATATGATTGTATACTTATCAGTCGACCGTGTTAATTCATTGCTTTCTACTCTTTCGAAAAACCCCATAATAGGCCTGGACGTAAATAAGAATCACTCTAATATAGCGTTCATTTTTATGTGCTATGGAAGGGCTCTAACATGCACTCCGTTAGTCCGTCTTCACTATTTCCCATAATACACGTGGGATTAGGCATGGCGTCCGTACGGACCTCCGAACACCGAGAGTTATGCCACGAAGAAACGCTTAGAGGTAAGTACGATCTAGCTGGGAATAGAACCTTCTTTTTCTGCTCACACCATGACTACTAGCGTAATTCTAACATTTAATTTCATGTTATAGGGACCGTACTGGGACTCTCATGCTCTACTATTTCTCTTTACTTGGGAACCACAAACTCACCTTACACGCCAGGATCATGTACACCAACAATTATTTGGTGAGTTTTTGAACCTACTTGGCTGCTAATTTTTGTAATGCGAACTAGAAGCATTAGTATTTATTCTAAGTCTCACATTTCGACTCCTTTTTTACTTTAAGACGCTTACGCTACTGAAGCCCTAATTTACTACCCTCTGATTGCTCTTTACTAATAAACATATAAGTACAATGACTACAATGGATACAATTGTGGTGAGTCGCGTACTATTGTTTTGGCATCTTGGCTTAAACACATGATGTACAGAGGGATGGACTATTTATACAATACGCTAGATAGTTCCTTTCATATGACTCGATATCTGGTTGAATTTTCGATAATCATTTGGAAGGAATTCCTGGTGGGCCCCATGGGTTCAACTTTTTATTAATTTAATAACCTTAATTTTAAAACTTTGCATGAGAGATTTCTCTTTGAGCACACCATTGCGCTGAGTGAATTACAAGGGGTTACTCTGTTGGGACCCTATTGAGCATCGGTAAGCTCTACTGTGTTTTAATTAACGTGGACCAATTATCTACTTTTGGGGTTTCTTGCATCTATTATATCACCAGTCTCTCTTAAATTATAGAGACACCTGTGAGCTAGCTTAGGTCATTACCTCTATTGATAGTTGGTATATAGACAACACAAACTTGTTACCACATTATATGACGCTACTCTTTTTGATTCCCTACAGATTACTATAATCTGATTGTTCATTATTTCCTACACAATTGGTACGGCAGGAATACTTCCTACGTGACTTACTGACCTCCAATTTAGGGTGCCCTTTACAGGATCTTGCACTACTACTAACACGTACATGATCAGTAAACACTTAAATATACAACGATTACCGTACTGGGCTATAAGGTTGTATATAGGCTTTATTTCCTCGTCACTATCCTTTGTGCAATACTCTCCTTTCAATTCTCTACTGCATCTAGATATTCCTTCACGAATGTCATTAAGAAATGTTGTAAGCTGGAATGGCACAACTGTACTTACCGACTCCAATGGTTTTTTAAGACCTAGATAAAGTTGGACAACTTCTTGAACTCTTTGATTTTTAGGTTATGTAATAATGTTACCCGATATGACCACCATGTTGCTCCCATGATGGTTAACGTTTTGCCTAAATGTATTAGGCTCTTGTTTTGGGAGATTCTGTATCCCTGAAATGTATCTTTTACTTGTTGTTGCCCTGACGAAGTCGCTAAACCGACAAAACATGTGTTATAACAACTACTGTATGGTAACTAACCGTTTGTATATATAGTGTGTACCCAGGGCTCGCCAATTCTTGTACAGGGCTCCCATAGGGGGGGGGGTCTCATTCTTAGGAGCATAGGGTAAACACTCCTACCTTGTGTGCACCACTTTAAAAAAAATTCTTTTGAAGTATTGTGTCTTACTATCAGGTGAGGGTCAACCTTAAGTCCACAAAATGTACCCGTGCGATTTTTCTTCGCTTCACGATGGCATGTTTCCACCTCTTAGGAACTATCCTGGTGCTCAGCGATAGCAAGAGAAGGTCTGCCATCGTGGAGAGGATGGAATCACAACCCTGAAGTAAGATGTGAGGGGGGGCGGGATCAAGCGGGGACCCAGATTTAATGTTGCTCAGAAGGAGTCTTGTGTGTTCTTTTCTCAATATCGGGAAGGTACCTCATACCTGGGGTGTAGGCGGGCAGGTTGGTCTAAGCTAGATGGTTGGGTTTTCTTATCAGAGGTGACTTGCTTCACTTTAGGGCCATCCATAGGGCTTGTGTGTAGTGAGTTAATTATATTTTCTACTTTGTTTTTGAAAAAAGTGGCTAACTCATTGCATCTCTCTTTGTAGGAATGAAGCTTGTGAACACCTTGTTCATTTGTGGTAAGCGGCTTCACAATTTTAAATAGTTCTTGTGGGAGTTGGAGGCCATGTTATCCTCTCCTCATAAAATTTTGCCTGCGCTAGCTTAATGTCATCATGATATTGTCTGATGGCTCTTTTGTATACCAGCTTAAGGTTTGGGGCAAAAGTTTTCCTCCAGTTCCTTTCAAGTTTCTAGCAGTTTTTTTGAGAGGCTAGCTGGCTATTAAATCAAGCGGCTCTTTTGGGGTTATGTTGTGCTGTCTTTCTGGGTTCCTGAGAGCATTTGTCTACCAAATGATTAATCCAATTTACCCACTGTTTGTGCGTATTTTTAGGCTCTCTTGTTAGAGAGAGGGTAGTGGACTCTAGACAGTTGATCCAATTTTCTGGTGCCATCCTGGGCCATTTCCTGCCTAGATTCGTGTTACCCACCGAAGGCGTTTGTATGAGCGGTTTCGCATTCAGAAAAGGGATGTAAAAATATTCAGACCATGGAACTTGAATCGGAGTGAGGACCTGTATTCTAGGGTCATTAGAAAAAAATGGGGTGAAGGATGTGCCCTTTTTCATGTGTGGCTGTGCCCACAAGCTGGGGAAGTTGCAGGGCCTCCAGATCTGATAGAAGTCTGCTTGCGGAGAAATTGTAGGTATCGTCAAGGTGAATGTTAAAGTCACCAAGGGGCATATCTACAAGGGCTGGCGATAATTATCGCTCAGCGCTCTTAGCGTGAGGATAATTATCGCCAGCCATCTCTGAATTTTATCGCAGAGATAGCGTGCTATCAGCAACGCTTATCTCCAAAGCGATAAAATTCAGAGCGCAAGCTGCCAACTGTGCGATTATCGCTGGAAACCCAGCGATAATCGCACAACTTTTGGCGATAGCTTGCTGATAGGGCCACACATACTTAGCCATGATATCCACCTTCCATAGGATATCATGGCTAAGTCGGTTTCAAAGCAGGCGTAAGGAAAGTAGCGATAACAGAGGTTATCGCTACTTTTCTTGTCGCTATGCTTCTTAGCGTCAGGCTTGATAATAGGAGAAATGTCGCTTAGCGACATTTCTCCCGTTATTCTGGGGAGGAACGCCAACTTTGCATATCATTAGAGATGCAAAGCTGGGCGATAAGAGGAAGGGCAAAAAGCATGGATTCACGCGTTAGCGTGTCCTTGCTAATAGGGCGCTAAAATTATCGCCGCTTTTCGTCCGAAAACGGACGCTAAAGCGGCGATAATTTTATCGCCAGCCCTTGTAGATATGCCCCCAAGCGCTGTGATTGCACCTTTCCCTACAATGAGACTAGCAAGGACGTCGGGAAGAGCCTCTAGAAATGTCATACACAGCCCGAGGGGCCTGTAGACAAGAGTTCCGGAGAAGGAGGAAGTGGGGGCAGGTGTTATTCGAAATTGCATAGCATCGCAGTTGGTTAATCTCATGGGTGTGATGGAACAGCTAAACTGTACTTTATAAATGATGGCCACCCCTCCTCCTAACTTTCCCACCCGGTCCTGTCTGCTGATGCCATATCACTCCCATTTTAGGATGCCCCTCCAAGATTAGGGTTAACTTTTGACTATTTGGAATCTTCAAGATAAGAATTGCTGCTGGGACACTAGGAATCAAGTCCAGGTCCCGAATTGGAACTTCGATTCTTTCCTTCACTGGTGAGTGTGTCATTGTGGGGTGATGAATGAGGTGATGGATGTATGCGTGTGGACTTTAATGGTAATGGCTTGAGTTTATAACAATTGACATTCATTTCTACATGTACAAAACGCATGAATTAAGTTCCAGAGCATGGGTACTCGCAAACATTTTCACGGGGGCCACAAAGTAAAGTCTGTGGTGTGCTTGAGGGCTACACTGATGCCAGCTCAGTTCAATGGGGCTTTTTGTTATGCTGTATCTGAGTCACAATTAAGCCTGGGCAGAGTTTGCAGAGTCCTGTTATGCAGAACTCTGTGAAGTGACAAAAAAACTCTGCCAAGCTACGCAGAGTGGGTTACCTGGTGCCGTTTGCACTGATTTTTTGTGCCGGGTGTTTGTCCTGTAAAATCAGTGCAAACGGCATCTCGCACAGTGCAAGAGGGCGCTGCTTAATTCTGCCGCTTGAGTAGAAGTTCTACTCAAGAGGCAGCTTCCTCAACGCAAACGGGTTTCTCAATGCGAGCGATAGCGCCCATCCGCAACCGCCCGTGTTGAGAAATCTCGCAGGGAAGTGGTCTAGCGTTGGATTTTCCTCACTCATGCTCTCCAACTTACCGTTGGTGAGCGCGAGCGAGGAAAAAACTCTGCTCTGCTATGCTGAGCGGAGTTTTTCGGAACTCCACGAGCTCCGCATAGTGTGAAAAACTCCACAAACTTCGCGAACGGAGCAGAGTTCAGCACCCAGGCTTAGTCACAATCTCTCTACGGCACCTTTGGGTAGTCCTTCTCTGCTTGCCTTCACTACCTTGGGAGAGTCAAATGTAAAAAGGAAGTAACTTAGGCCCTCATTATGATGCTTGGTGAGCCACCAGTGGCAGGCCATCAGTGGCACCCTGCTCGACATCCAGGGTAGCTGTCCGACCCCAGATTACAATACTGGTGGTCAGAGCGCAGTGGTCAGGGGGAAAGACTGCCTCCACCAACAGGCTCAAAAGGCCATAAGGGTGGCGGTCGTACTGTAATCCCTAAAATGGAGGCAGTGCCTACGCAGGCACTGGCGCAGGGATTACAATGTCCCATTGCCTCAGTCTTTACATGGCGGTCCCACAGCCATGTAAAGGCAGACAGAAAGGGACTTTGGGGCCTCAAGCATGGCCCCTGACCCCTGTGGGCCACTGCTAAGTGGCCAGGGGGCACATTTGGTGCCCCCTAAACATCCATGCACCTTGTGGCGGGCACCACATGGTGCCTGGCACACGGTGCATGGATGTGCACGAAGTGCTCAAAAACACTGCGGTTTGTGCTGCAGCCATTTCCCAGGGTCACAGCACAAGCTGCAATTGTTATTGCGCACATTCCGACCACTGTGCTGGCAGTCCCATTGTAATATGGCGGATGGTACATCTGACTCCTTGTCGAGTGGTCCCATTCCTGCTGCAATGGTGGTTGGTCATCTGACCAACCGCCATCGTAATAAGCCCCTTAATCATTGAATTATAATTAAATATAATTGCACAATGTGAAACAATAAAATCTTCATTTAATCATGACTTGGGGCACAATCTACAATCGAAAAATGGATGTTTACAAACTATGCGATGCCTGCCACACGGTGCAGTGATGTTTAGGGGGCACCATGAGTGCCCCCCAGGGCCCATAGCAGAAGGTCAGAAGAAAGGGGGCCCTGCAAGGGGCCCCAAAGTCACTTTCTACCTGCCTTTTCATGGTGGGCAGACCACCATGAAAGGGCAGGTGGAAACCGACATCGTAATCCTGACGGCGGAGCCAAGGCTGGCTCCTCCGTCATTATGGGATTACCATTCCACCCACCGCCCTGATGGACTCTGTTAGCCTGTCGCAAGTGGAGCAGAATACCTCCACAGGTTTCTCTCCAACCGCCAGTATTGTAACACGGCGGTCGGACAGAAACCATTGATTTTGGGCTGAAAGCCTCCGACTAGCTTGCAGATGGCTTTACTCCTGACATCGTAATCAGGCCCTTTTACATGTTTTTGAAAGATGTCTTAAAAATGAATGTTTTCCTCAAGTTAAATGGTGCAGGACACTTTATTTGCTTCTTTTCTTTGATTTCAGTTAGTGTAAATAAATGCTTGGCCGTTTAATTAACCTCTTTATGTATGTTAGTGCTCTTAGCAGCCCAGTGCGTTCGTTCAGCTGGGGACTGCATGTGAAGATCAGGAGGACAACATGCGCCCCCCAGGCCGTACTTTGAGCATCACTGTGCTAGAGTATGTGGTTGTCATATTTGGTCAATGTAATGGTTCTATGGATGATGTGTGTTCAATCTGGTGACAGTACCACTTCAGTATGGGAAACATTGGGGGGATCCTTATGGCGCATTGAACATTTATTGAAGCTTTGTATATGATTTATACCAGTATGAAAATTACAATAGCTGTACCGTTTTTCTACAGGTCTTACTTATTTTTATTGTATATGAGAGAATGTATTTGTTTGTCCTGAAGAAGGTGGCAGGAAACTGTGAGATCCACTGAAACGCATTGACGAAGTTATCAAGACCGAATCTGTGTACATTTCTGATACCGTAGAGGGTGACTTTTAAATGAGACCTAGTATCATGTATGATGTCAGAACAGATCAGTAGTGCTGAATAGACCATTAATTGTGGATTCTCTTTTGTCTCTCCCTGTTTTGTTTACAGTCTTATTCATAATTTTCTTTTAATTTTATTGCACAAAACTATTTTGCACCGTATTGCACCGTATTGGGACAATTTTTAAATGTATGACTTTTTTAAATAACAATTGTTTTTAACTCTGTGAAATGGTATAATCATTTTCTACTGTGATATTGCCAATGTACACATTGTATGGACTATTAATTTAAAAAAGGTATACCATTTTAGACTAGTGTTTCTTCATACTGTAGTGGTACTCAAGTTTGAGTTATAATACTGTATGCCATACCAGTCCTAGTGGCTGGCTAAAGAGAATGTAGTATTCATTTGTGATTTTATACTCCCCAAGGGGAGATTTGATTTTCACTGTTTAAAACGATGCTCTTTCCCTTGGTGTGTGTGGCCCTCTCTCATATTTCTACCACTCCCAACTGTGACAGCTGTGCAAACAGGGGTTTGCACAGTGCCACAAATTTATCATGACACTCTTAATCAAGGGAAACACAGGGAGATAATGGACGGAGCGCTGAAAATTTTCAGACACTCACCCCCAGTCACAGACCTGGGTTGAATCCATCATCGTTCTTTAGCTCACTTCGCCACCTCAGTTCAGACCCAGCCATATGCAAATCAGTCTTGAACCTGTGCCTCATGGGAGCAGGCCAGCCCGAACTGCCAAGCCAAGTCTTCCCTGAACCGGAAACAGGCATCCTGGGACCGGTTTCAGGGTTACACCCCTCATCAACCAGGCTAGTTTGAATCCAGTGGCAAAGTGAGCAAGGGACCAACGTCTGGGCATACCCTGCCACCTTAGGGCGAACAAAGCAAACACAAGAAGATAATGGACATAGCGCTGAAACTTTTCAGATACTCACCCCCAGTCGCAGATCTGGGTTGAATCCATCATCGTTTTTTAGCTCACTTTGCCACCTCAGTTCAGACCCACCCATATGCAAATCAGTCTTGACCCTGTGCCTCATAGGAACAGTCCAGCCCGAACTGCCAAGCCAAGTCTTCTCTGAACCGGAAACAAGCATCCTGGAACCGGTTTCAGGGTTACACACCTCATCAGCCAGGCTAGCTTGAATCCAGTGGCAAAGTGAACAAGGGACCACGTCTAGGCATACCCTGCCAACTTAGGGTGAACAAAGCAAACACAAGGAGATAACGGACGGAGCGCTGAAACTTTTCAGACACTCACCCCCAGTCACAGATCTGGGTTGAATCCATCATCATTGTTTAGCTCACTTCGCCACCTCAGTTCAGGCCCAGCCATATGCAAATCAGTCTTGACCCTGGGAACAGTCCAGCTCGAACTGCCAAGCCAAGTCTTCCCTGAACCGGAAACAAGCATCCTGAGACCGGTTTCAGGGTAACACCCCTCATCAGCCAGGCTAGCTTGAATCCAGCTTGAAACATAAGGCCATTGTGCTCTAATGTCTTCGGAAATTATTATATTTATTTCAGTGATATGTAAGCAATTTTATCCAAGACAGAGGGCACTCCCAGGTAGTTATTGCCTCTGGACCACCTCCACCCAGTCAATAACTACTTGACAGAGGCCTCTCCCTTGGATAATGTTGTTGTTGGAAATCAGACCCTTAAAATACGGGATGAAATTCATAAAATTGGTTGTTAGATGGTATATTTTTGGGAAAAATTAGGTGGAAGGTTACAGAAGCTTAGCTGTTGTATTTTTTTTTTTTTAATAAAGGACCACTACGTTTGTCATATTGAAATACATTATAGTGAATGCCCATATTTGAGGGCACCTAAAGGAACATCTAGGTGATAGTAGATTTTTGTCACAATCTAAATAATGTATTGGTAGTATCACACCAATTTTTGGAATTTGGGTGGGGAGTTCTAAGGTGATTTTAACCTGTGAAAAATGCTAATTCTCTGCTGGCCTTTGATGAACCATGTTTGTTACAAAATGGGGTTCTCTCATGATTTTCTCATGGAAATTATGGAAGGTGCTCCAGAAGCTAAAACAAGGGTATGTTTTCTATAAATTCATGGATATCTTCCTCATCCATGTAAGATGAATGTCTGACATGCGGACTAAAATGTGGTATCCAGCAGCAGTAGCAGTCTATCAGTTGATTCACCAGTGTTCTACTGCATCTTTACAACATTGTTCTAATAAACAAATCCAGCACTGGCAATTGAGTTATTTCTTCTTGAGGAGATGTCAGTAAATGAACAAAATGAAGGATTTCATTTTGTCATAGAAATGATGGTGTATGCTTTAAAAAGCTAAAAAAGTACACTTTTATATCTCTTTACAAAGAACTTCCTCATCCATGTGAGAAACAATTCTGTCATGCTGAGTAAAAAGTACTTCCAACACCACCAACAATCTGTCAGTTGACTCCCAAGTATTACACTGTACTTTCACAGCACAAAGTTCTAAATATCGATTAGAGTTCTATGTTCAAGACAAAATGAGGCACTCCTAAATGCCATTATTCTGGAATAGGAGCTAGTGAATTTGAATTTAAAGACTTTTCTGTGGAGCAGCCTGAAGTAAATTAGCAGTGAGATATTATTGCAGATATGAAACTAGTTGTTTTAAAATTAGTGTGAGGGGACACATGGGTTTTTCATCATTTAAGTGAATATATTTTAAAAGAAATAAAATATGATTAATGAGAGAGATGCATACCTGCATCCAGCATCCCATTTCAACATCTGTTTACTCAGACCACCTATCCTCGTTGTCACTTAATACCTACCTATTTTCAAACAGTTACATTTTGGTGGACATCAAATGTACTTTTTAATCTCCCATTTAAATGTATGTGAATAGATTTTGCTAGAGGTGCTGAAAACTATTTAGAGACAGATCTCATACTTAAAGCAAATACATTTTTGCTCCAGTGGCTGGAGAGCCCTGTATTTTTATTTTACCTTTTTCTGCCTCTTCTTGTCAGTTATTACATTACGCTGCATGAATGTGCACTAACTTTAAAATACTTTTAATTATGAGTTAAATATAAGGATATGATAAAACACATTTACAGATATATATTTATTGTCTATAAAATGCTGCTTAATAGTCCTTAAAAAGACTGCATTCAAAGGTAATTAATTAAACATGTTAAAATTAAAAATGCTCTAATTCAAATAGAACTTTGAGATTGCTATTTTAAAACATGATGAAAACTGTCACACACTACACAACTTTCACCCTTGTAACAACTTGAATATCTAATGCAGGCACATGAAAAAGAATATTTTCGGGGAGTCAATTATTTCAAGAACTTGTAGCAGCATAGCAGAGAACATTTTCATGTACATATTCAGCCTTTGAACACAAAAGTGAATAATTCTAAATCTGTCTTCTCCAGCAGCATGACTGTCGGTGCAGGTACATTGTGTGAGCTAGGTGAACATTCAAGTTCCTTTTTATGACTCTGTGATCTTCATAGGCAGCTGGTATGGGAAGAAAGTGTGGTGTTGATACTATATTGAGTCCTGCCCGAAATTCTATATATAAAGATCCTGGCTAGATATTGACCAAGTAGGAGCCAATCAAAATAGAGCACTTTTTGTATCATTTAGCTGTCTTACTTTGAAGAAGAAGAAGAGGAAGAAGACTTACATTATCAAATGGAGTGAGGGTGAATATTGTATTTGAGCTTATTCTGCTTCTTAGTTTTCCGTTCTGTGAAAAATCTACATTAGGCTTCAATATTATACAGACAATATCCTATGAAGTGCAGTACTAGAAGCACAGTTCTTTCTCGAAGTGCAAAAGCCTTGTGATTTCAGATACTATCTCTATGTATTGTTATTACCACACTTTATTGTGATTACTATAGATAAAAATTCTTTATTATGTTGCTTTGAGGCATTTCTGCTTCATCATCCACTCTCAGCAGAGTACATAAAACAGCATGCATTCACTGATTTCAAAAACAGAAGTAGTAAAATGACATATTATTGCATCTATCACACTGGAGTCAAAGCACAGAAAAAGAGGACAGAGTAATTTTGATATTTCCTGATATTATTTTTTTCTTGTGTAATCATACAGGGCTGTGGCCCAATGTAAAACTGGCTAATGAGGACTCCGGATGCCGTTCCTCCAAACGTCATGAAAGTGAATGAATGCCACTAAACATAATGACAAAAGATGGCTCATGGCTATTGTCATATATTTATGAGGATGTATTTCAAAACGTAATTGGGAGATAGTTCACAAATGCATTAAAAAATGTGTTCAGTCTAAAGTTTGAGCTGATGCTAATTTTAATAACTTATAGCTTTGTTAAGCCAGTTTACTCATGAATTTTATTCTGCATATTTGTGGAGTGTATTGCTTTTGGCACATGAGGAAATTGTTTCAAGTAAGGACTGGACACTTAAATAATGGGTTTATGGTGCCTCTGGGTTGATTGGTGAGGTGGAATGGCACACAGCATGCCAAACCCCATACCAATAATGCAGCTTGCATAGGTCACAGCAGACCTGATGACATCTTCTCTCATGAGCCAGCAGCAGGCACACATGTGTCATGACATCAGCACAAGAAATACTGTTACTTTTCTATAAGCGTCTGGCAATTTTTTGTATTGTGAGAGTTTTTGTGCATCTATAAAATTGTGCATTATTAACATTGTGCAAATTGCAGATCTACTCTTGAATTTACATGTGTACACTTATTTGATTTCATTGCACTTGACACTAGTTCACTCTGACATGTTAGAGTGCTTTTTTCCAGGCTTATGCTAACCAGGCCTCAGTTAGGCCCTAAAGCCATTTTGTTTGAAATGGATGTCTCACACTGCATGTTCACTATTAATTATTTCTGCAGCACACAGTCACGCGAAATCATGTTTTATGGATTTCCGTGCTGTTTTCGAAGAAAACTTTCTAACATGAGCTCAGTACTGTTGCAATATTCAAGTATTCAAGGTCTCCTTAACTAGCTCACTGTGTTGTATTAATTCACAATAGTTCACTGTTGTTTTGTAACTTGTTTGTCCAACCATCTCCAGGTGACATTATCACAGAAGGGTTGTGTCAATATTTATGTAGTGGGATAGTGCTTAAATGTTAAGGCAATAACACTGTGATCTGATTTACTGAAATTATCATTCTTTTCTCACACCATGATGAGTTTGCAGGTTTAGTTATGTTCTATGATAAAATCTTCTATATAGACCCTCATATTTTAGATGCTGCCTGGTATGCTGTCTGCTTTCTTACTGATTCTGTTGCTCATTTGGGACTTATACTTTTTCTGATTTTTCCTATTTTCTTAGTGCCCTTTTACTGAGGGCTTTTATGGCAATGACTTTATGCATTTGCATTTACATTTTCTGTATTGCACCCTTTGACATATTTTAAAGATCTTTCTAAAATTCCTAATTCTGCCTAAGATATTTCTTATTGAGTCTATCCTTACTAAATTAACTGTATTTTTTATATTTTGTGTGGTGCCTTATGTCGGGACACATTGCCTCATGAAATTAAGGTTTCACACTGTCTCCGACCAATCAACCTGTTATTGAGGTGTCTTTTTGGGATGTCAGAATTTAAGGTTTCCAGATCCAACAATATTGCTTGTTATTTGCTACTCTCACTCACTCACTCACAATGCCTCCTTAGAGTACCACTCGTCCAGTGTCACTTACTACATTATTCATATACAGCCAACTCCTAACCCCACTCTCTGCCATTTATCAATAGCTAGCCATCCATCGCTGTCCCATGAAGCAGGAACAGTGTACACTACCCATTGGCAGTTCTTTATGTCAAAATCATGAATTATCAGCCTAAGAATCTTCCTATCTTCATACGTGACAACGAATTGTGGAAAAAGAAAAGACTTATCATCAGCACACAAGGTGCAATGTCTACCCAGCGCCTACCTTATGCCAAAATTCATAGTTGAACATGTTCATGAAATGGAGAACCTTATTTCCCACCACAGTGTTGTCTCTTCATGAAAGGAGCAGAGTTTAATCCAGGTAACAAATCATTCTTAACTTACCTAGTCTCATTGACCTGCTGCAGTTTAGCAGAACACACATTCTGTTCATGAGGAGATGGCCTGGACGTCTTACATGAATCACCTCTTATAGTCATCAGACCAGAACTCCGTGCTGAGTTAACCTTCATAGAAACTCTTGCTCAAAATCTCCCACTTAATCCATGTGAAACCCTGTTACAAAACACAAGCAAAAAATAACTCAACACAATGTAAACATTTCATACTTCTGCACAGGGAAATCCAACATAGATCTAGGCAATAGAGACAATCTTGCATTATGAACTGAAATAATCAGGGTGGCTACTTTACATCAAAGCCCCTGTCCCACTCCTCCTACTCTCACCCCGGTGCACACTTTTTCACTGATTTATAGAAGAACCTACATCAAAGCTCTAGACTGCATATCCCGATATCTTACTGATCCCTGTAACAACACCTTTAAAATCACACACACTCCCTTCCCGTGCCCAGCAGCATCTCCAACAAGGAAAATAAGGACATAATTCACAAACAATTACTCATGCCACTGTTAAATCAAAATGTCCAACAATCCTACATCACTTCTCCATAGGACTGCTCACAAAGAAATAGTTTGCTCCATGCATATTACCATTGTACAAACATCAAACAACCACCTTAGAAAGGCACCCATTGATAATAAAAACATGTACAACAATCAACATACACACCTAAAATCGGCAGAATTAACCCACATAACATCATCAACCACTACTTCAAACCTCTCTAGTCAAGTAATTTTCAGAAAACTGCAATGTTAAGAATTACTTCTGTACCAATTCAAAATTAATTTGCAATGTATAATCCCAATGAGTACAATCTGACAGCAAACAAATTACAATACTTCTGAGACTGTCAAATATTGTTTAGACCCTGATTTGCTGGGTCAGCAGAAGCTGTGGACTCCACTCACCTTCTTGAGGACCACTGACAGTGTGTTGCCTTTTCGTGACTCCATTGAAGGCACTAGACTTCATACTTGATGCTCCTGCTCGGAAAGTTTATTGTTTGATTCTTGAAAACAAAAAATTACACTAGCATGTAGAAAGCTTTCTCTTTGCAGGTGAGGGCTATTGTGCATTTCTCCTACCGAGAACCAACCAGCGGGTTGACCTGGTGGCCTTTTGACATACAAGCTGTCTGGTCAAAGATTTACATTGTCAGAGCTAAAGGAGGCTCTGCAACTTCAGTCACAACCACAATCCTCCCCTGTCTTTAAATAAAGTGGGTAACTGCGAAGTTGATGATGAGGGGCCATTGCCTACTTCACCAAGTTCTAAATGAGACTTCAAGTTTTAAACAAATTCAAATAAAATATGAGTCCCTTTTCCCCACAATCTTATATTTATCTCCAAAGCCACTAAAAAAATAACTTCAAAAGTCTTCTTTACTTCTTCTCAACTAGAACATATCCACCAGAAAACATACAGAATTTGCAGATATCCTGCTCGTAACACATTTCATGTTCCAGTCTTTCTAAGGAAAAAGGTTCTATTCACTCTCAAATAATACCTTGTATAAAAACACTTTATGTCCTACCATCAACTTGAAGTGCAAACAATCACAAACCTACCCACCATTTCCAAGTTCCCATTATTAACATTATATCACCTGCCCTATACAATCCAGCTTCTGCCTTTGGCACAAAACCAAAACATGCCTACCCCAAAAATGAGAAAGCATCCTGAGGCTAATGCATGGATATTTCTTCCTTTTCATTTTGACACCTTTGATAAAATGTCCTCCTTTATTACTCCCCTAAAATAGGAGAAGTCACAGAGTTTTGAATCTGTGTTTACCTTTACAGCTAATACCAGCTGCTAAAGCCTTACTCCTTACTGTCTGAATTTTGCCTGGAGAAATTGAGGAACCTCATATATCATCTTAGTCACAAACATGAATTTCAGCCCCATCGAGATGGGAAGTGCTGATTATATCCTCTATTACCACTCCACCTTTTGCAGTACAAAATGTTTTTTTTTACATTGACAATCCCAACCCTAAATAAGTCTCTATAAAAACGTTCCCCTAACACAAGATTAAGTGAGTGTTTTGATTATTATTATCCTGCATGACCACATCTGCACAACCGGGAGAACAACACTACAGTCAAAGAAATAAATCTCAAGATTGTGACCTAACACACAATTTAGATTCCTATTCATAGAGTGCATGAACAGCACAAGCTAAATATTGGGGAAAGGTGTACTGGACTCACATATCCCTAAACAAACACTCACAAAGCAACTTCAAAGTATATAAAAGTACTACACACTGAATGTGTTCAAAGGAAATGATCTATTTATTCTGTATGGCCCATTCATCCTTCAGCGATGCAGAAACACCATATCCTATCTTCATGATCCATCCTTAAGCCCCCCCATATACTTTTTCCTCCTCTGAGGTCGGTGGTACAAAGCAAAAAGATGGAGCCCTCTACAGAATGTGATGAGAGGTTCTTACGTCTCCCATATCTCACAGATATTCATTAGCCTTGGGCTGAATAGGGAAGCCCAGAAGCGTTGGGGCCCCTCAGAAGGTTCAGGTAACCGTACACCACATGGGTTGCAGGAGCCTTTGTTACACCCCAGCCTGAGGTCCTTCTTTTTAAAAACCACAAAAGTGGCACTTGCCTTTAGAATGTGTGCGAATAGGTGAGGAGTGCTGATGTACCTACACTTGTGTACGTGAGTGTAGGTAGCAGTGGGACACCACAAAATTATCCTGCCTACACAGGCATAAAACAAAAATAACAGTGGTTTCCTGTGATAAAACAATTGAAAAGAGGCTAATTATTTTAAAAGGGTATTAAATGGGATAGCCCACCTAAATATTACCTCAAGAATATTGTTTGACCATAAAATCATGGTAAAAATATTCCACCTAAAAATATTCCATGGGCCAAAATAATAAAGGTCTTAAGTATGTTTTTTATTGTTTTATTACTATATTAACATTTAAAATATTGTTTGCTATAATATCATATTTGATATTTTATTGTGTTTCATTGTGTTTTTAAATGTTATATAACTTATTGTGAAATCCATATTTTAAATATTATAGCAATGTATATTTTTCAGGTTGTATGTAATGGGTGAATGTAATTGGGTGGGTAGTGTCTTTTTAAAATGATATACTTAGGGGCTAATTAGGATGTCGGTCGGAAAGCCTCAGGCCTCTGGTCGGATCTTCACGCCCGACATCGCAAGTTTGACTTCCGATCATATTACAATCACAGCGGTCGGAATTCAAACCAGCCGGTCAATCCGGCTGACTTCAGAAGGGCTCAAGGAGCCTGTGAGCTAGTTGGAAGGGCCGCATAATTCTGTGAGGAAGGCGTTTCAGCCTTCGGGATTATGATGGCACTTTCCGATAGCAAATCCATGTTGGCCTTTCCGACATAGATTTGCTCTCGGAAAGTGCCTTTGGGGGCCCCTAGCAGGGCCCCCTTACCCCATGGTCCTCCAGTTGGGGGCACCTATGTTACCCCCTGTGAATCCCTGCACCGTGTGGCAGGCACCGTGTCATTTTCTACAGTTTTTTATTTTTTAAATGGGATTTTTGGTTTTATGTGGATTTGTTTTTTTGTTTAGAATTTGCAATTATTAAAATATTAATATTTGTTAAATTTTAAAAAACAATATTTTTCTAAATATCAATTTTACATGATAGAGAATTTTACAGGTTTGTTTGTTCTATAGGTAACTTTGCTGTATATCAATTATTGTTAGATTTGTTTAAATGTTTTTATTACATATTTGCATTTATTTATAAATTTTTAAAAAGGTCATTCAATTTATTTAAAAACCTTATTTTGTAATTATTTTTATTTGGTGTAATTGTTTTGATAGTTTAAGCATTATTTTCTGAATACACTTTTCCCATGTTTATTGGTCTCGGTTTAGAACACAAAATCACAACCTCCTTCATTGTATGCATTTTCACAAGTGTTTTTCCGACTGTAGTAAGAATAGTAAATGTGAACCCTAACACCCCCCCTTTAGTAGCCACTTTCTCCAATGTTTGCTAGACTGCAGTTAGAATAGTAAATCTGACCTCAGCCCACCCTCAATGTATGCACTGTCCCCAGCGTTTGTTTTATCAGAGTTAGAATAGTAAATCTGACCCCACATAATATATGCAGGTTGCCCAATGTCTGTATAACTGTCTTCGACCGAACCACAGTGCCTTCAACGGATCAGCAGTTGTCCCCTCGCCCCTGTGCCTTGAGACCCTTACGAGTGAGTAGTTGCGCTTTACAAGACACTTGATTGATTGATTGATTGATATGACTGAAGTTAGAATAGTACATCCCACCTCTAATGTATGCATTTGTTGGACTGGAGTTAGAAATGTAAATCTGATTTCCTTCTCCCGCAATGTATGCTCTTACTCCAATGTTTGTTATACTGGAGTTAGAATTGTAAATCTGACCCCCAACCAATGCATGCACTTTCCCCAATGTTTGTTAGAGTGGAGTTCAGATAGTAAATCTGGCCCGTCCCGTACGTATGCCCTTTCCCCAAAGTTTGTAGGACTAGAGTTACAATAGTAAATCTTTTTTGTGTTTGAAAAGCTTTATTTAAATATTTCATAACAATACAGAGGTCAGCCAAACAAAAGTGACCAACAAAATAATATATGCAAGAAGCAAGAGCTAACAGTAAATTCAAAGGAGAAAGCTGTTTAAAGTTATTTGTATATGAGGGGAAGGAAGGAAGTTGAAGGGTAGAAAAAGGAAAAGAGAGGAAGATGGGGAGGGAGAGAGGGCAAAAGGAAGGGGGGGGAAGGAGGAAAGCGGGAGGGAAGTAGGTGGAAGGTAAGGGAAAAAACTCTTTCATATGGCAAATATTTTATAAAGTTGCATATTGAACTAGAAAAGAAGACAATTAAACAATCATGATGTGTGAATAGGAGACAACATAGTAATTGAAATAAAAATAAGAAACAGAGAAAATATTATGTCTAAGGAGGCTTGAAGTTTTCAGCATTTACACAAGATTTTTTTAACATTGCTAATTTGTCTAAATAGATAGTAAGTGGGTTCCAGAAAAGTTCTCTGTCAATTATTGGCTTACAGGAAGAAGCAAAGGCAACATCTAGTCGATGAAAATGACATAGGCTATTCCACCAGTGCTGAACAGAGAGCTGTGAAAATGATTTCCAGTTGAGTGTTATGTGTTGGAAAGCTAAGGCTATCATAAGATCAAAGAGGCCATGCGTATATAAGGGAATATCTAAGGGCTCGAATAAACTGCCTGCAAAAATGAGAGGGAGAGACAAGGGAATACGTGTATCAAACATGCGAGAAATGTAGGTCCAAACTTTTTCCCAGAAGATAGCAACAGAAGGGCATAGAAAAAGAAGATGACAGAGGTCAGCATTAGGTGATCCACAGGACCAGCAATTAGTAGCAGTGGAATGGGAAAACTTAGCAATAGAGATAGGGGAGAGATAGAGTCTGTGATATAGAAAAAACATAGATTGAGTGAGAGAGGCAGAGCGAGAAATTTTTAGGGAGCGGGACCAAAGTTTATCCCAGAAATTAATTGTCCATTCACATGTGAGATCAGATTCCCAAGCAATTTCCACCTTGGATTTAGGGCGTTCAGGTGAGGGAGAAAGAAAGAATTTGTAAATAAGGGAGGCTTTAGGGAAAGAAAGAAGAATTTTACAAAGAGGGTTTTGAGCCAAAGACGAAGGTACAGAGGGAAGCAAATAAAATGACTCAAGAATAATAGCCATGAGAGTGGAAAACCTCTGAAGAAAGGAACGAGGGCAATGAAACCTGAGTTGAAATTGGGGAAATGAGCATGGCTCTAAACCATCAAAAAGATCTTTAACCCATATTATGCCCTTAAGTCTCCAGGACTTCCAAAAGATAGATCTATTATTAATGGTAATATGAGAATTGTGCCATAAAGGGGAATCTAAAAAGGCCTCCCTGGAAAAGGTATTCTTATGAAATAAAGGTTTTAGAATAGCACAAGTGTGTTTAAATAAAGGGAGAGAGGTAAGAGATATCTTAACCGAAAAAGCCAAAATCTCCTTAAAGGAGAAGGGAGAAATTAGAATGCGTTCAATATTACACCAAAATGTATGTTACTTTCAAATATTTGTAGGATTACAATAGCAGTATTGAATCTGAATGTTTTTTACAACCTTTTTGGAGTTTCATTAGTATTTTGATTGCTTTCAGCATTTTATAGGAAATATTTTAAGATTATTTCATTTCAAAGAACAGCTTTTTAAAATTCTTATATTTTGTATTAAAAAACATTTGTAATAATTTGTGTGTGTTTTAGTCGTTTGGTATATACTATGCTGTATTTTTTTAGGTGTATTATTATATCTATTTATATGTTGTTTTAGTATATAATATTAATTAGATTGTATTAAATTCTTTGAATTATGTTTTATTTTAGAATTGTATTTATGTATTTAGTAAAATTATTTTAAATTATAATATAATTATATAATTTTAAAGTTATATGTATTTGTATGATTTTTGAAATTATTAAAATATTGTTTACTTTTCAATATTATACATATTTTAAAAATGTAATATATATTTTAAAAAATAATGTCACTTTTTAAAGTTACCATATTGTTAAATATATTTAAAAATGCATACTTACATATGTAATGTTGATATTTTTGTCCAATTAATTTTTGTAAGCGATATTCTAGTTCTATACTGAATTATAATTTAAACAAATATTTCTACAAGTATGTAAAATCAATGTTTTGGGCCTCAACATTTTTTCGTCATATTTTTGTTTTGCCATCATTTTGTGATTGATATCCTGTCATACAACCAGTAAATGGTTCTACTGTTGAGAGCATATACTTTTCACTACTTAACTACTATATATAATAGTCAATATTAGAACATAAGCAGAGGTCACATGAACAAAGAAACATAACCTTTATTTGATTACAAAGTTCATATTCATAAAATTTGCAGGCAAAAATAACAATGCCTCTATGGTTTACCGTTTCAAAAAAATACTCTGGGCCTGATTGCAAGTTTGACGGTCCTACAGCGGCAGCGGTCCTCCACTGTCCGCTGTAGGACAGCCAAACCCATGGTGAGACCACCCGCCAGATCAGGAGCGGGGTTGCGGCGGTCTGACTGCGGTGGTCTGCTAGGCTCATTGAGGAGCCTATAATGCAGACCACTGCTCCCAGAGTGCCGACTGCACCTTCCTGTATTGTGTGGCAAACGTGCCACACCGTGCAGGAACTGGGGGTGCAAAACTAGGGGGCCACTACATGTGCCCCCTCCAGCATGCACCCCCTCGGCCCTGAGGCGGCAGGGGTCCCTATTAGGGCCCCCTAGTTACCTCACTGCCACCCTTTTCATGGCAGGCTCACCGCATGAAGAGGGTGGTGGTGAGGCAACTCGAAATATGCTTGGTGGGGCCACTGCTGCACCACCAGCATATTGCTGCCTTTGACCGCTGCACAAACGCTGAGGGATCCTGGATCCCTGGCTGTCGCATCGGCCCTGTGGCGGTCTGACCACCGCAGTCGTGATGCTGCAGGTAGTCCCACAGTGCGGTGGTGGTCAGACTGCCACTAAAGGCAATCAGGTCCAAAGTGTACAGTGATCACACATGGGGCAAACATTTTGAGTGGTGGCTAATGGCCCAATGTATTTCTTGGTGGCTGGCCAGACTTCCGGCAGGACAGCAGAGTATTTTTCTCCGCCGCCCTAGCGGAGGTCCCAACAGCCAAATTTCAGCTCAGCAGACATATCCAGCATTCACAGGAACCGCTGTTAAGGCAGCTCCTGTGAATACATTCTAACTTTGACATAGGGCTCCAAGTTAAAAATGTTTATTTTATTTTCAAACACAAAACCTCCAAATGGGATTTTGTTTTTGAAAATAAAAAATGCCCCCCTCGCCATGGGGGTCGTCTACCATGATGAGGGGGCATTTTTATGTTTTTACTGCCCCTGACCACCAGGGTTTTCCTGGTGTTGAAGGGCAGTAAAAAATTGCACTATATCCTCCCATCTAAATTGGATGGGTGGATACATAGACAATTTTCAGACAGCCTTACTCAATCGGGCCATCAGAGAAGTTTGACCACAGCGGAGACGGAGTAGTTTCTGTCATTGCCAAACTATGGTCCACCCGCTTTTAAGTTTGGCAGACAGACCATTATGCTGTTGGGAAGGCTACCCTTTCCGTCAACATATAAATCAGCCGTAAGGGTCCGATAAGAAATATATATCTCAGTGACAGAAGATAACTAATGAAGCATAATTAAGAAATTTATATATTAATGCTATATAAATTCATTTTGTGTCATATTCCATTTACTCAATCAGTTGACAAAGTATTGTCCTTGTATGACATCATCAGTACATAGAGATTTTCAGCGACTGGGACAACAATTCAGAGGCCTCGCAGAGGGTGCAGCCATGCCCACTGAGGAAGATCACATGAAGAGAATGCTAAATAACTTGTGTCATAGGTCATACAGCAACTCAGTTTCAACACATAATGTAGAATGTGGCAAGCTATTTAGTCTCATTTTCACATGTTTGCAATAGGAGAAAATGGATAATCATGCAAATATTCTCTGTTATCATAATGTGAAGATAAGCACCAAGATAGCCAAGATATCACACTATGGAGCCTGTTTAAGATATCACAACATGCACATTTTCCCTTGTGAAAAAATGGTTCACAAGGAAAATGAACACTGAGTATAATATCCTGAACAGACTCCCCCTTTTGGTTTAAATTATGGAATGAGCCAGCATCCTACATTGAATTATATATGCAGATTGGTGTTAGAAAATAAATATTAGTTTGAAGAACCTTCGCAAGCTGGATTGATTCTGCGGTCACCCAGCTTGCCCCAAAAAAACAAAGATTAAGCCATAGGAAAAATCCATGAACTCCGTGGTACATGTTTGAGCTAAAAAACTCAAAATTAAATGTAGGGCACAAGAGCAAAGATGGAGGAAAAACTATTGTTTAGGAGAGAAAAATAGTTATAAAATAGTTATTTAAGAGTATAAAGCGGCTATTGTTTCAGCAAAAATGAAATTCTTTACTGAGAAAATTGGTTTAGCCAGGAACTCATACAGAGAACTCTTCAAAACTGTTACTGCGCTTTCAAATTTTTATCAGAGTAAACCGTTTACCCCAGATCAAGATTTTTGCAACAAACTTGCTGAATTTTTCCACAGGAAAGTAAATGTTGTCTATGAGGAGTTCTCTGCTAATCAGAATGCAAGACACTTGGCCGAGTCTGCTTGCTCCACTCTTGTAAAGCCGGATGATAACCTTAAGGATACACAGGATGGATTCGACAATTTTCCTCTTTTAACGTTGAAAAGAATGACAAGATTACTGGAAACCGCTAAATCAGTATCTCCTATAGACTCGTGTCTGCCTTATGTATTATAATTTGTTCCCCACACGATTGCGACTCACCTTGTCTCACTTCTAAATAAAGTACATAGTTCAGGGCACTTTCCAATAGCCTGGAAAAAATCTCTGGTTCACCCTATCTTGAAAAAACATTCACAAGATCCTACAGAGGTCAAAAGCTATTGGCCTATTTTCTGCCTACCGCTTCCCTCTAAGATCTTAGAAAAAGCTTTCAATGAAGACCTGATGCCTTCTTGGAGGCAAATGATCAGTTGGATCCATTACAACACGGTTTTAGGCCACAGCATTGCACAGAATCAGCGTTAATTACAGCTACGGAAGAGATTCGAATGCAGGTAGACAGGGTAGGGAAGGCAGCACTTATTCTGTTGGACCTCTCATTTGCGTTTGACACAGTTAACCATCAAAGTACTTGTCAACCGACTACAGAATCTGGGGATTAATGGTATGGCACTGAGCCTACTCAGTTCTTATCTGTCAAACAGATAGCAAACTGTGGTGTTGGGAGGGCATGTATCAAACTCTTTCGCTATTCCCTGTGGTGTGCCTCAAGGATCTTCATTATCCCCAACACAATTCAACATCTATTTATTTATTTATTTATTTATTTACTTGAGTTTTATATAGCGCTGGCTAGACCCGGAGGTATCAGAGCGCTTTACATAAGGACACAGCGAGTTACAAGTTACAAACGTTTCACAGTAGTTACATAATGGATAAATAAACAATACAGGAGTAACTTAGCGAACACAAAAGTCAGGAAAGGAAAGACCAGGGACAGCAGGTAATCCACAGGAAGGAGACGGCAGCGGGGAAGAAAACGAGACAAATGTCCGTGATCCGGCTGGGTAGGTGACGGCCATAGCGGTGTGCCAGGGCCAATCTCCCCTATAGCTGTCGGTGCAGCTCCACCGGGAAGCGGCCATGTATGCGTTTAGGGCTCCGCCAGAGAAGAGTGAGGATCAGGAGGGGATCAGAAGGCTAGAAACCAAAGACGGGTGGTAGGCGCTGGCGAGGATGGCAAGGTAGGAGGAGTGTGGTTTTGGCAGCCATCTTAGAGTCAGGCACGTCAAGTCTATTAGTCTCCATGGCTCAGTGGCTAGTTCTAGTTGCCACCAGTTCTAAAGTTGGTTAAAAAGCACAGTGCCAAAAATCCTGGAAGGAACATCAGGACCCTGGACTCAGAGATGGCTGGAGGGGAGCCAGTGTAGCATTCTCAGGGAGCAGCGATGATCAGGGATTACAAGCCGCTTCTGTGAGGCGCTGGGTGGCAGAGCGCTTTACATGAGGATTAGCGTGTTACAAGTTACAAAAATTACGACAGTTACTAGAACATAGTGAAACATAGGAAAAACAAACAGTGATACACAGTAAAACCTGGGTTACAGGAGCAAGGTAAAACAAATATACTTCACAAGTTACTGGAGTATAGAATTACAAGGACACATGTCCTTAGAGCATAGAAAAAGAGGGGGAGAAAAAGGGGTAATGAATGTAGATCAGAACAGGCAGATCAATAAGGGGAAAGTACTTCAGGGGGACAAAGCAGAACAAAGTGAAAGATCTACAGACCGGTTGGGCAAAGGCAAGCTCAACAACCAGTGAATGGGAGACAGTACAAGAAGAGAGGGTGTAGGAGACTTAAGGGGGAAGGTCAAGCTGGCGGATAGGGAGCAGTCCAGCGTCAAAGAGGATAAGGTCAAAGCTACTAAGATGGAGGGCCCCGAACAACGGGCGCCGATAGCAATATCAACAAAATGGCGGGAGACCAAAAATCCAATCAAGAGAAATAACAGGGGAGCTGGCTCCACGGAGCGGGGACAAGAAAGGGGGAGGCAGCCAACCGGTCAGGGAGGATGGAGGGCAAGGAGATTGCCGTTCAGCAATGAGTCATTAATGTGCACAGGTTCAGGTGCAGACGTGTCGTCTTTAGGTATGCCACAAAAGTCAGGGGAAAGTCGGCTCGAAGCACCAAGGCAGCAGCCATGAGAAGGGAAGTTGCAGCGGGGAACGGGGGGCGCGACTCCCAGGCTCGAAGAATAAAAGTAAGAGCAAAATCGGGGGCACCGGACCGCAATGTCGCGGTACTCACCGCTGCTGCACCCTCGCCGTGGGGAGACCAGATTCGTTCAAGTCGTCATTCAGGAGGCGAAGCAGGAGGATTAAACAGCTGCAGTTTGATCCCGGAGGCAGAGGGACGACTTGGAGGGGAGGACCCAACCCATCCCCACCAAAGCCATCCAGACCTCGTTACCAGGCATCGGCCGTAATGAAAATAGGCTCCGTCGTCAGCAAATCTTCGGTGTCACCCCATTGGCACAGCTCATTCTATCTCATGGTTTTTCTGCAGTTTCTTATGCAGATGATACACAGATAGTGGTATCAATTTTATCTGAGTCAGACGGTGTGGCCAAAGAATTTAACAACTGTATGGCACACATCACCAGATGGATGCAGGAAAATTGTCTCAAGTTGAATACTGAAAAAACAAAGGTTTTACTCTTTGGAAACAACACCTCTTTCTGGAATGACTCTTGGTAGCCGGTCGTCTCAGGGCCGCGCCCATCCATAGTTCGAAAAGTAAAAAATCTGGGAGTTATGTTCGATGATCAATTGTGTTTCTCATAACACATCAATTATATTACATCTTTATGTTTTTATATCTTGAAGATTAAAAAAAAATCTTTCTATTCATCCCATTAGACTTACAAAAAATGATAAGAGTTGCCTTGGTTCTACTGAAGATAAACTACTGTAATGCTCTCTATTTGGGAGCAGAGTAGCATTTGCAGTCGAAACTTCAGTCTTTGCAGAATGCGGCAGCCCGCTTACTACTAAAACTTCCAAAATGTTGTGCCATATCAAAGAGCATTAGGGATATACACTGGCTGCCTGTCAAGGCTAGGATAAAATTTAAGGCCTTATGTATCGTACACAAGGCCCTCCATGGTTTTGGCCCTTTTATCTTTCAGAAGTCACTTAGGTGGCATGTCCCTCGACGTGACTTAAGATCATCCACCGCCGGATTGGTGGTTCTCCCCACAGTCAAGAAGGCAAATTGGGGGGGGGGGGCAGAAGTTTTTCCACTTGGCCTGCAAGCTGTGGAACTCCATGCCATTCTCATTGAGGTCTCAAACAAGCAGGCAGGTCTTTAGAAAATCCTTGAAGATTTGGCTCTTTTTTCTAGTGTCTAAAGTATGTCTCTGGGAATCTTGATTAGTGATAGCACTCATTAGCGCTAAGGCGCCTTGGCATTCACACGCTTTAGAAAAATATTACTTATTTAGGGGCCGATTGTGATGACAGTTGGAACACCACCGACAGCCCATTGATGGCAGTCCCACCGCCATCTGAACCATCTTATCTGTCCGCCATATTGCAATGACGGGCGGATGGTTAGCGGTCGGCAAGACTGACCGCCACGCATCCGACGGGCTCCTTCAGCCCACCGTTGCGGCAGAGGGGCTTATTTTCCCTACCATGGTGGCGGTGTCTGCCAGTCACCACCGTATGGATTACAATGTCCCTTTCCGCCGGCCTTTTCATGGTAGTTAACCCGCCATGAAAAGGCAGGCGGAAAGGGACTTTGGGGGCCTGTAGCAGCCCCCCCGTTCCCCCCTGGCACTCCGATATGGGCCCTGGGGGGCACCTATGGTGCCCCCTTACATATCCCTGCACCATGTGGCAGGCACCGCATGGTGCCTGCCACGTAGTGCAGGGATATGTCAGGTGTCCCTATTTTGAATTGTGGCGGGTGCTGTAGCCAGTAGCACCTGCTGCAATGCAAAGTATAGGCACTGTGTCTGCCATGGTGGTGGTCGCATCATAATGCCTATGTCGGGACCACCGATAGCCTGTCGGACGGCCCCTTTTCCAATGGGGTGTCCGCCCGCCATCCTAATCATCCCCTTACTTACTTAACCAATTGACAAGGTGCTTATTTTCACATTATGATAACAGAGAAGGTTTGGTTGATTATCCAACAGGAGTATTATTGGAAATATGAATGAACCTACACCATGTACAGCAAAAGCCCTGATGAAGTTCCAGTTGAAAATGAAAAGCTTTGGCTTGGCCAGTTCCCATATTTATACATTTTGTTCTAAGAAGAAAAAAATATTGAATCATTTGATGAAGATGTCTTAATCGTCGTCTGTGAACTCCACTAGAATCGGCTGATCAAAAGCTCTCTCACTATGATCATTTGAAAGTTTTGGACTTGCTTTATTTTTAAAGAAAATGTTTGGAGTGCTTCCCTGAACAGAGTTTTTTTTATTGCACTGAATCAGGTGAGTCCAAAAAGATTTCATGAAAACTTACAGGCCCAAATCAATCACTTAAGAAAGGCAAAGCAAGAGCTACCATCCAGGACTGCTTGCAAAATGAGGAAGACATGTCACTAAATCTGCTCTCAACCACTCCATCCTGCAAAGAGAAGGTTAGGCATTTCATGGCCAGCTACATTGGACAAAGGACTGTTCACAGCACCAGTAACAACCTCAGCAGGACCTAGTAATGGACACCTGCCTGCATTGAGTGCATGAGTAAATTATAGGTGGTTGGCTGAACAATGAAGGATAGGCAAGATTGGATGACAAACAAACAAGCTGAGCTGTTACTATCAATGTCCATGGCTTGTGTCCTCTGACTCAGAGATATGGACACTTGAGTCCCTTGTGCCATTCCATCCCATATTGTACTGCACCAACCTGGTATTACACATCTCCACCAACAAATCGGGGGGCATGTTTACGAGAGGGTTGCCTCACGTTTCCACCATGCAACGTGGTACATGTGTGACGCAAACCTCTAAGACAGATTTTCTGAAGCTATGCAAAGCCACTTTGCGTGGCTCTAAAAATCTGGAGTAATGCAATGCTGCCCAAATCGCTGCATTGTGTTACTCTGACCTAGGAAGGAGTTCGATGGGCGTTGCGTGGGTGTTCCCATGAAAGTCCCATGGTTTTTGTGTCATTCCCAGATTTACAAGACCTCTTAAACCTAGGAATGCGCCAAAGAAATATGCCTCCCCAGGAGAGGCGCAACGAGGAGAAACATCCTTATTTCTTCTTGTTACTTCCTCTTTCTATGTGTGCTGCATTCTACAGCACAAACAGGAAGAGAAATATGCCTCTCAGGCTTGCTTTTGTGCAGGAATGTCTCCCTTCCTGCAAAAAAACAATCCTGCATGCAACGCAGGTTCCCTTGCACCATGGTGCAAGGGTGCCTGTGTTGGCGCTAGGCAGCCCACTGTGCGCCAGTACAGGGGAAAAGCCAGGAATGTGCTGTATGCCTTAAATATGTTGCATTCCTGCCCTTTCCTAATGATGCAGTGCACAAGATGACTTGCTGAGTTGCACTGCGCCACTTTTTCATAAATTTGCCCCCTACACTCTAGTGTTGCTTTTCCAGCCTCATGTCTATTATCCATGTTTGAACTATCAGAGCCTTTCATGGTCAGGATTCACGATTAATGAGGTCCTGCTAATTGTGCAGTGACATGGTAAATGTCAGACCATGTTTGGGGGCCCACAGAGAAGGCATGGTCTATTGAATCCCAGCCACAATGGTTGGGTTTGCATGTCTCTTGGGATTCGTCCTACTAGGACACTTCCACACTTCCCTCGCAGTATATCAAAGGTAAGCAGTCAAGTGCCTAACAAAAATGAATTTGTCCTCATGTAAAGCAACAGGTGGTCGTGTAAAGCGCTTTGATACCCGATACCTTCGGGTCAAGTTTGCGATATATAAAACTCCGTAAAAAAAAAGAAGTCTTGTTGGACGTGGTGCGAAGGGTAGAGACTCAGAACGCAAACAGGCAAGCTACAGTCACAATTCTTTACTGTCCAGCCTAGTGTTTCTCTTACAAAATAAGAAAATTAGAAATACTTGAATATAACAGGAAAAAGTGATACTACACAGTAATAGGAGTTCAGGGTTCCACTAAATACAACAGTATTTCTCAAAACCAACTACAGTGTTCTAAAACAGCTGCTACTGTTCCCACACCCCTAAAGTGTTCTAGCAACAATTAAAACATCATGGTCACAAATCATAGGTGTGAATTCACTATTAAACTGTGAGCAATTATTGGGTTTTGTAACCCAGTAGGTCAGTTTATTTTGCATCTTGAAAAAAGTGTTCACATTGACATCCAATAGTCACTCTAATATTCAGATTTATCAGTTTTAGTTCAAGATGCAGTTTCTCAATCTTTCATTACAGGGAGCTTCTATGTCCTAGGCAAACTTACAGGGTGTCCAGCTAGTTGTGCAGACTTCAATTGATGTCTCCTCATCTTGGGGAGCCGACACCATCCCTGGATTATAGTAACTTTTCAAGTACTCTGCAAGCACATTCTTCCTGGGTGAAGAACAATTTGGAACTGGAGCAAAGTAGGATGGTTTGGGTCCCACATTTATACTGATTTTCCAGACAGTCACGTTCATTGACTGTCAAAAGTCCAGTAACCAGTTTGGGGGTGGTTCTTTTTAAACTTTAATTATTTGCCTGGAGTGCAGAGAAGGTCCTTGTTTAAGGTGACAGCTCTTGCAACAGGTAGTAATGATTCTTGCTCCAAATCAGAGTATCCAAAACATGATCACAATGCAGTAGCACTCAGGGAAAGAAAAAGGGCAGGCCTTGTCTATAAACTTTCCTACCCCTAACATCAGAATCTGCTGACTCACCATCATTCTCCTACCGTCAACCAAATGCCAATGCTCAGGAAGGACTAATCAAGAACCCCCTCACAATAAATCCTCATAGAATTTCTAAGATATTCCTTGTCTCCATGCGCCCACATGTGTCTGGGGATCCTCCCTTCATTTCTAGGAATGCAGGCAATACACTTTAACTGTCTAGGAGAGCTGTTCTTCATCCTCCATTTTATAACATGTCAAATCAGGAGCAATTCAAAGCGAATCCTGCTGGTCTCAGCAACCATACTTTCACTTCAACATGGAGTCTCGCTACCATCCATACTTTAAACACACACACTCAGCAAACAAACGGGATGGCAGTGCAATGGTCTTGTGTCACATATAAGTTGAAGTTTACATTGTTATAGGCCCAGGTACCTTCATTACCCTTCACCTATATTCTTCCCTACATTACACTTGTCACGGGTTACAGGGACTGACCTTTTACCTAGATACGACACTGCATTCAGAACGCGGGTTTTCCCTAGTTCGAAATCTCATACATTATGCATGAGGATTCTTGGAAGCACAGCGGGACTACCATCTCCTGTATAATATCTATGTACAAAGTTCATGCCCGACGTCATCCTTAGGCCGACACAGTAATACAGCGAGGTAGGACCCTTGGGGAGACCTATGGGTATATATACATCACATCTTGCTAAGATAGATAGAGGAGACCAAGACTTCCCGGTAGACACACTGACCAGAGACGCTGAGATTCCTGCATGCAGATACTCCAGCTCGCAGTGGTCTAACATCCCTTTCAGGGTGTCCAACTCGAGACCAGGACGGGGTCCCACAGTCTCTCATTCAGGTAATAGGGTTGACTAGATCCTAGAGGGATTCTTGGCTTAACACCTACACACACGCTAGATACACTTAGGTACATCTAGTTAGGGAGGCATCGTAGGAGTACACATCTTTTATCATGTGTTTTATATACTCGTATGTATTCATGACTATTGTAAGATGGTAGAACTATACCATCCTTTTACCTTTATAGTACTGCTAATCATTTATATCTTATACTGTCTAACGGTTGTTGCAGCTCATCTATTCTACACCAGAATAACAACTGTTCAATAAATGCTTATTGAAAACGCCCAGCCTGTTTATTCTGTGTATCTCTCTGAGACAGACTAAGTAAGCACGAGTGACTGAGCGAAAGGTAGTATATTGTTTCCACGGTCCTGAGGGATCAGGGTTGTCATGTTCGATGGTTGCCAGGAACTATTCTCCCCTTGATAAGAGGAGATTTTAGTGGCACTGTGAGCTAGTTGGTACAAAAGGCCAACATACCCGGTGGGGGTGTTCAGAGTCAGTCTGACACAAATGCTACAGTGTATGCTGTCCGAAGGCGCAGATCCTGTATACTTTTTATAGGAGCTACACGACAACATGAGTGGGGTAAGTAGGCATTGCACTATATCTGGAACAGGAAAAAGGTCTGTTCAGTACTATAATCCACAAAAGTCAGTTTGCTGCCGACACCACTTTATGTCAACAACCCAGGACATAGATATCATGTCAAGACAGAGAGAATGCTTGGTGAGTCCCTCAAGGTCACAGAACAGGTTCTGGACTTCAGAGTCACTGTGGACAGGCCTAGGCCCCAACATCAATGCTAAGTTATTTTGCTAACTGGGCCAAAGAAAAATCAAGATACAAGTTTTACATACAGTCGGTGTCAGATTGTGGTGGTGTTCTCTTTAACATCTCTGAACACAGAACTCACACAGAGCTTAGAACTTGAGGTCAAGAATGTTTATTTATGTTAGGAAAGCAGTTAAGTGCTGGGAAAGAGCTGAGCTGGATTGCACTGTAACACTAGGCAAATAAATGCCATTTCAGTGAGACAGTTCAACAGAAAGGCATCTAGGGCCACGTTTGGATAATATGATAAGCTTCCTTAATGGCAGTTTTTATTTTTCTAATTAATTTATTTTTAGGATTAACATTGTTTGGGGAATTATACATGAAGATGGACACTTTTGCATAATCATGTGTTAATTCGTCAGAGACATTGACATTGCCAAATTACATTCATGCACTAACATGGTTTCAAATGAGATAGATCTTGCAAACAGATTGAGGGTTCCACAAATTGTATTCAGTGGCCGACATCATCTTCATGGTGATTATCATCTGAGCAAGACATATCACAGATGTCTGAACTACGCAAAGTCTGAGACATTGTCATGGTGATGCCCCCCATCCTGTATTTCCCCTTTTACATATGTCACAAACGGGCACCATATCTTGTCAAATTTATGCACACGATCATGGATTGTGATGGACAGTTTCTACATAGCATATATGGACCACACTTTCCCCCACCACATGTTAAGCATAGAGGACCTAATTGATTTCTATATCTGGGATATACTAAAGTGATTGATAGTAGAAGATGAGAGATTAGTTTTCCTAGTGGGGTGGTCATGGGGTAGATACTCTGGCGACCGGGATACCCCAGCAATATCACTAGACGATCGTGTGGGAGTGTGGTATTCTTTATGGTACACGGGGGAGTGAGTTTGTAATTCCAGAAGACTTGGATGCGGGGGCATGACCACCATGTGTTTAGCAAAGTGCTGTGCTCTCCAAGTCCTTTCTTGCATGTGTCCAGGCTACCTAACATCTTGTGTAGTCTTGTGGGAGAGAGTTACCATCATGAGAGTAATATATAGGCATTCTGTTAGTGGTGTATGCATGCAGAGGACTTTGCAAACCTTTGTCAAATGTTTTTCCATGTATCGTCGGAGATTTAGGGCTCCCAATTAGTGGAGTAGGCATGTTTCTTATAGGGGCTGACTTCTAGAATGCATCTATAGAGCCTGAAAATACACTTGCGTGTCACATTTTTGCTAAAGAAGTGTTCCAGTATCGAATCTTCTCTGCAGACTTTGTCTGGGAGGTGTCTCCCCATCACCCAGGGTAGGGCCTGCGTTAGTCTAAAGCTATCTCTTCTGCCCAGCTTAACATTTTTGATTATTGCTTCCCTCAACCAGAAGTCACCATCATCAAAGAACTCTTTTAAGAGAAGGGATCCCCTTGGTTCCACACCCGGAAACCTGGGCCCATCACTCCAGGGTGGAAATCCAGGTTGTTGATCAGTGGGGCTAGGGGGGAAATGGTAAGGGGAAATGCTTTCTTTCGGAGAACCAGTTACCAGTGGTCAAGTAGCTCCGCCATTGTGGGGAGGAGGGTCTGGGATCCCACACAAGTCGAGGATGATAGCCATAGAAAAAACATTGAGCAGAATAGTGGACAATCCCTGCTTAACCTATATCTATGGTTTATGGTCTAGATCATAATTCGAGTCTAGGACAGGGTGTAACAGAGCTGCCCAGACAAAGCTGAGGCCTCTTCCAGGCCGTGGGGCATGAAACAGTCGATGTTCTTTGGACTTTGCCTTGCCACACGAAGTCCAGCATCTTTTGTCTAATTTGTTTTAATGTTGTTCTGGGTATTGTAAGCTGGAGTGTCTGTAATGTATAAAGCAGACAGGGCATGACATTCATTTTCAAGCTGTTCAGTCAGCCCATCCTGGAAATTACAAGTTTGCTCCACTGGTAAAGGCCCTTGAATAAACCGGTAATTAATGGAGGAATGTTGCTGTCATACAGTGCCTTTTTGTGGGTCAGCAGGTTGACTCCCAGGTATCTAAGTCCAGTCTCAGTCCATGAGAAGTCACCAAGTTGGAGTGGGGCTCACATCGAGCTGATCTGCCACACCCATGCCTCATTATTTGGATTAGTAGTTATTGAAACCCAAATCTAGGACGAAGCGGTCTAGTCCTGTCTCCAGTGCTGGGATCATTTGGTCAGGGTTGGTCACAAAGCAAAGTATATCATCCACAAATAATAATCCACTTTGTGTTCTGTGTCTCCCACCCTCAGACCATGGATGCTGGGATGCGTGAAATGTTGGCTACTAGAGTTTCTATTGCCAAGGCGAAAACCAAGAAGGAGAGTAGACATCCCTGTCTTGTTCCCCTAGATTGGGGGATCTCTCCTGTATATTCCCCATTGATCCTGAGCCTGGCTGTGGGTTGTTGATAGTTTGCTTGAATTAATGTTTTCATTTTGGAGTCTATATGGCTCCTTTTAAATAGCTTCAACAGGTATGGCCAGTCCACCCTATGGAAGGCCTTCCCTGTGTCGAGGGAGAGAATGGTCAATGTCGCCTTTAAGCTGCTTCCATTAAGGTGACTGCTAGCCAAGTGTTATCGTTGACACAGCGATTTTTGATAAAGCCTGTCTGATAGGTGGAAACAATGTGAGGGCACATGTGGTGGAGGCATTGGACCAGTATGGATGTGAATATTTTCACAGTACAGTTAAGAAGGGCTATTGGCCTATATGATGTGATGTGCGAGATAGCAGGTCTTTATCTGGTTTGAGTAGGAGTATGAGGTGGGAACCCATCATTGTGTCTGTTACCTTGTCATCAAAACGTAATTGAATACTTTTGCTAGGGTTGCAGCTAGTAATTATGGGTATGCTTTATAGAAGGTGGCCGTGAAGCCATCTGGACCAGGGGACTTTTGTGTGGGTAACCCCTTTATTGCCTATTGTACTTCGTCTGGTGAGATGTCTTCCTCTAAGAAGCGCAAACAACTTTCTAGGTTTAGGGGAGTGAAAGTTCAAAGATATTTGTCCTGGAGCATTGCATCAAGGTCCTGCCTATGGGAGAAGGTTGAGTAATAGCAGTGAAAAAGGGACAGGATCTCCGCCATCTCTGCAACTGTCAGTCATTATCAGTTTTGAGTGCTTTTATGTGGTTTTGAGGTGCGACCTGTTGGAGTTTATATACCAGTAGCCTGTCTGCCTTGTCGCCTTTTACATAGTAGGTTTGGTTGATGTATAGGAGTTTCTTTGCCGCATCCTTCATTTGTAGGTGTTCTAGTTCTCCCCTAATTGTATGCAGGTCTCTCATAGTTCTGGCGGATCCCCCTTGTTTATGCCTCGACTCAGCTTGAGAAAGCTGTAGTTCTAGGTTTACTCTTGTTTGTTTGGCCAGGCATTCGAAAGTAGCTGCAGGGAGATTAGATCCCCCCTAAACACTGTTTCGCTACTTCCCACAAAGTGGAGGGATTGATCTTGCCGTTGTTGTTTTCTATGAAGTAGTGTTCTATCGTGTCTTTGATACGGTTCCTGAGAGTTGGGTCTCTCAAGGCTATTTTGTTTATCATCCAAGCCCTCAGGAATGGTTTTCTGCAGCATGATGGGATTCACCATGAGCCAGATGGGGACATGGTTCGGAAGGGATTTAACATAAGTGGAGGAGTCTACCAGGTTGGGTAATAAGGATCTAACTGTTAGAAGGTAGTCAAGTCAGGATTAGGTCTTGTGTACGTGCGAGTAAAATATGTAGTTCTACTTGCCGGGGTGGATGTCACACCATACATCTACCAGGTTGAGGTCTGTAATTCTTTGGGCTAGTGAAGGTGGTGATAGAGTGTCTGCATGTCTAGCATGGGATCAATCTGACAGGGGGTCGAGTAATGTATTGTAGTTGCCTCCCATTATTATACTGCCTGAGACGAAGTGAGAGACCTTTGGGAATAGGGTGGAATAGAAATTCTCTTTGTCGTCGTTGGGATCATAGAGGGAGATTATGGTCAGCGGGATCAAATCTAGTTTACCCCGAATACCCCGCCTGGCGGCCTTCACAAACCCTGTATGTATCTTCGAATTGGAAGGTTAAGTTCCTACGACTAAATACAGCTACCCCTCTGGTTTTACGTGTGAAGGATGAATGGAGTTGTGTGAGGTACCAGAAGGATAGAAGTAGGCTGATATACACCTTAAGTAGCTGAGTTTCCTGCAATATCGTCACATCCACCTCTTTGAGTTTGAGCCATTGGAGCAATGCTCAGCATTTTATTTGGAAATTAACGCTCTGCACATTAAGCAAGATAAATTTCAGGGGTGTCATAGGGTAATCAAAGGTACTTCTGATTTGGAATAGCTCCTGCTTGTCAATAAAGTGGGTGAGATTGGGGCCCTAGGAGCAGCTGTCGGAGGCGGCACGAAAGGGTATGGACTATGTGGGATATTTGCATTGGCAGTTGTATGTCTCATAGGGGTAGGCTTAGGGCTTGATTTAGATCTCGGCGGAAAGGTTACTCTGTCACAACAGTGATGGATATCCCGTCCACCGAAATATAAAACCCATAGGATATAATGAGATTTATATTTTGGTGGACGGGATAACCTGTCGGCCAGGATCATAATCAGGCCCTTATTGTTTGTCCTCATGTGAGATGTAAACTGGGTCAACTTGGTGGGACAGAAAATGGAAACTTGGGGAAGAGGAAAGGAGGAACTTGGAGCCCTAACAGGGCTGTAGTTTGTGGAACAAACATATAAAATATTTGAGTTGAGAATAACTGCGTAAACAAGAGTAATGGGACTAGTTCCATGGTTGATATTAAGGGCACACCACCCATGTCCATAGGGTACATGGAAAATTGTTACAAGCTTGATCAAGCAATGACTGAGTGGCCGGCTAAGGATTCGTGTAGATGAGATTTGGCGACATTCTACTTAAAGTAGCAGGTCTCACTGGAGATACATTCACTCTACGCCTGCATTTTTATGGGATATGTCTATCTAGAAAAGCATCTCTAAAAGAGAGAAGAACAATAATTTTTCTAATACCTGATGAAATCCCTGTTAGGAACAAAACACGTTGGCTGAGCTGCTGTTGGTTTTTGTAAGAATAAAGAATATCATTGATTTGAAATATCATGCCTTGGCTCCTGCATTATATTGAAATCTATGAGAAGAATCTTGGTGTTTTAATGATCACTACATCAAGCCAAATTTTGGAATAATACTTACTTGGCTTCCCAAGCACTTTTTGTGCATTGGATGGACCTGAACAAAGAAATTGCATAATTAGAAAAATAATTTGGACTGACATTGTATTGAGTTAATTAAATTAGGTTAAAACATTTTTGGGACTTCCTAAGCACTCCATTTTTGTTTATTTGAATTTATGGTTTCTGAGCAGTAGAACCATTAGAAGGTTCAGTGCAGTTGTATATATACTATGGAAATAATGCCTGCACGTCCTAGTAGAGACAATACTGCTCTTGTTGGATGCATCAGTACAATTTCAATTAACGTTGTAAAAATCTCGTAAGAAAAAAGGAAATATAATTATAAAATTCAAGTATATACAGTCGATCAGAACAGAAAGGTTAAACCAATTATTCAGGGTACATGGTGGTACGCGATTGCACTTCAGTTCGCAGAAAATAACTAACATGAAAACAAGTCATCATCAGATAATGATTGTAAAACGTGAAAAGATTGAGTACACTGCCTTAGATTTCTAGACTTCATAAAAGGAATTAAAAACAGTTTAGTATTTATTTTGTAAAAACCACAAAAAAAGGTAAAATGCATCATTGATTGCCCAGACCTATCATCACAAGGACAGAGGTTAGATTTGAGATTTCTCTGAAAGCCGAATGGAAAGCAAAGTAGATACTTAATTGGATCTGCCCTGAAACAAAACAGTAAACAGCGTTCCCAGAGCCCACAGGTATTAAACAAGTAGTTGGTTGGAGAACTGTCAGGACTCATATGCAGGTAAGCTGCAACAGTGGGATTAGCACTTCCAAATTTAGCCTGTTTGATCAGGCCTGGGCTAATAACAACCCTTGCACATGCTTTCTATTTAGGCTGCCACTCGAAACTGGCTTAAGGAAGGATTGAATTAGCCTGATCTCTTGAAAGGAGTTCTTTAAATATGCTATCCATGGGATGGAGAGGCCTTTATCACAAGCGAGACGATCACTAATAATGGCTCTTGAAAAGGACCCCTCATCGGTTTTCCTATGGATTATCACAGCAACATTGGGCATGTTCTAACAAGGTCACTCAGATAGTGTAAACCCAGATTCCTGTGACAAATAAAATGAGTGGAGGATAGGGGAACAGACAGGCCTTTTCTACAAAAATGATTTTCCTCTGCCAGTATTGCTGCACAGTCTGCAATGCCCTAGTTCTCTTCCTCGTAGGATGTCAAAGGGACACATTGAGCAGTATATATCTGTATCAGTGGAGAAAGTGCCCTTTCCCCTGATGGATGTGGGAGACTGAGTAGTTGAGCCAACTGCCCTGGATAACTTCATCCTACCTTGGGTGATGATTGGTACCCATGAACCCTCGGCATCTAAAGTAAGACCCAAATCGGAAATAGTGCTTACCAAACAATTTGTGCCGACTGTAAAGCTTGAAAGCCGGGTACACTTAGGGCCGCACACCATAATAAACAATTAGAGAAGTTAGTCTGAAGATCAAGGGCGGCCATAAATTGTACAAATGAGTGAACCAGCAGACACAGTGCTTTTTGGGTGCGAGCTAGTAGCACCGCATCATAGGAGTACAGCAGCAGTGGGAGGGGAGTGCCATTTACCTTGGGGACTTTAGGAGCTCAAGTAATTAAGTGAGGGATGAGCTTATTCATATATAAAATAAACAATAAAGGGACAAGCACACACCCTTGCCGCACCTTGCAACCAATGTTAATTTCTTTAGAAACTTCACCATTTTGTCCGAATCATACCCTGGTGTTCATATTCTCATGCAAGAAAGCTAAGAAATGAACAAGTGCCACTTCTATCCCCATTGACAATAAGAGTTGCCACAACTTAGGGGGATTGACACAATCAAATGGCATGGACAAGTTCATGAAGGCAAGATATAAAGGTGTTTGCTTTGCTATTGTGTATTTGTGTAAGATCAAATGTAAGTTCAGGCATTGCTCTATAGTGTCTATGTAGTTTCGAAAGCCATACTGGCAAGGATTTATGATTTCATTTTCCATGGCCCACTCCTTGATCCTATTGTATAGAACCCTTCCTAAAATGTTAACCACAATATCAATCAATGAGATGGGACGGCAGCAACATTGGCATGGATCAGTTCCCCTTCTTAAAAATTTGAACGATAGTGAATGTGGCCTAGGAACACAGTACAGATGAGTGTTTAGGATTATTATAAACATTTGTCAACAATGGGGCCCAAAGTTTGATGTTGCATTCATTCAAATCGATAGAGACCCCATCTGAACTAGGTACCTTTCACCCAGCACTCTGTTGAATAGCGGTAACAACTTCCCCTGAAGTAACCTGTATATCTAGATGGTTATTATCCTTCAGGATGAGCTGTGGTTCTGTTTCAGAGGCAGGGTAAATTTGGGAAAAATGAGCCTCTCACTCCTCGCTAGTGATGACAAGCAATCGAGGTCACAGTGTGATTATCAGTTCGCATGGGTGACACAATATTCCAAAGACTTACTGTCTTACTTGGCTGCTGCAAAAACCAATGTGTCCCATTGCTGGGAGAGGACCTCCTTCCTCCTCTTGGCAGTTGCTTTTTTATACGGTTTCCGAAAGACGGCCACTGAAAAGGGGTCCCTAAGACTAGCAGTACGGGCCTTATGCAGTAATTGGTTTGCTGCTGAGCATTCACGGTTAAACCATGTTGTTGCTGTGTGAGCCAATCCAAAAGGTTTTGCTAGAGATTTTTTAATATTTGAACAAAAAAACACAAAAGAACTGACTACCGCCCCATTTTCACCCGCACCTGCCAAACAACCCAGAACCAGCCCCAGATTCTCATTCACTACTTTTCCCAAAAATCGGGTCAGATTAGAAAGTATCGATATCATTCTGAGGTTATTAGTAGAAGGCTGTAATTTGTCAATGCTGGCACCAATATTAAATTTGGGCCCGGATGACACAGTCAGGGCCCGATTACGATCCTGGCCGATAGGGTTACTCCTTCACAAACATGACGGATATCCTGTTCCCTAAATTATAATTCCATTATATCATATGGAACTTGTAATATGGTGGATGGGATATCTGTCACATTTGTGACAGAAGAGTATCCCATCCGCCAAGATCATGAGGCCCTAAAACATTGAAACCCATTGAACACCACAGGCTGGAGATCCAAGTTTTCCTCCATCAAAGAATATCATAACTTCTTATGAAGAGCTCCCATTCCTGGAGATGTATCTTGGAATGTAGACCTGCCATGCTCTAGCTTAAACTTTTCATGGGAGAGACGGGTACGTTAGGGGTAACAATGAGGGGGCTTGAAACAGAGGATTGGGGTATGACCACAGCTTGGTCTAGCATGACCTTATTCATAGATGGCCTATGCTCCCCAAGCGCTTCAATTCCAGTGAGGCCGGAAAAGGCTGTATAGCTATTATTACATTCCAAAACTGGCTTGGGCAGGGAATTATAACACAAAAAAACAGATGTTGCACGCACAGGAGGCTTATAAAGTGAAACAATGGTTGTATTGGTGCGATAACCCTCCACATTAGGTCTTAATAACTTCCTCACACAGGAAGGATGTGAAATCAAATCATCTTTATTCAATTCAAATGGTGAATCATAAAAGTATACATGACAATACATTAAAAAATTGAATCAGAATTTAAAAACGAATACTGATAAAAACAAGCACAAATTATCATACATCAGTTTGTAACTTCCTTCTGGAAATGACAGCCCTCAAGAATTTTGCGAATACCACACATATAAACAGGTTTGGAAGTAGTTGTAAAAATAAATACGCCGGTCTACATTGTCTAAAATTTAAGGATTTCAATAGGGCTTATCAAAAAGGATCTTAAGATCGGTATAAAATTTACAAAAAAACAGTACATGTATGGTCGATTGTTTAGACGCCTTATCACAAGGACAGTGCGTTAGCTGACGTGACCAATTATTGGTATTTGGGAAGCTCGTCAAATGGTGAAAGATGTCAAGCCTGAAGCGTGTCAGAACAAACCTATGTTGGGCATTGAGAACACTGATTAAATACGGTTGCATCGAGAAGCTGGTCAAAACCATTTGGTTATGCTGTACAGTTGGCTTGACCAGTTCCACCGACAATCCCGCTTCCTCTAGGATGTTTAGACATTCTATCTTTAATGATTTCCTCGTAATACACTTCAGGATTTCGGGATTATCATATTATACGGGTGGCTAATATCAGACATAAAATTCTTAATATATTTTAGCCATGGAATTTGCAGGGCAAGCTCTGAACCACAACAGTCCTGTACAATAGTGCGGTTAAAATCCATACGATCCGATGTCCAGAGCTTGTGCCAGAGAAGAACTGGCTGCACCTTTATCAGATCTGCTAGATAAGTTGCTCCCAATTCAGCGTGGCACACAAAATTAGAACAGCTGGTTGGGAGCCCAAGGAGATTTTTAAAGAACCCATTTTCTAACAGCTGTAATGAATCCACATTTTCATGCCCCCACAGCTCAGAGCCAAACATCGCAATTGACCGGCATTTGGCATTGTAAATGCTTAACATTTCTTAAGGGTGTTTACAGCCCAATTTCCTTGAGAAGTTGCACAAACCTGTGATCGATCTAAGGAATTGCATCCTTCTCGAGTTTACTGCACTTCTCCAGTTCCCTTCGCCATCAAATAAAATTCCCGAGTACGAAAAAGAGGATGTTTGAGGTGGAATCGAATTTTCTATTAAAATGTTATGCCCCTTGAATATCTTTCGGCGTGCTTTCATGACGAAGGTTTTGCTTATATTAATTAGTAACCCCAGCTTCTCCATAAAATGTACAAATTTATCTAAAAGGCGCTGCAAAGCCATAGGAGTGTGGGCCATGAGCACTGCATCGTCCGCATATAGCAGAACTGGTATGGGCCGATGACCGATTTGGGGCAGATCGGTACATGTGTCAGCAAGGGTGCTACCCAAGCTGTTAATATACAGATTAAATAAAAAAGGGGCGAGTACGCACCCTTGACGGACCCCTTTTTTGATGTCAACAAATCGTGTACATTCACCTCTCGTCCCAAAGCGGATCTTTGCAGAGCTAGTTGAGTACAAATATCTGAGGAAATTAACAATGGAGATGTCAATACCCATTGAAGTCGTGAACGACACAATCGAATGCGGAGGTCAAATCCACAAACACCAAAAACAAATTGCCACCTTTTATATGTGTATATTGGCTCACCAATAAATTCAGGTTTATGGCCTGCTCCATAGTCCCAATTCCCTGGCGAAAGCCATATTGAAAGTCAGAAATAATATTGTTACAATCTGCCCACTCCTGTAATCTACATAAAAGTATACGACCCACCACCTTAACTAGGGAATCCAGCAAAGAGATGGGTCTGTAGTGCGCAGGACAATTACGGTCACTAATTTTTAATATTGGCACAATATGAGATTCAGACCATGAACTTGGGAATCTAGCACTCCTGCAGGACCTAAAAACCAAAGTCAAAAGAGGGCTCCAGAGATCGGTGTTGTTTTTAAAAATATCAATCGGGATCCCATCCGGGCGTGGTGCTTTTCCTCCCTTTTTTGAGCCCAAGGTCCGATTCACCTCATCCAGTGTAAAGTTAAAATCAAAGTGTTTCAGCAGAAATGTAGACCCCAAGGGGACGTCTACCGACACAGACGCTGAGCTATTTTGACCGTTTTCGGTTGAACCCGTATATAGTTTAGCAAAGTGAGCAACCCAGTCTTCTTCAGTTATTGCAACCTCAATTCTGGGCTTATCTTCATCACTGAAGAAAGGGGGGTTTATGACACGCCAGAATGCTGTGGTGTCCTTGTTAAGGCTTGCCTCATACAGATTTTCCCACGCCTCCTCTTTGAGGCCTTTTTTGTGATTTTTTTAAAGCTAGCCCATAGGCCCACCTGCAATTCTGTACTTCTATGGGGTTCCTAGGTGTCTCTTTCGAGGCTCTCTTTAATTTTTTGTGGGCCTTGGGTTTTCCCTGCCCCTCTCTTCTGGTTGGCGGTTAGCCCAGCCTTAATTCCCATACTAATTTGATTAAAGGCCTTAATGACCATACTAGCTTCTGCTGACTCATCCAGGCAAACCTCAAAAGCCCTTCTCTGCTGGCTGATTAATTGTTCTAGAAAACTGGAGGGGTCAACCATAGACCAGCGCAGGGTAAAGCCATTCAGACGGGAGAGCTCTATGTTCTCCACAGCTAAAGTATGGTGCCCAACCTCTTGCTTAATTAGAGAGCTAGTATTCAACATTAGACTCTGGGGAAAATGATCGCTCACTGCAAGGTTATATAATGAAAAATTAGTAAGTAAAGCAGAATAGCGCTTAGGGAAGAGGAGGAAATCAATAACGCTTTTTCCCATACTGCCGTCAAATGTGCAGGATACTTCAACTGGGCTGTCTCCAAATTCGTTGCTAAAACCTAAATCATATTTAAAAAAGTAACTCATTATGTTTCTCTCCATACCCTGAGTGAGAAAAGTGAGTAACATCATCCCCAGTAGGGGAGGTCATGCCGCAGACTTTGTTAGCTAGCAATTGGCAAGGTTGGATGTTGAAGTCACCCCCCCATATCAGAATTTTGTCATTTAATCCCTTATCCATTATTGATTCCAGCTCCTCATCAAGTTGGCTTTAAGCTATCCAATATATCTAGTTTACATGCATTATTATAAAAATGTACTAAAACCAGGGAAAGGGAAGCTGAGAGGTCAACCTGGACAATTTGGTAAAAAGGATTAAAAGACTTTACAATTACATTAGTGGAGACTAATTTGTTGGATATATAAGTACAGAGGCCACCCTTCGGCCTACCATGTCTAGATATAATGGCTGGAGAATGAAAAGTTTTAAAGCCATTGAGATGAATGGGTTCAATGGCCCAAGTTTCTTGTAGCAACATGATGCTAAAACCTACCGTGAAAGCTAACCATTCTGGTATATTTTGATTACTGCGGAGCCCGCTACTTTCCAGCATAAAGCTGTAATATTACTCACAGAAGTTATAGTGGAATCCTTACAATTCTCGTTTCTCAAGAGAGTCTGCACCGCAGATAGTTGCAGATTTAATAAATACTCGTCTATCAGATGGTATCTACCATTTAGAATTGGTGTTATCGTATCCATGTTTACCCTGCTTCACGATGAAATCTGCTCCGCCACTTGTAATAAGTTAACTGATTCTTCAGCTATCTCTGGACAATTGTCAGGGGTCAAGGTTGTGGGGGCAGATATATTGTGAATAACCCAGTTTGCACATCTGCCCCCAGTCAGTCCACCCCGATAAGGTCAGAAAGACACTGAAACCTATTAGACAAGGCAATAGGATGCATAAATGGGCAAGCATACTCTGCGTTACAGCTTGACGGTTGAGGTAGGGATTGTGGATGAGAGAAGGATTGTGTAAATTAATTCGGATGGATTGAGGATCGTAAGGGGGGTTGGTAGAAGAATCCCAATGGTAAGACTGAGCTTTGATTTGGATTTAACAGTACTGAACTGAAGTTACTAATTAAATCTTTAACCATTGCTGAAGATTTAAAGGAGAGCACCACACAATCGCCCTTTAATACTTTGGGACCCTTGCCAACCCACCCAATACGCATGGCCATCTTAAAATCTGCAAAAAGCGCACACACCATACCCAACTCAAATGTTTATCCAGTTAATTGATTTATTTCTTAACGAGCCCCATGCTTCTTCAGTAGATGCACCTATAGTAGGGACGTTTGCCAGGATGACCACATAGGGAGTCGCGGCGGGCGGGAGGTCTAGTCTATCATCAGTAGGCATAAAAGGAGTGGAGCCAGCTCTCAGGCTCTGGTTATTAGGCAGGATACTGGAAAGGCCCCTTTTATCAGACGGCCTGTTTTCTGTTACTGTTACTTGTTGGGGCTGGGTCACTGAATTTGACACAGAGCAAGCGGGTGTTTTAAAATCCCCTAATGCAGGCTGTCATAGTGTGCATGTTACCGGGTGACTAGAAGTTAGACCATTACCAATATGTTCGGTTGAACCTCCCAGATTACCTGCACCCAGACGTTCTACACAAATTTGCATGGCACGTTCAATGGCCTTAAGTCTATCCGTAATGGAGCAGAAAGTAGTATTAACGAGTTCTGTTAAAGCTTGGACAGATGCTGCCATTGAAGTGCAGTTCGGAAGTGCCGCCGGAGATAAAATGTCCCCCACTCGAGCGGACTTGACAATGTCTGTCCGCCTCCGTGCTGGAATTATTTTTTTTATTCATGATTGATCCTTCAAAGTGGGTCACGATAGGGTCCGCACTACATCTCCTCAGAATTTTAGGGCATTGAAGGGGCAGATGGGAATCAGGGGGAATAGAGTTCTCATCTTTATTCAGTACGTCCGGTCCCGCGTTTTGTGAATTACTAGGTTGAGCAGCCCGATGATGGGGCTGAGCACTGACTTGATGGACCGGGGCCACCCTCAGTACATGTAGTTAGAGTTTCCTCCACACTTAAAATCTGTTTCTCGATGGCCCCCAAACCCCTTGTGATGTAGTTCATAATTGACTGGCGGGATCTTGGAGGGGACTTAGTTAGCGCAGAGCTAGGGTGTTTCCTTTTCCCCATAGTTTAAAAGACATGGTGTTCACAGCAAACAAACAACAGTAATTATCATGGCACTTACAGTCTCGCAGGAACGGGAGATTTGTTGTTCGCCAAAAACCCACTGCCAAGAGGGAGGGCCCTGCCCTGCCTTTTCCTGCCACTAACGGGTGCACATGGGCCCGCCCTTGGCCCGGGCTTTGCCCTGGCAAGCCCACGCGCGTCCCGCTCCGTGGGAGCCCTGAGCAGCTTTTAAAGTGCCTCCTGGTGCAAAGGAATGTGTGGGCAGCTGCCGGAAAGTTAGCTGGGGGATGGAGTCCTCGTAACCCCTGTGGTGAGGAGGAAAAGGGGCAATGCAGTGATGGGCTCCCGCGCAGCGGGAGCCCTGAGCAGCTTTTAAAGCACCTCCTGGCGCGAAGAAATGCGTGGGTGGCTCCTGCTGCAAAGTTAGCTGGGGGATGGAGTCCCCGTAACCCCGTGACTTAAGTCTGTCCTGAAGAAGGTGGTGTCAACCAACTTAAGTCCACTGAAACGCCACGTCAACAACTTGTTTTATTTTGCACTGTTTTATTATTATTCATAATTACTATTTATGCATATGTCTTTGCTTTGGAGATTCACTGTTACCATCTGACTTTGGTTGTCCATTATCATATATGTACTAGAAACAAAATGATATGTGGTTCTTTGTCTATAATTCAAAATTAAATATATGCAAAGTAAAATTGAGCTGAAGAGATAGAACTACTACATATAGGAGTGGATAATCTAGTACAATTACTTCTGTGGTCTCTTCTGTACAAAGATTTTATGAATTGTCTTGATTTTATAAACAGATTTCTTTAATGTATACAAAATTATTTGCAATAAAGGAGAAGATATTTTTACTAAAAATAAGGCTTATAGTTTGGGTAAATTGTATACAAGAGTGTGAGAAATATGATGTGGAGGTTATAAGTGAAATATAAAAAAATCAACACAGGAGCAACATTTTGTTATTGCCTATTTTAACCCAATTCCATTTGTTTTAGAAGAGTTGCTCTCAAATTTGTTTTTTGAGTATGTGAAAGGTAGGACATGTACTGGTGTGTGTGACATGACCTGATAGTGAAATACTGCCAATTTAGTTTTCACTATGGAAAGGATATCTGTCCCATAGGATAGAATGGGAGTTTATTTATAACATCTTATAAATATAACTTCTCATTGGGACAAGATAGAAATATGGAGTTTAGTATGCCTGAACTCAGAATATAAAAATGCATCTTTTAGTAAAGATGATTTTTATATTGTGTGTTTGAAAATACCACTTTTAGAAAGTGGGTATTTCCTTGCCTAGCCATCCTGTGTGCCTCCGCTGGTTTGTGGAATGACTGTCTGGCTTTTGAATGACAGGGGTTGGGGATGTGCATTCTCTCAGACGGCCACCTGGGGGGGCGGGCGATGTGTGTCCTGCCTTTCCTGAATGAGTCAGGCTGGGCTGAATAGACCTGGGCCGCAATCAGAGTAGTGGGAGGAGTTTTCACTAGTACCTGAATAGGCCTGGTCTGCATTCAGAGTAGTGGGAGGAGTTTTCACTAGCACCTGAATAGGCCTGGTCTGCATTTAGAGTGGTGGGAGGACATTTCCCTTGCACCTGAATAGGCCCTGTCTGCCTTGGACAATGCTGTCTCCACCTCCTGCTGGGAAGCTGGACCAGGGAGGACAGAACTGGTTTGGGCTGAGCACAGACACTCTCTGCCCAAAAGAATAAAGAGAAAGTGAGTATAAATAGTGGGGCCCAGACCCAAGAACTTTAGATTACTGCTGAACTAAGGAACCTGCTGGGAAGAAGAGCTGGAAAAGCTGTCAGGAGGAACTGCCACTTTGCTGCATGCTCTGCTGTGTTGGCCTGCTGCTTGCTGCTTCTGTCTTGGGCAGGGAAAGGACTGGAGTGTACTTTCATCATCCTGCTGTTAGAGTTTTCTCCAAGGGCTTGAAGTAGAGTTTGCCCACTGTTGGAAGTCTCAGGGAGATAAAAGACTTCAGAAACCTCGCTGGAATCAAGGAACCTGCCAAGAAGAAGAGCTGGAAAAGCTGCCAAGAGGATTATTGCCCCTTTTCTGTGTTGTTGCTTTGTTGGGTTGGCCTGCAGTTGCTGCTTCTGCCTTGGGCAGTGAAAGGACTGGACTGAACTTTCTTTACTTGTGCTGAGTATCTCCAAGGGCTTGATGTAGAGCTTGCCTCCTGTTCTGAAGTCTCAGGGACTGCAAAAACGTCACCACCCTCTGGGTACCGCTTCTGGAACCGCTGGTTGAGTTGCCACAGAGAAGGGAAACGCAACCGACTCTGTCACCGACTCCGTAGCTGGCTCTGTGTCCCAACGGCACCGCAGAAGGCACCGTCCACATCTTGCGCTGCAACCCTGGTCTTACCGATGACAACGACTGAGCCGCTGCTTGTACCATGACCTGTTGGCACCGCACTCCGCACCGCACCGCCTCGCTTCACTTCGCCATCCTGGTCTCACCAACGCAGATGCTGCTGGTGACTTCGACACCCGTGCCCGCATCGTGGCTGGGGGCACCGCTCATAAGTCTCACAACGCAACGCCTCGTCCCACACAGAACTCTGGGCCGACTGACACCAGCTCACGCTAACCGGCTCTGTTGCCTGCACTGCAACCTGCCAGCACCGCAAAGAGCACCGCCTCACACCGTAAGCCTTTGTCACACCAACGCCATCTGGATGATCGTCACTGAGCTGCTGCCTGCACTGCATCGAGAGGGCACCGCGCCCTGCACCGCTTCCATTTTGCAACACAACCACGACGGTTGCCACACCGGCTCGCACCAACGTGCCAGCCGCAACGAGCAAGCTACTGTTACCCAGTTTGTCCACGCTTTCGCTGGCCTGTACCGACGCAGTCGTCTGGAAGTGTTAGACTTTGTTGTTTTCAGCATTGGGGTAGCCCGGACTGAGCTACCGACTCGTACGAACTGTGTTTTTGAGGTATTTCTGCAGTTTTAAGGATATCTTGCAAAGTATATATTTCTAAAGTACTGTATGTTGGATTTTTTTCGTTTCGGTCTTGTTTTGAATACATACAAATATTGGATATTTTTCTAAACTGGTGTGGTGTCCTTTTGTAGTGTTTTCACTGTATTACTGTTGGTTATGTGCAAATGCTTTACACACTGCTTCTCAGATAAGCCTGACTGCTCGTGCCAAACTACCAAGGGGGTGAGCAGGGGTTATTCTAGGAGTGTAACTCCCTTACCCTGATTAGGAAGAAGGGTCCCTACTTGGACAAAGGTACCTACCTCTGCAAACTGGAGACCCCCATTTCTAACAATGAGGGATCATTATTATTGCTGATTTGAGAAGCCCCTGTGGCCAATTCAGTGGAGGGGTGACCATCAAGGCTAAGACTGGGGATGATTGTGATAATAGGTGTGGGGGGAATTACATTCCGCTTTGCTACTGCTGACGAGGATGAGTTTACCAACACTCACACAACACTTGTAACAACAGCGCAAGCATCAAGATTACGAGGAGAACTATTCTGGCTGATAGCATCATTACGTGAATTGGTTAAGCTAGCCTGTTGAGACTCTTTGAGAGTCAGGCAAAAATTGATCAGGCCAAGTTGATCTTGTAACATAACAGAAAATGTCTTACATAGCTCCTTGATGTTTGGCAGACCCAAATTAGGTGGATCTCCCCCCTTGCGAAGTTTGGTCTGATGTGATTGTGGTTTGATGGCCGGTTCTTGGGGCGAGTTAATACTCATTGGACTGGGTAGCACTGGGCAATTGTCCAAATTGGTCAATGCAGCTGTGGGGCAACTATGAGCATTGTTACACCTGGAGAATTGCAACTTGTCATCAGTTCTAGATACCCCAAATAACGCAAGTCCACATGAATCGCCATTAGACATACTGGAGCTACAGCATGTGTCAGCAGGCCACCGGCCCTGCTCTATAGATAGTCTGCGTTCAGTTAATGTGATCTCATTTGTGATGACCCCCATAGCTCTCTCAAGCATGTTATCTATGCTTATCATTCTGCAAAGTGCTGTAGCACATCCATTTGCCTTGCGCTTGTCTATGATGTGTGGTAAATAAAGCAGTGACTCAAGCCAGTCAAAAATGGAGTGGCAGGTAAAAAGTCCCAGAAAGAGAGTGGGCTGAGCTCAGCCTCATCTGGCTCCAGGCAGATGCAGACAGGTCTGCTCTTGACCTGGTCTTCACATGGGAAGTGTCTGGGCGTATCCCATGTTATGAGTCTGGGCAATGAGCTATATACCGCTGGTGTAAGGCAGCAGCAGGTGCGGGTGGTTGACAGGGCTGCCTCCTTAGCCCCATGGACTCCTGATATGCGTAGTCCCATAGAAACACTCCCGCGCTGCGGGTCCAGGCAATGTGCTATATAGCGCTGATGTAAGGCAGCAGTAGGTACTGGTGATTGAGAGGGCCTCCTCCTTGGGCCCATGGACTCTTAAGACGCTTAGTCCTGTTGACACAATCCTCCAAAATCATTTAGTGGCTGCTGTTGGTATATAGTGTGCTTAGCCATGCTACACTATGTTTCATTCACTGTTCACTGTTTAGTGTCTATTACGTGCTTTCTACTATATGAGTTACCAATCAAACTCGAAATGTATTTATATATTCTTGAGTTATTATGTATATATGTAGAAATGGCAAAAGACTTTGTCCCTTTCTATCTCAGCGTAGATGGCACTGTGCTAATTCTAAGCTTAAAGACTTTGATAGAAAAGCAGACATTTGAGGTAAGCAAATTTAGAGTGTCGTTGGTGTTGAGGGTGCTGTATACAGGAGCTGCTTTCCACCTAAACTTGAGAACTACCCAGAGTTCTCTGCTTCATTTTTGCATAATTCATGCATCACTCTAAGCCTGAAAGGGTATTGTTTTGAATTATACTGTGTGCTCCCTTGTGTCTGGACATAGCTATACCTCTCTGAAGAGCTCTAATGAAGGCAAAACACATTTCAGGGGTTGGTTTCATTAATTTCAGGTTGGCTTGAATGGTATTTTACCAATTCAAAGCTGTAATACTGTGCCTGGAGTGGTAAAAGGATTTTGTCATTTTACAGCTCGTCATGGATAGCACTGTGCTAGTTTTATGCTTAAAAACGTTGCTGTAGAAATGGCAAAAGACTTTGTCCCTTTCTATCTCGCCGTGGATGGCACTGTGCTAATCCTACGCTTAAAGACTTTGATAGAAAAGCAGACATTTGAGGTGAGCAAATTTAGAGTGTCTCTGGTGTTGAGGGTGCTCTATACAGGAGCTGCTTTCCACCTAAACTTGAGAACTACCCAGAGTTCTCTGCTTCTTTTTTGCATAATTTATGCGTCACTCTAAGCATGAAAGGGAATATATATATATTTTCACTGAAAGAACAAAGGTTTCAGGGATGCTATAGGTAGACTGACATTTCACTCGTACAAAACCAGAGAAATTCAGCATTATAGTTAGCTGAGCTAACTATAACTCATGCCCCCACAATGCACTGCTTATGACCTCACATATTACATCACTCTTGACATGGTCAGTGACATTACTGATGACATCAGGGGAGAAGATGTGTCCTAACGGCTAGAGCTGTTGACCTCGAAGCTGGGGAACTGGGTTTGAGTCTTAGCAGAGACCCTCAACATCCTGTGATTCTGGGCAGGTCACTTAATCTCCCCGTGCCTAACAAAAAATGAATGTTTCCATCTGTAACGCAATTGGTGCTCATGTAAAGCGCTTTGATACCTTCGGGTCTAGTTTGCGCTATATAAAACAAAGCAAAAATTCACTGATGACATTTCAAATTACATCACTGATGACATCATCCAGTGACTGTTTTTAAAACGTTTATAAGTGTTAAATATATATTCCAAGGTGCATTGGTGAATCTAGTGCCTGTATGGATGATTCAGTGGGTGCATTACATCACTGTATAAGTGAGTGGTTAGGTGTTTCAGTGAATGTATGTGAGTGACTGATTGTGTGAATGTCTGTATCAGTCTGTCAGATTTGGTGTCTAAGTGGCTGTATGGGTGTGTGAGTGGGTAAGTGAGGGCTGTTTGGATGAGTGATTGGTTGTCTGAGTACTTGTATGGGTATGTGAGTGTCTATGTGGGTGGGTGAGGGGATATGTGACAGCCTGTATGGATGAGTAAGTGGTTGAGTCAATGGCTGTAGGGGTTAGTGAGTGTGTATGTGAGGGGCGTTATGGGTGACTGAGTGTGTTTATGGCTGTGTGGGTGAGTGAGTGGATGTGTCAGTGCTATATCGTTAGTAACTTGGTATGTGAAAGGCAGTATATGAGAGTGATGGGGTATATGAGTGATTGTATGGGTGAGTGAGTAATTGTGAGAGTGGCTGTATGGGTGAGTGTGTGCTTGTGTCAGTGAATGTATAGGTGAGTGAGTACATCTTAGTATCTGTATAAGCAAGTGTGTGTGTGTGTTACTGTATGAGTAAGGAAGTGGCTGTGTGATTGACTGTATGGGTGAGTGAGTAGATATGTGAGTAGCTGTATGGGTGACTGCATCAGTCTGTCAGTGGCTGTATGGGTGTATGCGTGGATATGTCAGTGGCTGTATTAGTGAATGAGTGGGTGTATGAGTGGAAGTATGGATGAGTGAGTGGATGGCTATGTAGATCTATGAATCAGTGATCTGGTGTGTAAGTACTGGTATGGATCTGTGAATGGGTTTGTGGATGGTTGTGTGGGAGTGGGTGTATGAATGGTTCTATGTGGTGTGAGCGGTTGAGTTAGTAATTTTGTGGATGATGTCATCAGTGATGTCATTTGAGATGTCATCTCAAATGACCAAGGCTTGGGGGTCAGGGTATTGCTACCATGCCCCCTTTTATTTATTTTCACTTTTTGTTTTGGGGACTCGGTGAAGCCGAGTCTCAAGATGGCTGTCAGCACTTCCTGCTGAAGTGTTGGCAGCTAATCAGAGCTGTCCATTTCCCTGCACCAGCTGGTCTTTTTTCCTGAAGGCTTCGCGACCACAGATATCACTAACTTTTTCTTCTTAAATTTCTCAAAAACTACTGAGTGGATTTGCACTAAATAACAAAAAGCACAATTTGCGTAACAACATCTACATTTCTGCCAAATTTGGTGTAATTCCGTCCAGCGGTTCAGGCTGTAGGTTCAACTATGCATCCTATGAGAATTGAAATGGAAAAAGCACAATTTTTGAGCCCCCTTTTTCTCGGCCCCCACTTAACAGATCTCCCATGCACAACAAGATTTACTATGACATTATCTGGGGAGAATTTCATGGGGATTTGTCAACCAGCGCCAGTGATATAGGCAAGTAAAAAAAGTGGGGTCATTACGATGTCCCAGGGATGGGGACTGCCCGCCTGTAAGGCAGCGGTCCTGCTAATGAAATTAGGATGCGACCACCCCCACTGCAGCTGCAAAGGGCATGTTTAACATTGCGGCGGGTGCTGCTGGCTGCAGCACCCACCGCAATGTTAAAAAGCACTGTTTATATTTCCCTGCACTACGTGGCAGGGAATGGTGCCCCCAAGTGCACATACCAACTGCTCCTTCACAAGGGGGGCCCGCAGAAAGACCCCAAATTACATCCCCGCCAGCCTTTCCATGGTGGTTGAACCACCATGGAAAGGCTGGCGGGGATCCAGCATCCTGATCTGGCAGACGGTGCTTGCTAGGCACCGCCACCATTCTGTGGATATGGCGCGGTCCGACAGGCAATTGTAATGATTGCCTATTTGTCGGACCCGTGGTGGACCCACCCACCAGGCACACCGCCCGCCATCCTAATCTGGCGGGTGGTAATTGGCCTTATAATGGTGGAGCACGCGCCACTGACAGGCTGCCGGTGGCGGGTTCACCGCCATCGTAATCAGCCCCCAGGTCCTGACTATAACTACCTACTGGCAATTGCCAGTAGGTAATATATAAGTATATACATATATATATATATATTATCTACTGGCGGTCACCAGTAGATAGTTATAGTTAGGACCTATTTTCCATAGGAAATCCGCAACATTCTATTTGAAATAACTCTTGCATCGGTTGACGAATCTTCGCGAAATTTTAAAACTTTATGGCCCGCTCCGGTCCGCTCCTACCCTGAAATTTTCGGGGTGATTTGTCAGGTGGGGGCCGAGAAAAAAGGGGGGTCCCAAAACGTGTTTTCCCCATTCATTTTCCCATAGGAAACTTTAGCCACGGCTACAGCCCGAACTGCTGAACGGAATTACACAAAATTTGGCAAAGAGGTAGTTCTTGGTTCAGAAAGAACCCTTTTTTTAAATGGTGTAAATCCGTTCAGTAGTTGCGGAGAAATTAAAAAAATAAGAGTCAAAAAATCAATTTCCCATAGGAAACTTTATGCAAGGCTACAGCCCGAACTGCTGAACGGAATTACACCAAATTTGGCAAAGAGGTAGTTCTTGGTTCAGAAAGAACCCTTTTGTTAAATGGTGTAAATCCGTTCAGTAGTTGCTGAGAAAATCAAAAGTAAAAACACATATATATCTGGGCGGAGCCTAACCACACATGTCATCGTGAGATCTGATTGGCTGTCAGCACTTCATCCTGGAATTGCTGGCAGCCATCTTGGGACCAATATAAATGATAGTACCCCATTGAAATGCATTGTAGTGAATCGAAGATTTTGAGGGTTACCAAAAGGAGAACTATAAAGGGTGATAACAGACTTTAGTTACATTAGAATTCATTTGTTGATGGTACCATACTAATTTCAGGAATTGTGGTGTGTTCTAAGGTGATTTTACCCTGTGAAAAACCTTCTGCTGGGATATCATGTTTGAGAGAAAACTATTTTCACATGCTTGTCCCATACAGTTTTGGAAGGTGCTCCAGAAGCTAAAATGAGAGCATATTTTCTGTAAATTCACATTATCTTTTCTCAGTCATGTGAGAATGAAGTCTGACATTCTCAGTAAAACATGTACATCCAACAAGGGCAGAGACTGTCAGTTGATTCCTTTGTGTTCTACTGCAGCTTCCCAGAGTGTTCTAAAGAACAACTAGAGTGCTAACAGCCTTACTTATGACAAAAGTATGGCACACCTGAAGCCATCTTGATTGGAATAAACTGGTAACACTTAAAACATTTAATTTAAAAAGGAACAAAATGAGGGGGTTCATCTTGTCATAGAAATTATGGTTAGTGCTGTAGAAAGAAAAATTAGGACATGTTTCAAGTGTGATCTCAAATATCTTCCTGTTATATTTCAACAGGAACAGCCTGTCAGTTGATGCCTTTGTGTTCTACTGCAGCTTCCCAGAGTGTTCTAAAGAACAACTAGAGCGCTAACAGTCTTACTTATGACAAAAGTATGGCACACCTGAAGCCATCTTGATTGGAATAAACTGGTAACACTTAAAACATTTAATTTAAAAAGGAACAAAATGAGGGGGTTCATTTTGCCATAGAAATTATGGTTAGTGCTGTAGAAAGAAAAATTAGGACATGTTTTAAGTGAGATCTCAAATATCTTCCTGTTATATTTCAACAGGAGCAGCCTGTCAGTTGATGCCTTTGTGTTCTACTGCAGCTTCCCAGAGTGTTCTAAAGAACAACTAGAGTGCTAACAGCCTTACTTATGACAAAAGTATGGCACACCTGAAGCCATCTTGATTGGAATAAACTGGTAACACTTAAAACATTTAATTTAAAAAGGAACAAAATGAGGGGGTTCATTTTGCCATAGAAATTATGGTTAGTGCTGCAAAAAGAAAATTTAGTGCATGTTTTAAGTGAGATCTCAAATCCTCTTCTATATCATTAGAAAATTCTGACATGCAGACTGAAACAATCACTTTCAATACCAGCAGTAGACTTCCAGTTAACTCCTTGGTGAGCAGTAGCTTTACTACAGTGATCTAATGAACAACTAGAGTGCTAACATTCTGAATTTATGGCAAATGTGTGACACATCTGAATGCCTTCTTGATGGAATCAAAGTAAAAAACTGAAAGCATTTCCTACTGAGGAGACTGCAGTAAATGAGGAAATTAGGAAACTTCATAACAAAGAAGTCTTCCAAGATGGCCACCAGTGAAAAAGAGCCCAAATGTAGCACAAATATTACCCAGATGTAGCCCACATATAGCCCAATGACAAAAGTGTGCAAAACACTTTTTATTTTTAGTTTTTTTGCAGTTTTATGTAGTGCAGACTGGTCAGGTATTGGAGCGTTGCATCTTAAAACATGACCCCCTACACTACAAAAACACCACTGCACTACCCTAAACCCTAAAACACTACCCCCAGCACGACCCCCTACACTACACAAGCACCACTGCACTATCCTAAACCCTAAAACACTACCCCCAGCATGACCCCCTACACTACACAAACACCACTGCACTACCCTAAACCCTAAAACACTACCCCAACACCACTGCACTAACCTAAATCCTAAAACACTACCCCCAGCACGACCCCTACACTACCCAAATACCACTGCACTACCTTAAAACATGACCCCCTACACTACACAAACACCACTGCACTACCCTAAACCCTAAAACACTACCCCCAGCACGACCCCCTACACTACACAAGCACCACTGCACTACCCTAAACACTAAAACACTACCCTCAGCACGACCCCCTACACTAGACAAACACCACTGCACTACCTTAAACCCTAAAACACTACCCCCAGCACGACCCCTACACTACCCAAACACCACTGCACTAACCTAAATCCTAAAACACTACCCCAGCACGACCCCTCACACTACCCAAACACCACTGCACTACCCTAAAACATGACCCCCTACACTACACAAACACCACTGCACTACCCTAAACCCTAAAACACTACCCCAGCACGACCCCCTACACAACATAAGCACCACTGCGCTACCCTAAACCCTAAAACACTACCCCAACACCACTGCACTAACCTAAATCCTAAAACACTACCCCAGCACGACCCCCTACACTACCCAAACACCACTGCACTACCCTAAAACATGACCCCCTACACTACCCAAACACCACTGCACTACCCTAAACCCTAAAACACTACCCCCAGCACGACCACCTACACTACACAAGCACAACTTCACTACCCTAAACCCTAAAACACTACCCCCAGCACGACCCCCTACACTAGACAAACACCACTGCACTACCTTAAACCCTAAAACACTACCCCCAGCACGACCCCCTACACTACACAAACACCACTGCACTAACCTAAATCCTAAAACACTACCCCAGCACGACCCCCTTCACTACCCAAACACCACTGCACTACCCTAAAACATGACCCCCTATACTACACAAACACCACTGCACTACCCTAAACCCTAAAACACTACCCCCAGCACGACCCCCTACACTACACAAGCACCACTGCGCTACCCTAAACCCTAAAACACTACCCCCAGCACGAACCCCTACACTGCCCGAACACCACTGCACTGCCCTAAACCCTGAAACACCAGCCCCTGCACGACCCCCTACACTGCCCAAACACCACTGCACTGCCCTAAACCCTGAAACACCAACCCTAGCACGACCCCTACACTGCCCGAACACCACTGCACTGCCCTAAACCCTGAAACACCACCCCCTCACGACCCCCTACACTGCCCGAACACCACTGCACTACCCTCAACCCTGAAACACCACCCCCAGCACGCCCCCTACACTGCCCGAACACCACTGCACTGCCCTAAACCCTGAAACACTACCCCCAGCAAGACCTCCTACACTGTCCGAACACCACTGCACTGCCCTAAACCCTGAAACACCACCCCTTTCACGACCCCCTACACTGCCCGAACACCACTGCACTGCCCTAAACCCTGAAACACCACCCCCAGCACGCCCCCTACACTGCCCGAACACCACTGCACTGCCCTAAACCCTGAAACACTACCCCCAGCAAGACCTCCTACACTGCCCGAACACCACTGCACTGCCCTAAACCCTGAAACATCACCCCCAGCAAGACCCCCTACACTGCCCAACACTACCACTGCCCTAAACCCTGAAACACCACCCCCAGCACGACCCCCTACACTGCCCGAACACCACTGCACTGCCCTAAACCCTAGAAACACCACCCCCAGCATGACCCCTACACTGCCCGAACACCACTGCACTGCCCTAAACCCTGAAACACCACCCCCTGCACGACCCCCTGCACTGCCCGACACTACTGCACTGCCCTAAACCCTGAAACACCATCCCCAGCACGACCCCCTACACTGCACGAACACCACTGCACTGCCCTAAACCCTGAAACACTACCCCAGCAAGACCCCTACACTGCCCAGTACACCACTGCACTGCCCTAAACCCTGAAACATCACCCCCAGCAAGACCCCATACACTGCCCGAACACCACTGCCCTAAACCCTGAAACACCACCCCCAGCAAGACCCCCTACACTGCCCGAACAAAACGGCACTGCACTAAACCCTGAAACACCAGCCCCAGCACGACCCCTACACTGCCCGAACACCACTGCACTGCCCTAAACCCTGAAACACCACCCCCTGCACGACCCCCTACACTGCCCGAACACCACTGCACTGCCCTAAACCCTGAAAAACCACCCCCAGCACGATCCCCTACACTGCCCAAACACTACTGCACTGCCCTAAACCCTGAAACACCACCCCAAGCACGACCCACTACACTGCATGAACACCACTGCACTGCCCTAAACCCCGAAACACTACCCCCAGCAAGAAGCCCTACACTGCCCGAACACCACTGCACTGCCCTAAACCCTGAAACATCACCCCCAGCAAGACCCCCTACACTGCCCGAACACCACTGCCCTAAACCCTGAAACACCACCCCCAGCAAGACCCCCTCCATACACTGCCCGAACACCACTGCACTGCCCTAAACCCTGAAACACTACCCCCAGCATGACCCCTACACTGCCCGAACACCACTGCACTGCCCTAAACCCTGAAACACCACCCCCAGCACTGACCCCCTACACTGCCCGAACACCACTGCACTGCCCTAAACCATGAAACACCAGCCCCAGCACGACCCCTACACTGCCCGAACACCACTGCACTGCCCTAAACCCTGAAACACCACCCCCAGCACGACCCCCTACACTGCCCGAACACCACTGCACTGCCCTAAACCATGAAACACCAGCCCCAGCACAACCCTGTACACTGCCCGAACACCACTGCACTGCCCTAAACCCTGAAACACCAGCCCCAGCACGACCCCCTACACTGCCCGAACACCACTGCACTACCCTAAACCCTCAAACACCAGCCCCAGCACGACCCCCTACACTGCCCGAACACCACTGCACAGCCCTAAACCCTGAAACACCAGCCCCAGCAAGACCCCCTACACTGCCCGAACACTACTGCACTGCCCTAAACCCTGAAACACCACCCCCAGCAAGACCCCTACACTGCCCGAACACCACTGCACTAAAGCCTGAAACACCACCCCCAGCAAGACCACCTACACTGGCCGAACACCACTGCACTGCCCTAAACCCTGAAACACCACCCCCTGCACGACCCCTACACTGCCTAAACATCACTGCACTGCCCTAAACACTGAAACACCACCCCCTGCACGACCCCCTACACTGCCTGAACACCACTGCACTGCCCTAAACCCTGAAACACCACCCCTCAGCACGACACCCTACACTGCCTGAACACCTCTGCACTGCCCTAAACCCTGAAACACCACCCTCAGCACGACACCCTACACTGCCCGAACACCACTGCACCTGCCCTATACCCTGAAACACCACCCCCAGCACAACCCCTACACTGCCCGAACACCACTGCACTGCCTTAAACCCTGAAACACCAACCCCTGCACGACCTCCTACACTGCCGGAACACCACTGCACTGCCCTAAACCCTGAACCACCACCCCCAGCACGACCCCCTACACTGCCCGAACACCACTGCACTGCCCTTAACCCTGAAACATCAACCCCAGCAAGACCCCCTACACTGCCTGAACACCACTGCCCTAAACCCTGAAACACCACCCCCACTACACATCACGAACACCACTGCACTGCCCTAAACCCTGAAACACCACCTCCAGCAAAACCCCCTACACTGCCTGAACACCATTGCTCTGCCCTAAATCCTGAAGCACCAGCCCCAGCACGACCCCCTACACTGCCCGAACACCAATGCACTGCCCTAAACCCTGAAACACCACCCCCAGCACGACCCCTACACTGCCCGAACACCACTGCACTGCCCTAAACCCTGAAACACCAGCCCCAGCAAGACCCCCTACACTGCCCAAACACCATTGCACTGCCCTAGACTCTGAAACACCAGCCCCAGCAAGACCCCCTACACTGCCCGCACACCACTGCACTGCCCTAAACCCTGAAACACTAGCCCCAGCAGGACCCCCTACACTGCCCGAACACCACTACACTGCCCTAAACCCTGAAACACCAGCCCCAGCACGACCACCTACACTGCCCGAACACCTCTGCACTGCCCTAAACCCTGAAACACTAGCCCCAGCACAACCCCCTACACTGCCCGAACACCACTGCACTGCCCTAAACCCTGAAACACCAGCCCCAGCACGACCCCCTACACTGCCCGAACACCACTGCACTGCCCTAAACCCTGAAACACTACCCCCAGCAAGACCTCCTACACTGTCCGAACACCACTGCACTGCCCTAAACCCTGAAACACCACCCCTTTCACGACCCCCTACACTGCCCGAACACCACTGCACTGCCCTAAACCCTGAAACACCACCCCCAGCACGACCCCCTACACTGCCCGAACACCACTGCACTGCCCTAAACCATGAAACACCAGCCCCAGCACAACCCTGTACACTGCCCGAACACCACTGCACTGCCCTAAACCCTGAAACACCAGACCCAGCACGATCCCCTACACTGCCCGAACACCACTGCACTGCCCTAAACCCTCAAACACCAGCCCCAGCACGACCCCCTACACTGCCCGAACACCACTGCACAGCCCTAAACCCTGAAACACCAGCCCCAGCAAGACCCCCTACACTGCCCGAACACTACTGCACTGCCCTAAACCCTGAAACACCACCCCCAGCAAGACCCCCTACACTGCCCGAACACCACTGCACTAAAGCCTGAAACACCACCCCCAGCAAGACCACCTACACTGGCCGAACACCACTGCACTGCCCTAAACCCTGAAACACCACCCTCTGCACGACCCCCTACACTGCCCAAACACCACTGCACTGCCCTAAACCCTGAAACACCACCCCCTGCACGACCCCCTACACTGCCTGAACACCACTGCACTGCCGTAAACCCTGAAACACCACCCCTCAGCACGACACCCTACACTGCCTGAACACCACTGCACTGCCCTAAACCCTGAAACACCACCCCTCAGCACGACACCCTACACTGCCCGAACACCACTCACCTGCCCTATACCCTGAAACACCACCCCCAGCACAACCCCCTACACTGCCCGAACACCACTGCACTGCCTTAAACCCTGAAACACCAACCCCTGCACGACCTCCTACACTGCCGGAACACCACTGCACTGCCCTAAACCCTGAACCACCACCCCCAGCACGACCCCCTACACTGCCCGAACACCACTGCACTGCCCTTAACCCTGAAACATCAACCCCAGCAAGACCCCCTACACTGCCTGAACACCACTGCCCTAAACCCTGAAACACCACCCCCTACACTGCACGAACACCACTGCACTGCCCTAAACCCTGAAACACCACCTCCAGCAAAACCCCCTACACTGCCTGAACACCATTGCTCTGCCCTAAATCCTGAAGCACTAGCCCCAGCACGACCCCCTACACTGCCCGAACACCAATGCACTGCCCTAAACCCTGAAACACCACCCCCAGCACGACCCCTACACTGCCCGAACACCACTGCACTGCCCTAAACCCTGAAACACCAGCCCCAGCAAGACCCCCTACACTGCCCAAACACCACTGCACTGCCCTAGACTCTGAAACACCAGCCCCAGCAAGACCCCCTACACTGCCCGCACACCACTGCACTGCCCTAAACCCTGAAACACTAGCCCCAGCAGGACCCCCTACACTGCCCTAACACCACTACACTGCCCTAAACCCTGAAACACCAGCCCCAGCACGACCACCTACACTGCCCGAACACCTCTGCACTGCCCTAAACCCTGAAACACTAGCCCCAGCACAACCCCCTACACTGCCCGAACACCACTGCACTGCCCTAAACCCTGAAACACCAGCCCCAGCACGACCCCCTACACTACCCGAACACCACTGTACTGCCCTAAACCCTGAAACACCAGCCCCAGCATGACCCCCTACACTGCCCAAACACCACTGCACTGCCCTAAACCCTGAAACACAACCCCTGCATGACCCCCTACACTGCCCGAACACCACTGCACTGCCCTAAACCCTGAAACACCACCTCCTGCACCGCCCCCTACACTGCCCGAACACCACTGCACTGCCCTAAACCCTGAAACACCACCCCCTGCACCGCCCCCTACACTGCCCAAACACCACTGCACTGCCCTAAACCCTGAAACACCACCCCCAGCACGACCCCTTTACTGCTCGAACACCACTGCACTGCCCCAAACCCTGAAACACCACCCCCAGCACGACCCCCTACACTGCCCGAACACCACTGCCCCTAAACCCTGAAAACACCACCCCCTACACTGCACGAACACCACTGCACTGCCCTAAACCCTGAAACACCACCTCCAGCACAACCCCCTACACTGCCTGAACACCATTGCTCTGCCCTAAATCCTGAAGCACTAGCCCCAGCACGACCCCCTACACTGCCCGAACACCACTGCACTGCCCTAAATCCTGAAACACCACCCCCAGCACGACCCCTACACTGCCCGAACACCACTGCACTGCCCTAAACCCTGAAACACCAGCCCCAGCAAGACCCCCTACACTGCCCAAACACAACTGCACTGCCCTAGACTCTGAAACACCAGCCCCAGCAAGACCCCCTACACTGCCCGCACACCACTGCACTGCCCTAAACCCTGAAACACCACCTCCTGCACCGCCCCCTACACTGCCCGAACACCACTGCACTGCCCTAAACCCTGAAACACCACCCCCTGCACCGCCCCCTACACTGCCCAAACACCACTGCACAGCCCTAAACCCTGAAACACCACCCCCAGCACGACCCCCTACACTGCTCGAATACCACTGCACTGCCCCAAACCCTGAAACACCACCCCCAGCACGACCCCCTACACTGCCCGAACACCACTGCACTCCTAAACCCTGAAACACCACCCCCTGCACGACCCCCTACACTTCCCAAACACCACTGCACTGCCCTAAACCCTGAAACATCAACCCCAGCAAGACCCCATACACTGCCCGAACACCACTTCCCTAAACCCTGAAACACCACCCCCAGCAAGACCCCCTACACTGCCCAAACAAAACTGCACTGCACTAAACCCTGAAACACCAGCCCCAGCACGACCCCTACACTGCCCGAACACCACTGCACTGCCCTAAACCCTGAAACACCACCCCCTGCACGACCCCCTACACTGCCCGAACACCACTGCACTGCCCTAAACCCTGAAACAACACCCCCAGCACGATCCCCTACACTGCCCAAACACTACTGCACTGCCCTAAACCCTGAAACACCACCCCAGCACGACCCACTACACTGCCCGAACACCACTGCACTGCCCTAAACCCTGAAACACTACCCCCAGCAAGAAGCCCTACACTGCCCGAACACCACTGCACTGCCCTAAACCCTGAAACATCAACCCCAGCAAGACCCCCTACACTGCCTGAAAACCACTGCACTGCCCTAAACCCTGAAACACCACCCCCAGCAAGACCCCCTCCATACACTGCCCGAACACCACTGCACTGCCCTAAACCCTGAAACACTACCCCCAGCATGACCCCCTACACTGCCCGAACACCACTGCACTGCCCTAAACCCTGAAACACCACCCCCAACATGACCCCCTACACTGCCCGAACACCACTGCACTGCCCTAAACCATGAAACACCAGCCCCAGCACGACCCCCTACACTGCCCGAACACCACTGCACTGCCCTAAACCCTGAAACACCACCCCCAGCACGACCCCCTACACTGCCCGAACACCACTGCACTGCCCTAAACCCTGAAACACCAGCCCCAGCACAGACCCCGTACACTGCCCGAACACCACTGCACTGCCCTAAACCCTGAAACACCAGCCCCAGCACGACCCCCTACACTGCCCGAACACCACTGCACTACCCTAAACCCTCAAACACCAGCCCCAGCACGACCCCCTACACTGCCCGAACACCACTGCACTGCCCTAAACCCTGAAACACCAGCCCCAGCAAGACCCCCTACACTGCCCGAACACTACTGCACTGCCCTAAACCCTGAAACACCACCCCCAGCAAGACCCCCTACACTGCCCGAACACCACTGCACTGAAAGCCTGAAACACCACCCCCAGCAAGACCACCTACACTGGCCGAACACCACTGCACTGCCCTAAACCCTGAAACACCACCCCCTGCACGACCCCCTACACTGCCCAAACACCACTGCACTGCCCTAAACCCTGAAACACCACCCCCTGCACGACCCCCTACACTGCCCGAACACCACTGCACTGCCCTAAACCCTGAAACACCACCCTCAGCACGACACCCTACACTGCCTGAACACCACTGCACTGCCCTAAACCCTGAAACACCACCCCTCAGCACGACACCCTACACTGCCCGAACACCACTGCACCTGCCCTATACCCTGAAACACCACCCCCAGCACAACCCCCTACACTGCCCGAACACCACTGCACTGCCCTAAACCCTGAAACACCAACCCCTGCACGACCTCCTACACTGCCGGAACACCACTGCACTGCCCTAAACCCTGAACCACCACCCCCAGCACGACCCCCTACACTGCTCGAACACCACTGCACTGCCCTAAACCCTGAAACATCAACCCCAGCAAGACCCCTACACTGCCTGAACACCACTGCCCTAAACCCTGAAACACCACCCCCTACACTGCACGAACACCACTGCACTGCCCTAAACCCTGAAACACCACCTCCAGCAAAACCCCCTACACTGCCTGAACACCATTGCTCTGCCCTAAATCCTGAAGCACTAGCCCCAGCACGACCCCCTACACTGCCCGAACACCACTGCACTGCCCTAAACCCTGAAACACCACCCCCAGCACGACCCCTACACTGCCCAAACACCACTGCACTGCCCTAAACCCTGAAACACCAGCCCCAGCAAGACCCCTACACTGCCCAAACACCACTGCACTGCCCTAGACTCTGAAACACCAGCCCCAGCAAGACCCCCTACACTGCCCGAACACCACTGCACTGCCCTAAACCCTGAAACACTAGCCCCAGCAGGACCCCTACACTGCCCGAACACCACTGCACTGCCCTAAACCCTGAAACACCAGCCCCAGCACGACCACCTACACTGCCCGAACACCACTGCACTGCCCTAAACCCTGAAACACCAGCCCCAGCACAACCCCCTACACTGCCCGAACACCACTGCACTGCCCTAAACCCTGAAACACCAGCCCCAGCACGACCCCCTACACTGCCCGAACACCACTGTACTGCCCTAAACCCTGAAACACCAGCCCCAGCACGACCCCCTACACTGCCCAAACACCACTGCACTGCCCTAAACCCTGAAACACCACCCCTGCATGACCCCCTACACTGCCCGAACACCACTGCACTGCCCTAAACCCTGAAACACCACCTCCTGCACCGCCCCCTACACTGCCCGAACACCACTGCACTGCCCTAAACCCTGAAACACCACCCCCTGCACCGCCCCCTACACTGCCCGAACACCACTGCACTGCCCTAAACCCTGAAACACCACCCCCAGCACGACCCCCTTTACTGCTCGAACACCACTGCACTGCCCCAAACCCTGAAACACCACCCCCAGCACGACCCCCTACACTGCCCGAACACCACTGCCCTAAACCCTGAAACACCACCCCCTGCACGACCCCCTACACTTCCCGAACACCACTGCACTGCCCTAAACCCTGAAACACCACCCCCTACACTTCCCAAACACCACTGCACTGCCCTAAACCCTAGAACACTACCCCCAGCACGACCCCCTACACTACCCGAACACCACTGCACTACCCTAAACCCTAAAATACTACCCCCAGCACAACCCCCTACACTACCCGAACACGACTGCACTGCCCTAAACCCTCAAACACTCCCCCAGCACGACCCCCTACACTACCCGAACACCACTGCACTGCCCTAAACCCTAAAACACTCCCCCAGCACGACCCCCTACACTACCCGAACACCACTGCACTGCCCTAAACCCTAAAACACTACCCCCGCACGACCCCTACACTACCCAAACACCACTGCACTACCCTAAACCCTAAAAACTACCCCCAGCAGTACCCCTACACTACCCAAACACCACTGCACTACCCTAAACCCTAAAACACTATCCCCTACACTACACAAACACCACTGCACTACCCTAAACCCTAAAACACTACCCCCAGCACGAACCACTACACTACCCAAACACCACTGCACTACCCTAAACCCTAAAAAACTACCCCCAGCAGTACCCCTACACTACCCAAACACCACTGCACTACCCTAAACCCTAAAACACTACCCCCAGCAGTACCCCCTACACTACCCAAACACCACTGCACTACCCTAAAACACTACCCCCAGCATGACCCCCTACACTACCCAAACACCACTGCACTACCCTAAACCCTAAAACACTACCCCCAGCACGACCCCCTACACTACCCAAACACCACTGCACTACCCTAAACCCTAAAACACTCCCCCCAGCACGACTCCCTACACTACCCAAACACCACTGCACTACCCTAAACCCTAAATCTACCCCCAGCATGACCCCCTACACTACACAAACACCACTGCACTACCCTAAATCCTAAAACACTACCCCCAGCATGACCCTCTTCACTACCTAAACACAACTGCACAATTTGTTACAGGCGTTGCAACGCAGGCCTGTGGTGCTTACTGAAGGTACCTGGTGGGCTAGTTGGGCATCAGGGACCCTCAGGATTCAAGGTGACCTAATCCCCCAACTTAAAACGCACCACGGGGCGCGTTTGCACAGTGGTGAAGGGAGGGGGCGGGGCCTCAGGTGACATGTGCGCAAACACGCCCTGTGGTGCGTTTTAAGTTGGGGAATTAATTCCCTTTGAATCCTGAGGGACCCTGGGGGCCAACTAGCCCACCAGGTACCTTCAGTAAGCACAACAGAGTTGCGTTGCAGAGAGGTGAAAAAAGGTGCGTGGCCTCGGAACGCCTCTCTGCAACTCAGCTCTGTGGTCCTAACTGTAGGTACCTGGGGGCTAGTTGGGCCCCAGGGACCCTCAGAATTCAAGGGGACTTAATCCCGCAACTTAAAACGCGCCACGGGTGCGTTTGCACACATGTCACCTCAGGCCCCCCTCCCTTCACCACGGTGCAAACGTGCCCTGTAGCGCATTTTAAGAGGTAGTTTTAATCCCCCTGCCCTATTATGTACTAGGGACTTGCAGAGGAGGTCATGCTAATCACAGGGGTACCCCAACGCATAGTGTTCCCTAGTGTATGTAGGTGTTTTCACTGTATTCTAAGTGTCTTTTAGCATAGCACTGGCTCTGGTTAGTCAGAGTCAGTTACCACCAGTACCCGTCTGAAAAAGTTGTGGGCACAGGATGATTTTGCAACAAGGCCTCTTTCTGCTCCTCTGTTGGTTCTTTCTGCACATCTTTTGCTTCTTTCTGTGCGTTTTTTCTTCTTTCTTCACATGTCCTACCTCTGTAGGCATAGTTAGAAACTAGCATTTAAAAAAACCTTTGAAATTCACTTAAAAAATCATAGGTTTCATGCACGTTATAGTTAGAAATTAGCATTTAAAAAACCTTTGAAAATCACTGAAAAAACCATAGGTTTCAGACACATTATAGTTAGAAATTAGCATTTAAAAAACCTTTGAAATTCACTGAAAAAACCATAGGTTTTAGGGACAGTTATAGTTAGTTGGACATTTCACTCGTACAAAACCATAGAAATTCCCCCGTTATAGTTAGTTCAGCTAACTATAACTCGCGCCCCGCAATGCACTGCTGATGACGTCACATATTACATCACTCATGACATGGTCAGTGACATCACTGATGACATCACTGATGACATCTCAAATGACATCACTGATGACATCATCCATGTGATAATTTCATGCATCTTCTCACACCCTAAGATAACTTTTGATACACCCACTCTAAATTACAGACTGCCATTCTCAAAACCATAGACACTCCAACACCAAAAACTACATACCCACTCACTGATTCTTAGGTCTACACACACATCCACTCACTCACCCGTACAGTCACTCATACTTAGTCACTCAGTACAGGACTATCATATGCACTCATACACCTATATAAACACTCACACACCGCCACTCATCCATAGAGGTACTCACACACCTAGTCAGTCATGCAAAAAACTTAATCACACACCCATTTACTCACCTAAACAGTTATACACACACCAGCTCACTTACTCATACAAATACTAGCACATTCTTACGCTCTTATACAATCACTGATACAAGTACACACTCATCCATACAGCCACTCTCACAATCACACACTCTCACTTATAGCCATTTATATACTCCAACACACATATATACTGCCTTTCACATATGTAGTTACTCACACATGTACCACTGAGATATACATTCAATCACTAACACACCCATACACACACTCACCCACCCATACAGTCCATCACAGATGCACTCTTGAAACCATGCACCCAGTGAATCACCAACTCACACATCTATGCACAGAGTCACACACACCCCACCCACACAAACACTCAGGCACCCATACAGATACTCAGACAATCAATCAATAACCCATGTAGACACTCATGTAGCTATTCAGAAAGCCATGCAGCCGCTTACAAACCAACAGACAGACGGATACAGACATTCACACAGTTTAGTCACTAACCCATGCATTCAGTAAGATACATTTAATCACTCACTTGTAGAGTCAGTCACTCACGTACTAAATCATCCATTCAGACACTTATACACCCACTCATTCTTCAATACGCCTTTCCCTATATATATTAAACATATTTAAACTTTACAGAAACACACAGTCACTGGATGATGTCATCAGTGATGTCATCAGTGATGTCATTTGAGATGTCATCAGTGATGTCATCAGTGATGTCACTGACCATGTCATGAGTGATGTAATATGTGACGTCATCAGCAGTGCATTGCGGGGCGCGAGTTATAGTTAGCTGAACTAACTATAACGTGGGAATTTCTATGGTTTTGTACGAGTGAAATGTCCAACTAACTATAACTGTCCCTAAAACCTATGGTTTTTTTCAATGAATATATATATATATATATATATATATTCACTGAAAAAACCATAGGTTTCAGGGGCGTTATAGTTAGTTGGACATTTCACTCGTACAAAACCATAGAAATTCCCCGTTATAGTTAGTTCAGCTAACTATAACTCGCGCGCCCACAATGCACTGCTGATGACGTCACATATTACATCACTCATGACATGGTCAGTGACATCACTCATGACATCACTGATGACATCTCAAATGACATCACTGATGACATCACTGATGACATCATCCTTGTGATAGAGTGGCAGACCTCCTCTCACCCTAATATAACCTTTGATACACACACTCAAAAATACAAACTAACATTTTCAAAACAATGGACATACCAATACCAGTTACAACACACCTATTCAGTAATTCCAAGATCTACACACACATCCACTCATTCACCAACAGTCCCTATACAGTCACTCATACATGTACTCACTCATCATATGTACTCATACACCTATACATCCTGTTACACACCGCCACTCATCCATAGAGTTACTCACACACATAGTCACACATGCAAACAAAGTATCAAACATCCATTTACTTGCATATACAGTTATACACACACTACCACACTTACTTCTACAGAAACTTACACATACTTACTCTCTTAAACAATCACTTATAGAAACACCTACTTATTTGTACAGGAACTCTTCCAATCTCTCACTCTCACATATACTCACTTATATACACCAATACTCACATATACTAGTTTAAAACATATGTAGTTACTCATAAAGACACTATTGAGACAGTCATTCACTCACTAACACACCCATACACATACTCATCCACCTATACAGTCCTGCACACATGCTGTCTTCAACACATACAAACAGTGAGTCACTCATTCATGCATCTATGCACTAAGTAATACCCCCCACCGAACCATACAGACACTCAGACACTCATACTGATACTCAAAAAACCAACTAATAACCCATATAGACACTCATGTAGCTACTCACCAACCCATGCAGCCACTTATACACAAAGTGAGAGACTGATACAGATATTTTCATATTTAAACATTACTCACTAACCCATGTATTCACTAAGATACACTTAGTCAGTTATACAATCAATTTTACAAAACAAAATCATCCATTTAGACACTTATATACCCATTTATTCTTCCATCGACCTTGAGATATACATATATAAAACATATTTAATTTTCAGAAAAACACACATTCACTGGATGATGTCATCAGTGATGTCATCAGTGATGTCATTTGAGATGTCATCAGTGATGTCATGAGTGATGTCACTGACCATGTCATGAGTGATGTAATATGTGACGTCATCAGCAGTGCATTGCGGGCGCGCGAGTTATAGTTAGCTGAACTAACTATAACGGGGGAATTTCTATGGTTTTGTACGAGTGAAATGTCCAACTAACTATAACGCCCCTGAAACCTATGGTTTTTTCAGTGAATTTCTAAGGTTTTTTAAATGCTAATTTCTAACTATAACGTGCCTGAAACCTATGGTTTTTTCAGTGAATTTCTAAGGTTTTTTAAATGCTAATTTCTAACTATAACGTGCCTGAAACCTATGGTTTTTTCAGTGAATATATATATATTTATTATACTATGTATACATGTGAAAATGTCTCGGTCCCCTGTTTGCCTCGGTGGCACGGAAAAAATGGGTGGAACTGACGTCAGCACGCCGACGAGGTTCTCTTATGGCTCCGATGACGTCATACGGTGTCGCGAGCGGAGCCGTGCTATTATGACGTCCTCGTTGACGTGGGAGAGCTAGGAAAGAATTTCCGTGGAATGCTGGTGCAGGGGATATTCACCTAAGTGTTCAGGCTAGTCCTTTGGGAGCAACTGTTTATGTTGCCACTCCAGAAACCGAAACCAGTGATCCGAGGGCAGAGGCCCTGCAGATGGCACACGAGGTGGGGTGCCCAGTCGTGTGCACCGGCGGGGCAGCGAAGTGACAAGCACCACAACCCACAAAAAAGGTAACGAGGGCACTGAATAACACAGGATCTTCTCTTTGTATCTGGCAGGAACAACGAAGTTAAAATGCCCTAGTACCAAAATGTAGAATTAGTGCTACAACGGTCTTCAAGAGGACCTGCGATGCCGCTTCTGCCTCCCGTACCCTGGAGGTGGCACATGGGTCACGCGGTACGGTCATACTGCGGTGGGACGCACACTCGTTGACCTCTCATGGCACTGCTCCACACTTCAGGGAGGACGCTTTCCATTAGCTATGTTTTCTGATGACATGTCGCGCCGGCCCCGTCCAACAACAGAACTCCTTTAGATCCAAACAGACTCTTCCACTCTCTCACCGGAAGTGAAACCAGGCCACGCGGACACTTTCACAATACAACAGCCGGGAATGCACTTTTCGGTAAAAAAAACACATTCCTTCCTCCTAATTAATCAAATAAACGTCTCACTGAAGAACAGGGGCCAGCTTCGATCGGTAAACAGCCGTTACAACGACTTTTTTACTTTGCGATACCATTACAACGCATGCATTACCACGCATGCGTTGTACATCACGAAGTCATTACTACGCATTTTTTTAGAACGCATGGTCATTTACCACGCATGCCTTTACAACAAATTTTGTTGTAAAGGTATGTATGGTAAATGACCATGCGTTCTAAAAAACATGTAGACGATCCATGTCGTTGTAAGGAAACAGAGGCTGTTCCGTTTCCTCACAACGACGTGCACCGCCCCTCAGAGACGACGTGAAGCAGGAACCACGAGGAGAGAGGAACCACGAGGAGTGAGAGGTAAGGGGGATTGGGCATGGGGTGGGGGTTTCTTTTCTAGGGTTTAGGGTAGTGCAGTGGTGTTTGGGTGGTGTAGGGGGTCGTGCTGGGGGTAGTGTTTTAGGGTTTAGGGTAGTGCAGTGGTGTTTGGGTAGTGTAGGGGGTCGTGCTGGGGGTAGTGTTTTAGGGTTTAGGGTAGTGCAGTAGTGTAGGGGGTCGTGCTGGGGGTAGTGTTTTAGGCTTTAGGGTAGTGCAGTGGTGTATGGGTAGTGTAGGGGGTCATGCTGGGTTAGTGTTTTAGGGTTTAGGGTAGTGCAGTGGTGTTTGAGTAGTGTAGGGGGTCATGCTGGTGGTAGTGTTTTAGGGTTTAGGGTAGTGCAGTGGTGTTTGTGTAGTGTAGGGGGTCATGCTGGGGGTAGTGTTTTATGGTTTAGGGTAGTGCAGTGGTGTTTGGGTAGTGTAGGGGGTCGTGCTGGGGGTAGTGTTTTAGGGTTTAGGGTAGTGCAGTGGTGTTTGTGTAGTGTAGGGGGTTGTGCTGGGGGTAGTGTTTTAGGGTTTATGTTAGTGCAGTGGTGTTTGGGTAGTGTAGGGGGTAGTGCTGGGGTAGTGTTTTAGGGTTTAGGGTAGTGCAGTGGTGTTTGTGTAGTGTAGGGGGTAGTGCTGGGGGTAGTGTTTTAAGGTTTAGGGTAGTGCAGTGGTGTTTGGGTAGTGTAGGGGTTCATGCTGGGGGTAGTGTTTTAGGGTTTAGGGTATGGCAGTGGTGTTTGGGTAGTGTAGGGGGTCGTGCTGGGGGTCGATTTAGGGTTTAGGGTAGTGCAGTGGTGTTTGTGTTGTGAGGGGGTCGTGCTGGGGGTAGTGTTTTAGGGTTTAGAGTAATGCAGTGGTGTTTGTATAGTGTAGGGGGGTTTAGGGTAGTGCAGTGGTGTTTGTGTAGTGTAGGGGGTCATGCTGGGGGTTGTGTTTTAGGGTTTAGGGTAGGGCAGTGGTGTTTGTGTAGTGTAGGGGGTAGTGTTTTAGGGTTTAGGGTAGTGCAGTGGTGTTTGTGTAGTGTAGGGGGTCATGCTGTGGGTAGTGTTTTAGGGTTTAGGGTAGTGCAGTTGTGTTTGTGTAGTGTACGGGGTCGTGTTTTAGGGTATAGGGTAGTGCAGTGGTGTTTGGGTAGTGTAGGGGGTCATGCTGGGGTTAGTGTTTTAGGGTTTAGGGTAGTGCAGTGGTGTTTGGGTAGTGTAGGGGGTCGTGCTGGGGGTAGTGTTTTAGGGTTTAGGGTAGTGCAGTGGTGTTTGTGTAGTGTGGGAGGTCATGCTGGGGGTAGATTTAGGGTTTAGTGTAGTGCAGTGGTGTTTAGGTAGTGTAGGGAGTCGTGCTGGGGGTAGTGTTTTAGGGTTTAGGGTAGTGCAGTGGTGTTTGGGTAGTGTAGGGGGTCGTGCTGGGGTAGTGTTTTAGGGTTTAGGGTAGTGCAGTGGTGTTTGTGTAGTGTAGGGGGTCATGCTGGGGGTAGTGTTTTAGGGTTTAGGGTAGTGCAATGGTGTTTGTGTAGTGTAGGGGGTAGTGTTTTAGGGTTTAGGGTAGTGCAGTGGTGTTTGTGTACTGTAGGGGGTCGTGCTGGGTTCTAGTGTTTTAGGGTTTAGGGTAGTGCAGTGGTATTTGTGTAGTGTAGGGGGTAGATTTAGGGTTTAGGGTAGTGCAGTGGTGTTTGGGTAGTGTAGGGGGTCGTGCTGGGGGTAGTGTTTTTGAGTTTAGGGTAGTGCAGTTGTGTTTGGGTAGTGAAGGGGTCGTGCTGGGGGTAGTGTTTTAGGGTTTAGGGTAGTGCAGTGGTGTTTGGGTAGTGTAGGGGTCAACCAACATGAATTTGTCCTTGTGTGATGTAACCAATGCTCATGTAAAGCACTCCAATACCTGACCAGTCTGCACTATATAAAACTGCAAAAAACAAAAAATAAAAAGTGTTTTGCACACTTCTGTCATTGGGCTATACGTGGGCTACCTCTGGGTGATATTTGTGCTACATTTGGGCTCTTTTTTCTCTGGTGGCCATCTTGGGAGACTTATTTGTTATGAAGTTTCCTAATTTCCTCATTTACTACAGTCTCCTCAGTAGGAAATGCTTTCAGTTTTTTACTTTGATTCCATCAAGAAGGCATTCAGATGTGTCACACATTTGCCATAAATTCAGAATGTTAGCACTCTAGTTGTTCATTAGATCACTGTAGTAAAGCTACTGCTCACCAAGGAGTTAACTGGAAGTCTACTGCTGGTATTGAAAGTGATTGTTTCAGTCTGCATGTCAGAATTTTCTAATGAAATAGAAGAGGATTTGAGATCTCACTTAAAACATGCCCTAAATTTTCTTTTTGCAGCACTAACCATAATTTCTATGGCAAAATGAACCCCCTCATTTTGTTCCTTTTTAAATTAAATGTTTTAAGTGTTACCAGTTTATTCCAATCAAGATGGCTTCAGGTGTGCCATACTTTTGTCATAAGTAAGGCTGTTAGCACTCTAGTTGTTCTTTAGAACACTCTGGGAAGCTGCAGTAGAACACAAAGGCATCAACTGACAGGCTGCTCCTGTTGAAATATAACAGGAAGATATTTGAGATCTCACTTAAAACATGTCCTAATTTTTCTTTCTACAGCACTAACCATAATTTCTATGGCAAAATGAACCCCCTCATTTTGTTCCTTTTTAAATTAAATGTTTTAAGTGTTACCAGTTTATTCCAATCAAGATGGCTTCAGGTGTGCCATACTTTTGTCATAAGTAAGACTGTTAGCGCTCTAGTTGTTCTTTAGAACACTCTGGGAAGCTGCAGTAGAACACAAAGGAATCAACTGACAGTCTCTGCCATTGTTGGATGTACATGTTTTACTGAGAATGTCAGACTTCATTCTCACATGACTGAGAAAGATAATGTGAATTTACAGAAAATATGCTCTCATTTTAGCTTCTGGAGCACCTTCCAAAACTGTATGGGACAAGCATGTGAAAATAGTTTTCTCTCAAACATGATTCATGATATCCCAGCAGAAGGTTTTTCACAGGGTAAAATCACCTTAGAACACACCACAATTCCTGAAATTAGTATGGTACCATCAACAAATGAATTCTAATGTAACTAAAGTCTGTTATCACCCTTTATAGTTCTCCTTTTGGTAACCCTCAAAATCTTCGATTCACTACAATGCATTTCAATGGGGTACTATCATTTATATTGGTCCCAAGATGGCTGCCAGCAATTCCAGGATGAAGTGCTGACAGCCAATCAGATCTCACGATGACATGTGTGGTTAGGCTCCGCCCAGATATATATGTGTTTTTACTTTTGATTTTCTCAGCAACTACTGAACGGATTTACACCATTTAACAAAATGGGTTCTTTCTGAACCAAGAACTACCTCTTTGCCAAATTTGGTGTAATTCCGTTCAGCAGTTCGGGCTGTAGCCTTGCATAAAGTTTCCTATGGGAAATTGATTTTTTGACTCTTATTTTTTTAATTTCTCCGCAACTACCAAACGGATTTATACCATTTAACAAAAGGGTTCTTTCTGAACCAAGAACTACCTCTTTGCCACATTTTGTGTAATTCCGTTCAGCAGTTCGGGCTGTAGCCGTGGCTAAAGTTTCCTATGGGAAAATGAATGGGGAAAACACGTTTTGGGACCCCCTTTTTCTCGGCCCCCGCTGACGAATCACCCCGAAACTTTCAGGGTAGGAGCGGACCGGAGCGGGCCATAAAGTTTGAAAATTTCGCGAAGATTCGTCAACCGACGCAAGAGTTATTTCAAATAGAATGTTGCGGATTTCCTATGGAAAATAGGTCCTAACTATAACTATCTACTGGCGACCGCTCAGTAGATAATATATATATATATATATATATATATATATATATTATCTACTGGCGGTCGCCAGTAGATAGTTATAGTTACAACCTATTATCCATAGGAAATCCGCGACATTCTATTTGAAATAACTCTCTTGCCGGTTGACGTATCTTCGCAAAATTTTCAAACTTTGTGGCCCGCTCCGGTCCGCTCCTACCCTGAAAGTCTCGGGGGATTCGTCAAGCGGGGGCCGAGAAAAAGGGGTCCCAAACGCGTTTTCCCCATGCAATTTTCCATAGGAAACTTTAGACACGGCTACAGCCCGAACTGCTGAACGGAGATTACACCAAATTTGGCAAGAGGTAGTTCTTGGTTCAGAAAGAACCCTTTTGTTAAATGGTGTAAATCCGTTCAGTAGTTGCTGAGAAAATCAAAAGAAAAAAGATAGGTATATCTAGGGCCGCGGATCCTCCCGAGCACGAGCTTTATGTTAATTGGCTGTCAACACTCCAAATCAGGAAGTGTTGGCAGCCATTTTATCCTCGGTAGAACCGAGGGACAGAAACAAGTGCACAAAGCGCACAAAGGGAGCAGGGTAGAAACACCCTGACCCCCTAGGTCTGCTCAGGGGTCCCACAAGGACCCCCTGGGCAAAAAAATTTTTTTTTTTTTTTAAATCGGCAGGATGCGCTCAGGGAGCGCGAACCCTGCCGAAAAAAAAAATCGAAGCGCGGTCTCCGCGCTTCGATGTTAATTGGCCCCCGGGTGGGCCAAGTCCCGAGGGCATGCTGGGGGGTTAATTTTATGTGTGGGGGGCCTCTAAGGGCCCCCAGGCCCGAGGACCACCACCCCCGGGGCTTTATGGATAATGGTGCGGGAGGGCTCTGAGCCCTCCCGCAGCCCCGAGACCACCACCTCCCGGGGCTTCTTTTTATATTTAAAAACCTGTGTGGGGGCTCCAGCCCCCACACGCCCGAGACCACCACCTCCCGGGGCACTAAGAAAAATGAAAATGGGGGTCCGTTTTGGACCCCCAAGCCCGAGGGACCACCACCTCCCGGGGCTTTCTCAGATGTAGGGAGGGGGCCGCGCGGCCCCCATCCTGGAGCCCTTGATGGCCCTGGGGACCGCCACCCCCAGGGCCGGCTCCTGCAGTGTCCCGGGGTGCCTACCCCCGGGACACTGCTGTTTGCAATGACAGGACGGGAGCCTCGCGGCTCCGTCCTGTCATACAAACTGCTTGGATATTGGAAGAGAGAGCAGGAAACCTGCTCTCTCTTCCAATATCCAAAGCCGACTGCTTTCCACATGGGGAGCAGCATGTTAGCTGCTCCCCATGTGTAAAAGCAATGCCGGCTCCCGTAGGACACGGGGAGCCGGCGGGACTGTGGGGGTTTGGGGACCCCCACAGTTCCCAACGAGAGGCCAGGCCCGGGGGATGGGGTCCCCGGGGCCTAAAAATAGGAAAAAGGAAGGGAGGCCACGCGGCCCCCCTTCAGAAAGAAAAAAAAAAAAATGATCGGGCCCGCAGGCCCCGCCCCTTCCTTCACCACTCTGCAAACGCGCCCCTGGCGCGTTTGCAGAGAGAAAGCAATTCCCCTTGAATACTGGGGGTCCCTGGGGGCCAACTAGCCCACCAGGAACCTCCAGTATGCGCCAGGGGCTGCCTTGCAGAGAGGTGTACAGAGGCCACGCCCCTTTTTACACCTCTCTGCAACGCAACTCTGTGGCGCTTTTGGAGGAACATGGTGGGCTAGTTGGACTCCAGGGACCCTCAGGATTCAAGGGAGTTAATCCCCCGACTTAAAATGCGCCACGGGGTGCGTTTGCACAGTGGTGAAGGGAGGGGCGGGGCTTCAGGTGACATGTGTGCAAACAGGCCCCGTGGCGCGTTTTAAGATGGGGAATTAAATCCTCTTCAATCCTGAGGGTCCCTGAGGGCCAACTAGCCCAACAGGTACGTCCAGAAAGCGCCACAGAGCTGCGTTGCAGAGAGGTGTAAAAGGGTGTGGCCTCTGTACATGTCTCTGCAACGCAGCCCCTAGCGCATACTGGAGGTTCCTGGTGGGCTAGTTGGCCCGTAGGGACCCTCATGATTCAAGGGGACTTAATCCCCCAACTTAAAACGCGCCACGGGGCGCGTTTGCACAGATGCCACCTCAGGCCCCGCCTCCTCCCTTCACCATTGTGCAAATATTCCTCTAAAATCAGCCGAAATACGAATTCCGATTTACTCACCTGTTATCAGGAGAGACCTCAGTGCTGCATCTTTCAGCCCAGTACTGATCCTCAAAAGTAATTTTAACCGTACTTACCGGTAACTTGAATTTCCTTCATAGGCTAACATTGACTGGTTTCACTTGGAAATTCTTCTAAGTGTGGAGTTTTGGAACTTTAAAATATTCCTCTAAAATCAGCCGAACTACGAATTCCGATTTACTCACCTGTTATCAGGAGAGACCTCAGTGCTGCATCTTTCAGCCCAGTACTGATCCTCAAAAGTAATTTTAACCGTACTTACCAGTAACTTGAATTTCCTTCCATAGGATATCATTGCCTGCTTTTTGCTGAAAAAGTTTCTAAGTGTTGATTTTTGAAACATACAAATATTCCTCTAAAATCAGCCGAAATCCGAATTCTGATTTACTCACCTGTTATCAGGAGAGACCTCAGTGCTGCATCTTTCAGCCCAGTACTGGTCCTGAAAAGTAATTTTAACCGTACTTACCGGTAACTTGAATTTCCTTCATAGGCTAACATTGACTGGTTTCACTTGGAAATTCTTCTAAGTGTGGAGTTTTGGAACTTTAAAATATTCCTCTAAAATCAGCCGAAATACGAATTCCGATTTACTCACCTGTTATCAGGAGAGACCTCAGTGCTGCATCTTTCAGCCCAGTACTGATCCTCAAAAGTAATTTTAACCGTACTTACCGGTAACTTGAATTTCCTTCATAGGCTAACATTGACTGGTTTCACTTGGAAATTCTTCTAAGTGTGGAGTTTTGGAACTTTAAAATATTCCTCTAAAATCAGCCGAAATACGAATTCCGATTTACTCACCTGTTATCAGGAGAGAACCCAGTGCTGCATCTTTTAGCCCAGTACTGATCCTCAAAAGTAATTTTAACCGTACTTACCAGTAACTTGAATTTCCTTCCATAGGCTAACATTGACTGGTTTCACTTGGAAATTCTTCTAAGTGTGGAGTTTTGGAACTTTAAAATAGTCCTCTAAAATCAGCCGAAATACGAATTCCGATTTACTCACCTGTTATCAGGAGAGACCTCAGTGCTGCATCTTTCAGCCCAGTACTGATCCTCAAAAGTAATTTTAACCGTACTTACCAGTAACTTGAATTTCCTTCCATAGGAATCCATTGTCTGGTTTTCAGCAGAAAAGTTTCAAAGTGTCGATTTTCACAAACTACAAATATTCCTAAAAAATCGCCTGTATGACTTAAACGCATTCTTTCAACTGTTTACAGGAGATGCACCAGTGCTGGATCCAGGATCCAACACTGAGCTAAGAAAAAGTAACGATAACAGTTTTTAACTTCTAAGTGAATTTCCTTCCATAGGATTACATTGGTGATTCTATGAGAAAAAGTTTCTAAGTGTGAACTTTTAAAGTACAATAATATTCCTTAAAAATCACGACTGTAACCAAAACGCTTTTACTCAACTGTTTACAGGAGATGTCCCAGGACTGAATCTAGGATCCAGTAATGTGGTTAGAAAAGTAATCCATAAAGTAACTAATTGCATTTAACTAGAAATTCACATTGAGCTGAATGTTGCATTGTGTTTGAAAATGTGTTGCCCATTGCAACAACTGTAACTACTGTACTTAAAAGTCTATTGCCTATGTGCAAAGTAATTAAACTAAAGTAATTCATTCTGAGAAAGTATTTTTTGTAATGTAATGTATAATGTAATTACAATGTAATTTAAAAAATAAAATATGTAAAAAGAAATTGTTTCTAAAAAATTTGGAAATCAGTATGAAAAAAATGTATATAACAATTAATACATTTAAAAATTGTCATTTACAAAACCTTTGAAATTCACTGAAAAAACTGTAGGTTTCAGACATGTTATAGTTACAAATTAGCATTTAAAAAACCTTTGAAATTCACTGAAAAAACCATAGGTTTCAGGGACGTTATAGTTACAAATTAGCATTTAAAAAACCTTTGAAATTCACTGAAAAAACCATAGGTTTTAGGGACAGTTATAGTTAGTTGGACATTGCACTCGTACAAAACCCGTGAAATTCCCCGTTATAGTTAGTCCAGCTAACTATAACTCGCGCCCCGCAATGCACTGCTGATGACGTCAAATATTACATCACTCATGACATGGTCAGTGACATCACTGATGACATCACTGATGACATCTCAAATGACATCACTGATGACATCATCCACGTGATAATCTGATGCACCTCCTCACACTCTAATATAACCTTTGATACACCCACTTTAAATTACAGACTGCCATTCGCAAAACCATAGACACTCCAACACCAATAACTACATACCCACTCACTGATTCTTAGGTCTACGCACACATCCACTCACTCACCCGTACAGTCACTCATACTTACGGTCACTCAGTACAGGACTATCATATGTACTCATACTCCTATATAGACACTCAAACACCGCCACTCATCCATAGAGGTACTCACACACCTAGTCAGTCATGCAAATAATTAAACACACTACCATTTACTCACCTATACAGTTATACACACACCAGCTCACTTACTCATACAAATAGTAGCACATTCTTACGCTCTTATACAATCACTGATACAAGCACACACTCATCCATACAGCCACTATCACAATCACTCACTCTCGCTTATAGCTATTTATATACTCCAACACACATATATACTGCCTTTCACATATGTAGTTACTCACACATGTACCACTGGGACATACATTCACTCACTAACACACTCTTACACACACTTACCCACCCATACAGTCTATCACAGTTGCACTCTTGAAACCATCCACCCAGTGAATCACCCACTCACACATCTATGCACAGAGTTGCACACACCCCTCCCACACAAACACTCAGGCACCCATACAGATACTCAGACAAGCATTCAATAACTCATATAGACACTCATGTAGCTATTCACAAACACATGCAGCCACTTACACAGCAACAGACAGACGGATACAGACATTCACCCAGTTTAGTCACTAACCCATGCATTCAGTAAGATACGTTAAATCACTCACTTATAGAGTCAGTCACGCACCTACTAAATCATCCATACAGACACTTACACACCCACTCATTCTTCAATACGTCTTTTCCTATATATATTAAAAATATTTAAACTTTACAGAAACACACAGTCACTGGATGATGTCATCAGTGATGTCATCAGTGATGTCATTTGAGATGTCATCAGTGATGTCATCAGTGATGTCACTGACCATGTCATGAGTGATGTAATATGTGACGTCATCAGCAGTGCATTGCGAGGCGCGAGTTATAGTTAGCTGAACTAACTATAACGGGGAATTTCTATGGTTTTGTACGAGTGAAATGTCCAACTAACTATAACTGTCCCTAAAACCTATGGTTTTTTCAGTGAATTTCAAAGGTTTTTTAAATGCTAATTTCTAACTATAACGTGTCTGAAACCTATGGTTTTTTCAGTGAATTTCAAAGGTTTTTTAAATGCTAATTTCTAACTATAACGTGCCTGAAACCTATGATTTTTTAAGTGAATTTCAAAGGTTTTTTAAATGCTAGTTTCTAACTATGCCTACAGAGGTAGGACATGTGAAGAAAGAAGAAAAAACGCACAGAAAGAAGCAAAAGATGTGCAGAAAGAACCAACAGAGGAGCAGAAAGAGGCCTTGTTGCAAAATCATCCTGTGCCCACAACTTTTTCAGATGGATACTGGTGGTATCTGACTCTGACTAACCAGAGCCAGTGCTATGCTAAAAGACACTTAGAATACAGTGAAAACACCTACATACACTAGGGAACACTATGCGTTGGGGTACACCTGTGATTAGCATGACCTCCTCTGCAAGTCCCTAGTACATAATAGGGCAGGGGGATTAAAACTACCTCTTAAAACGCGCTACAGGGCGCGTTTGCACAGTGGTGAAGGGAGGGGGCCTGAGGTGACATGTGTGCAAACGCGCCCTGTGGCGCGTTTTAAGTTGCGTGATTAAGTCCCCTTGAATCCTGAGGGTTCCTGGGGCCCAACTAGCCCCCAGGTACCTACAGTTAGGACCACAGAGCTGAGTTGCAGAGAGGCGTTCCGAGGCCACGCACCTTTTTCACCTCTCTGCAACGCAACTCTGTTGTGCTTACTGAAGGTACCTGGTGGGCTAGTTGGCCTCAGGGTCCCTCAGGATTCAAAGGAATTAATTCCCCAACTTAAAACGCACCACAGGGCGTGTTTGCGCACATGTCACCTGAGGCCCCGCCCCGTCCCTTCACCACTGTGCAAGCGCGCCCCGTGGAGCGTTTTGAGAGTTGGGGGATTAGGTCACCTTGAATCCTGAGGGACCCTGGGGCCCAACTAGCCCACCAGGTACTTCCAGTAAGCACCACAGGCCTGCGTTGCAACGCCTGTAACAAATTGTGCAGTTGTGTTTAGGTAGTGAAGAGGGTCGTGCTGGGGGTAGTGTTTTAGGGTTTAGGGTAGTGCAGTGGTGTTTGTGTAGTGTAGGGGGTCATGCTGGGGGTAGATTTAGGGTTTAGGGTAGTGCAGTGGTGTTTGGGTTGTGTAGGGAGTCGTGCTGGGGGAGTGTTTTAGGGTTTAGGGTAGTGCAGTGGTGTTTGGGTAGTGTAGGGGGTTGTGCTGGGGGTAGTGTTTTAGGGTTTAGGGTAGGGCAGTGGTGTTTGGGTAGTGTAGGGGGTCGTGATGGGGGAGTGATTTAGGGTAGTGCAGTGGTGTTTGGGTAGTGTAGGGGGTACTGCTGGGTGTAGTGTTTTAGGGTTTAGGGTAGTGCAATGGTGTTTGGGTAGTGTAGGGGTACTGCAGGGGGTAGTGTTTTAGGGTTTAGGGTAGTGCAGTGGTGTTTGGGTAGTGTAGGGGTACTGCTGGGGTAGTGTTTTAGGGTTTAGGGTAGTGCAGTGGTGTTTGGGTAGTGTAGGGGTTCGTGCTGGGGAAGTTTTTTAGGGTTTAGGGTAGTGCAGTGGTGTTTGTGTAGAGTAGGAGGTCGTGTTTTAGGGTTTAGGGTAGTGCAGTGGTCTTTGGGTAGTGTAGGGAGTCGTGCGGGGGGTAGTGTTTTAGGGTTTAGGGTAGTGCAGTGGTCTTTGGGTAGTGTACGGGGTCGTGCGGGGGTTAGTGTTTTAGGGATTAGGGTAGTGCATTGGTGTTTGGGTAGTGTAGGGGGTCATGCGGGGGTAGTGTTTTAGGGTTTAGGGCAGTGCAGTAGTGTTTGGGTAGTGTAGGGGGTCGTGCTGGGGGAGTGTTTTAGGGTTTAGGGCAGTGCAGTGGTGTTCGGATAGTGTAGGGGGTCGTGCTGGGGGAGTGTTTTAGGGTTTAGGGCAGTGCAATGGTGTTCGGGTAGTGTAGGGGTCATGCTGGGGGAGTATTTTAGGGTTTAGGGTAGTGCAGTGGTGTTCAGGTAGTGTAGGGGGTCGTGCTGGGGGTAGTGTTCTAGGGTTTAGGGCAGTGCAGTGGTGTTCGGGCAGTGTAGGGGGTCGTGCTGGGGGTGGTGTTTTAGGGTTTAGGGCAGTGCAGTGGTGTTCGGGCAGTGTAGGGGGTCGTGCTGGGGTGTTGTTTCAGGGTTTATGGCAGTGCAGTGGTGTTCGGGCAGTGTAGGGGGTCACGCAGGGGTGGTGTTTCAGGTTTTAGGGCAGTGTTGTGGTGTTCGGGCAGTGTAGGGGGTCGTGCTGGGGGTGGTGTTTCAGGGTTTGGGGCAGTGCAGTGGTGTTCGAGCAGTAAAGGGGTCATGCTGGGGGTGGTGTTTCAGGGTTTAGGGCAGTGCAGTGGTGTTCGGGCAGTGTAGGGGGCAGTGCAGGGGGTGGTGTTTCAGGGTTTAGGGCAGTGCAGTGGTGTTCGGGCAGTGTAGGGGGTCGTGCAGGGGTGGTGTTTCAGGGTTTAGGGCAGTGCAGTGGTGTTCGGGCAGTGTAGGGGGTCATGCTGGGGCTGGTGTTTCAGGGTTTAGGGCAGTGCAGTGGTGTTCGGGCAGTGTAGGGGGTCTTGCTGGGCTGGTGTTTCAGAGTCTAGGGCAGTGCAGTGGTGTTCGGGCAGTGTAGGGGGTCTTGCTGGGGCTGGTGTTTCAGGGTTTAGGGCAGTGCAGTGGTGTTCGGGCAGTGTAGGGGGTCGTGCTGGGGGTGGTGGTTCAGGGTTTAGGGCAGTGCAGTGGTGTTCGGGCAGTGTAGGGGGTCGTGCTGGGGCTAGTGTTTCAGGGTTTAGGGCAGAGCAATGGTGTTCAGGCAGTGTAGGGGGTTGTGCTGGAGGTGGTGTTTCAGGGTTTAGGGCAGTGAAGTGGTGTTTGGGGAGTGTAGGGGGTCTTGCTGGGGGTGGTGTTTCAGGGTTTAGGGCAGTGGTGTTCGGGCAGTGTAGGGGGTCGTGCTGGGGGTGGTGTTTCAGGGTTTAGGGCAGTGCAGTGGTGTTCGGGCAGTGTAGAGGGTCGTGCTGGGGGTGGTGTTTCAGGGTTTAGGGCAGTGCAGTGGTGTTCGGGCAGTGTAGGGTGTCGTGCAGGGGTGGTGTTTCAGGGTTTTGGGCAGTGCAGTGGTGTTTGGGCAGTGTAGGGGGTCGTGCAGGGGGTGGTGTTTCAGGGTTTAGTGCAGTGGTGTTCGGGCAGTGTAGGGGGTCGTGCTGGGGGTGGTGTTTCAGGGTTTAGGGCAGTGCAGTGGTGTTCTGGCAGTGTAGGGGATCATGCAGGGGGTGGTGTTTCAGGGTTTAGGGCAGTGCAGTGGTGTTTGGGCAGTGTAGGGGGTCGTGCTGGGGGTGGTGTTTCAGGGTTTAAGGCAGTGTAGTGGTGTTCGGGCAGTGTAGGGTGTCATGCTGATGGGTGGTGTTTCAGGGTTTAGGGCAGTGCAGTGGTGTTCGGGCAGTGTAGGGGGTCGTGCAGGGGGTGGTGTTTCAGGGTTTAGGGCAGTGCAGTGGTGTTTGGGCAGTGTAGGGGGTCGTGCAGGGGGTGGTGTTTCAGGGTTTAGGGCAGTGCAGTGGTGTTCGGCCAGTGTAGGTGGTCTTGCTGGGGGTGGTGTTTCAGGGTTTAGTGCAGTGGTGTTCGGGCAGTGTAGGGGGTCTTGCTGGGGGTGGTGTTTCAGAGTTTAGGGCAGTGCAGTGGTGTTCGTGCAGTGTAGGGGGTCGTGCTGGGGATGGTGTTTCAGGGTTTAGGGCAGTGCAGTGGTGTTCGGGCAGTGTAGGGGGTCGTGCTGATGCTGGTGTTTCACGGTTTAGGGCAGTGCAGTAGTGTTCGGGCAGTGTAGGGGGTCGTGCTGGGGCTGGTGTTTCAGGGTTTAGGGCAGTACAGTGGTGTTCGGGCAGTGTAGGGGGTCATGCTGGGGCTGGTGTTTCAGGGTTTAGGGCAGTGCAGTGGTGTTCGGGCAGTGTAGGGGGTTGTGCTGGGGCTGGTGTTTCAGTGTTTAGGGCAGTGCAGTGGTGCTCGGGCAGTGTAGCGGGTCGTGCTAGGGGTGGTGTTTCAGGGTTTAGGGTAGTGCAGTGGTGTTCGGGCAGTGTAGGGGGTCGTGCTGGGGCTGGTGTTTCAAGGGTTAGGGCAGTGCAGTGGTGTTCGGGCAGTGTAGGGGGTCATGCTGGGGCTGGTGTTTCAGGGTTTAGAGCAGTACAGTGGTGTTCGGGCAGTGTAGGGGGTCGTGCTGGGGCTGGTGTTTCAGGGTTTAGGGCAGTGCAGTGGTGCTCGGGCAGTGTAGGGGGTCGTGCTTGGGGTGGTGTTTCAGGGTTTAGGGTAGTGCAGTGGTGTTCGGGCAGTGTAGGGGGTCGTGCTGGGGCTGGTGTTTCAAGGTTTAGGGCAGTGCAGTAGTGTTCAGGCAGTGTAGGGGGTCGTGCAGGGGGTGGTGTTTCAGGGTTTAGGGCAGTGCAGTGGTGTTCGGGCAGTGTAGGGGGTCGTGCTGGGGATGGTGTTTCAGGGTTTAGGGCAGTGCAGTGGTGTTCGGGCAGTGTAGGGGGTCGTTCTGGGGGTGGTGTTTCAGGGTTTAGGGCAGTGCAGTGGTGTTCAGGCAGTGTAGGGGGTCCTGCGGGGGGTGGTGTTTCAGGGTTTAGGGCAGTGCAGTGGTGTTCGGGCAGTGTAGGGGGTCGTGCTGGGGTGGTGTTTCAGGGTTTAGGGCAGTGCAGTGGTGCTCGTGCAGTGTAGGGGGTCGTGCTAGGGGTGGTGTTTCAGGGTTTAGGGTAGTGCAGTGGTGTTCGGGCAGTGTAGGGGGTCGTGCTGGGGCTGGTGTTTCAAGGTTTAGGGCAGTGCAGTGGTGTTCGGGCAGTGTAGGGGGTCGTGGTGGGGCTGGTGTTTCAGGGTTTTGGACAGAGCAGTGGTGTTTGGGCAGTGTAGGGGGTCGTGCTGGGGGTGGTGTTTCGGGGTTTATGGCAGTGCAGTGGTGTTCGGGCAGTGTAGGGGGTCATGCTGGGGTGGTGTTTCAGGGTTTATGGCTGTGGTGTTAGGGCAGTGTAGGGGGTCTTGCTGGGGGTGATGTTTCAGTGTTTAGGGCAGTGCAGTGGTGTTCGGGCACTGTAGGGGGTCTTGCTGGGGGTAGTGTTTCAGGGTTTAGGGCAGTGCATTGGTGTTCGGGCAGTGTAGGGGGTTGTGCTGGGGGTGGTGTTTCAGGGTTTAGGGCAGTGCAGTGGTGTTCGGGCAGTGTAGGGGGTCGTGAAGGGGTGGTGTTTCAGGGTTTAGGGCAGTGCAGTGGTGTTCGGGCAGTGTAGGGGGTCATGCTAGGGGTGGTGTTTCAGGGTTTAGGGCAGTGCAGTGGTGTTCGGGCAGTGTAGGGAGTCGTGCTGGGGGTAGTGTTTTAGGGTTTAGGGTAGTGCAGTGGTGCTTGTTTAGTGTAGGGGGTCGTGCTGGGGGTAGTGTTTTAGGGTTTAGGGTAGTGCAGTGGTGTTTGTGTAGTGTAGGGGGCCATGTTTTAGGGTAATGCAGTGGTCTTTGGGTAGTGTAGGGGGTCGTGCTGGGGGTAGTGTTTTAGGATTTAGGTTAGTGCAGTGGTCTTTGGGTAGTGTAGGGGGTCGTGCTGGGGGTAGTGTTTTATGGTTTAGGGTAGTGCAATGGTGTTTGTGTAGTGTAGGGGTCGTGCTGGGGTAGTGTTTTAGGGTTTAGGGTAATGCAGTGGTACTTGTGTAGTGTAGGGGGTCGTGCTGGGGGTAGTGTTTTAGGGTTTAGGGTAGTGCAGTGGTGTTTGTGTAGTATAGGGGTCATGTTTTAGGGTAGTGCAGTGGTGTTTGGGTAGTGTAGGGGGTCGTGCTGGGGGTAGTGTTTTAGGATTTAGGTTAGTGCAGTGGTGTTTGGGTAGTGTAGGGGGTCGTGCTGGGGGTAGTGTTTTAGGGTTTAGGGTAGTGCAGTGGTGTTTGTGTAGTGTAGGGGGTCATGCTGGGGGTAGTGTTTTAGGGTTTAGGATAGTGCAGTGGTGCTTGTGTAGTGTAGGGGGTCGTGCTGGGGATAGTGTTTTAGGGTTTAGGGTAGTGCAGTGGTGTTTTTGTAGTGTAGGGGGTCATGTTTTAAGATGCAACGCTCCAATACCTGACCAGTCTGCACTACATAAAACTACAAAAAAACTAAAAATAAAAAGTGTTTTGCACACTTTTGTCATTGGGCTATATGTGGGCTACATCTGGGTAATATTTGTGCTACATTTGGGCTCTTTTTTCACTGGTGGCCATCTTGGAAGACCTCTTTGTTATGAAGTTTCCTAATTTCCTCATTTACTGCAGTGTCCTCAGTAGGAAATGCTTTCAGTTTTTTACTTTGATTCCATCAAGAAGGCATTCAGATGTGTCTCACATTTGCCATAAATTCAGAATGTTAGCACTCTAGTTGCTCATTAGATCACTGTAGTAAAGCTACTGCTCACCAGGGAGTTAACTGGAAGTCTGCTGCTGGTATTGAAAGTGATTGTTTCAGTCTGCATGTCAGAATTTTCTAATGAAATAGAAAAGGATTTGAGATCTCACTTAATACATGCCCTAATGTTTCTTTCTGCAGCACTACCCATAATTTCTATTTCAAAAAGAACCCCCTCATTTTGTTCCTTTTTAAATTAAATGTTTTAAGTGTTACCAGTTTATTCCAATCAAGATGGCTTCAGGTGTGCCATACTTTTGTCATAAGTAAGGCTGTTAGCACTCTAGTTGTTCTTTAGAACACTCTGGGAAGCTGCAGTAGAACACAAAGGCATCAACTGACAGGCTGCTCCTGTTGAAATATAACAGGAAGATATTTGAGATCTCACTTAAAACATGTCCTAATTTTTCTTTCTACAGCACTAACCATAATTTCTATGGCAAAATGAACCCCCTCATTTTGTTCCTTTTTAAATTAAATGTTTTAAGTGTTACCAGTTTATTCCAATCAAGATGGCTTCAGGTGTGCCATACTTTTGTCATAAGTAAGAATGTTAGCTCTCTAGTTGTTCTTTAGAACACTCTGGGAAGCTGCAGTAGAACACAAAGGCATCAACTGACCTTTTCAACAGCTCCTGTTGAAATATAACAGGAAGATATTTGAGATCTCACTTAAAACATGTCCTAATTTTTCTTTCTACAGCACTAACCATAATTTCTATGACAAAATGAACCCCATCATTTTGTTCCTTTTTAAATTAAATGTTTTAAGTGTTACCAGTTTATTCCAATCAAGATGGCTTCAGGTGTGCCATACTTTTGTCATAAGTAAGGCTGTTAGCACTCTAGTTGTTCTTTAGAACACTCTGGGAAGCTGCAGTAGAACACAAAGGAATCAACTGACAGTCTCTGCCCTTGTTGGATGTACATGTTTTACTGAGAATGTCAGAATGTCAGACTTCATTCTCACATGACTGAGAAAGATAATGTGAATTTACAGAAAATATGCTCTCATTTTAGCTTCTGGAGCACCTTCCAAAACTGTATGGGACAAGCATGTGAAAATAGTTTTCTCTCAAACATGATTCATGATATCCCAGCAGAAGGTTTTTCACAGGGTAAAATCACCTTAGAACACACCACAATTCCTGAAATTAGTATGGTACCATCAACAAATGAATTCTAATGTAACTAAAGTCTGTTATCACCCTTTATAGTTCTCCTTTTGGTAACCCTCAAAATCTTCGATTCACTACAATGCATTTCAATGGGGTACTATCATTTATATTGGTCCCAAGATGGCTGCCAGCAATTCCAGGATGAAGTGCTGACAGCCAATCAGCCAATCAGATCTCACGATGACATGTGTGGTTAGGCTTCGCCCAGATATATATGTGATTTTACTTTTGATTTTCTCAGGAACTACTGAACGGATTTACACCATTTAAGCAAAAGGCACGACACTGAACCAAGGGCTACCTCTTTGCCAAATTTGGTGTAATTCCGTTCAGCAGTTCGGGCTGTAGCTGTGACTAAAGGTTCCTATGGAAAAATGAATGGGGAAAACATGTTTTGGGACCCCCCTTTTTTCTCTGCCCCCGCTTGACGAATCCCCCCGAGACTTTCAGGATAGGAGCGGACCGGAGCGCCCCAACAAGTTGGAAACTTTCGCGAAGATTCGTCAACCGGCGTCAACGTTATTTCAAATAGAATGTTGCGGATTTCCTATGGAAAATAGGTCCTGACTATAACTATCTACTGGCGACCGCCAGTAGATAATATATATATATATATATATATATATATATATATATATATATATATATATATATATATATATATATACATATATATATATAATTTCACAATCCTCTCCTGACAGGAAAGGACAAACGGGTCGCACTCCCGTAGAATTTTGCAACTTAGATTTATTTTCTCCTTACATCAACCGGGAACACAGGCAACAAGATCTACGCGTTTCGGTATTACCCAATACCTTGTTCACGACCTCCAGTAACCACCACAGAGCTGCGTTGCAGAGAGGTGGTCCGAGGCCTCGCCCCTTTTTACACCACTCTGCAAATGCGGCTTCTGGTGCACTGCTGGTGGGGCGATTAGGTCCTCTTGTGTCCTGAGAACCTCAGGACACAAGTGGACTTCATCCTCCGAGCAGCAGTGTGCCAGAAGCCATGTTTGCAGAGTTGTGTAAAAAGGGGCGTGGCCTCAGACCACCTCTCTGCAATGCAGCTCTGCGGTGCTTACTGGAGGTACCTGGTGGGCTAGTTGGCCCCCAGGGACCCTCAGGATTCAAGGGGACTTAATCCCCCAAGTTACAACGCACTAGGGGGCGCGTTTGCACAGTGGTGCAGGGAGGGGGCGGGGCCTGATATAACAAGTGTCCAAACGCGCCCCCTGGTGCGTTGTAAATTGGGGGATTACGTCCCCTTCAATCTTGAGGCTCCCTGGGGGCCAACTAGCCCACCATGTACCTCCAGTAACCGCCACAGAGCTGGGTTGCAGAGAGGTGGTCCAAGGCCATGCCCCTTTTTACACCACTCTGCAAATGCGGCTTCTGCTGCACTGCTGGTGGGGCGATGAGGTCCTCTTGTGACCTGAGGACCTCAGGACACAAGTGGACTTCATCCTCCAAGCAGCAGTGCGCCAGAAGCCGCGTTTGCAGCGTGGTGTAAAAAGGGGCGTGGCCTCAGACCACCTCTCTGCAATCCAGCTGTGTGGCGCTTACTGGAGCTACCTGGTGGGCTAGTTGGCCCCCAGGGACCCTCAGTATTCAAGGGGAATTAATTCCCCAAATAACAACGCACCAGGGGGCGCGTTTGCGAAGTGGTGGAGAAAGGGGGCGTGGCCTTTCTCTACCTCTCAGCAATCCCACTGTGTGGGGCTTACTGTAGGTAAGAGGTAGGCTAGTTGGCCCCTAAAGGACCCTCAGCAGCGAATGGGACTTGAATCCCCATCCAAGAGCGCACCAGGGAGCGCGTTTGGAGAGTGGTGGGCAAAGGGGGCGTGGCCTGCTACGAGTACTTACCAATGCTGCTGTGTGGGACTTAATGAAGATAATAGGAGGGGTAGTTGGCCCCCAAGGATGTCCTTGGGGGCCAACTACTCCTCTTGTTACCTCCAGTAAGTCCCACACAGTAGGATTGCTAAGACGTCTTTGGAGGCCATGCCCCCTTTTCTCCACTATTCTGCAAACGCGCCTCGTGGCAGACTGCGGGATGGGGGATGAAGTCTAATTTACTCCTGAGGGAGTTTGGGGGCCAAGAAGCCCTCCTGGTACCTCCTGTATGTCCGACGCAGCAGAATTCCTGAGCGCTGGTCGGAGGACCAGCACCCTTTCTCCACCACTCTGCAAACGTGACTACTACTTAAAGAAGCGTCTTTCTGCACCTCTGACTTAGAGGTAGTTTTAATCCCCCTGCCCTATTATGTACTAGGGCCTTACAGAGGAGGTCATGCTAATCACAGGGGTACCCCAACGCATAGTGTTCCCTAGTGTATGTAGGTGTTTTCACTGTGTTCTAAGTGTCTTTTAGCATAGCACTGGCTCTAGACCTGGTTAGTCAGAGTCAGTTACCACCAGTACCCGTCAGCAAAAAGTTGGGGGCACAGGATGTCTTTGCAACAAGGCCTCTTTTTTTCTCCTCTGTTGGTTCTTTCTGCACAACTTTTGCTTCTTCCTGCACTTTTCTTCGTCTTTCTGGACTTCTATTGCCTCTTTCTGCATTTCTGTTGCGTCTTTCTGTGCCTTTGTTCCTCTTTCTTCACATGTCCTACCTCTGTAGGCATAGTTAGAAATTAGCATTTAAAAAACCTTTGAAATTCACTGAAAAAACCATAGGTTTCTGGGACGTTATAGTTAGAAATTAGCATTAAAAAACCTTTGAAATTCACTGAAAAAACCAAAGGTTTCAGGCACGTTATAGTTAGAAATTAGCATTTAAAAAACCTTAGAAATTCACTGAAAAAACCACAGGTTTCAGGGACGTTATAGTTAGTTGGACATTTCACTCGTACAAAACCAGTGAAATTCGGCAGTTATAGTTAGTTCAGCTAACTATAACTTGCGCCCTCAATGCACTGCTGATGACGTCACATATTACATCATTCATGACATGGTCAGTGACATCACTGATGACATCACTGATGACATCTCAAATGACATCACTGATGACATCAAGACATCATCCACGTGATAATCTGATGCACCTCCTCACACCCTTTGATACACCCACTCTAAAATACAGACTACCATTTTCAAAACTATAGACACACCAACACCAGTTACTACATACTCACTCACTGATTCCTAGGTCTACACACACATCCACTCATTCACCCATACAGTCACTCATACATGCAGTCACTCATCAATACAGCACTATCATATGCACTCATACACCTATATAGACACTCACACACCGCCACTCACCCATAGAGTTACTCACTCATCTAGTCAGTCATGTAAAGAATCAATCACACTCCCATTTACTCACCTATACAGTTATACACACACCACCTCACCTATTCATACAGATACTAACACATACTTACTCTCTTATACAATCACTGACACAAGCACACACTCATTCATACAGCCACTCTCACAATCACTCACTCTCACATATAGTCATTTATATACTCCAACACTCACATATACTGCCTTTCACATATGTAGTTACTCACACATATACCACTGAGACATCCATTCACTTACCAACACAGCATACGCACACTCACTCACTCATACAGCCCTTCACAGACACACTCTTGAACCCATACATCCAGTGAATCACCCACTCACACATCTATGCACAAAGTCACACACCACCCACCCTCCCACCCGCACAGACACTCAGGCACCCATACAAATACAAAAGCAACCAATCAATAACCCATATAGACACTCATGTAGCTACTCACCAACCCATGCAGCAGCTTACACAACAACAGACAGACTGATACAGACATTCACACAGTTTAGTCACTAACCCATGCATTCAGTAAGACACATTTAATCACTCACTTATACAGTCAGTCACGCACCTACTAAATCCTCCATCGAGACACTTATACACCCACTCATTCTTCAATACACCTTGGCATATATATAAAACATATTTAAACTTTATAGAAACACACAGTCACTGGATGATGTCATCAGTAATGTCATCAGTGATGTCATTTGAGATGTCATCAGTGATGTCACTGACCATGTCATGAATGATGTAATATGTGACGTCATCAGCAGTGCATTTTGGGGGCGCAAGTTATAGTTAGCTGAACTAACTATAATGGCCAAATTTCACTGGTTTTGTACGAGTGAAATGTCCAACCAACTATAACATCCCTGAAACCTGTGGTTATTCACTGAAAAAACCACAGGTTTCTGGGACATTATAGTTAGTTGGACATATCACTCATACAAAACCAGTGAAATTCGGCCGTTATAGTTAGTTCAGCTAACTATAACTTGCGCCCCAGTGAATATATATATTCACTGTGAAAACCAAAGGTTAAGATAACATTGTACTTAGGGGATTTTTCAGTGCAAACATTAACGCTTTTAATCCCGAAAAACACAGAAATTCACCAGTTATAGTTAGCAGCGCTATCTATAACTTGCGCCCCAGGCATGCACTGCTTATGACTTCACCTATGACATTATTCATGGCATGTTCTATGACATCATTGATGACATCACTGATGACATTACTGATGACCCTTGACCTTGCCAGGTAGGTCGCTCCCCCACCACACAGCTCCGCCTGTGCTGTCTGCCCGCTGCTCCTGTAGGTAAGATCGCCCTCCGCTTGTGGCCCCGGTGCCAGTTTTGTCTGCTTGTCTCCCCTTTTCCTTTCTGTGCCCCTCGCTGCCCCACTGTTGTTGTGCCCGTGATTTGCCTGCTCTCCCCCGTTTTTCCTTCTGTGCCCCTCGCTGCCCCACTGTTGTTTACCCGTGATTTGCCTGCTCTCCCCCGTTTTTTCCTTTCTGTGCCCCTCGCTGCCCCACTGTTGTTGTGCCCGTGATTTGCCTGCTCTCCCCCGTTTTTTCCTTTCTGTGCCCCTCGCTGCCCCACTGTTGTTGTGCCCGTGATTTGCCTGCTCTCCCCCGTTTTCCTTCTGTGCCCCTCGCTGCCCCACTGTTGTTGTGCCCGTGATTTGCCTGCTCTCCCCCGTTTTTCCTTCTGTGCCCCTCGCTGCCCCACTGTTGTTTACCCGTGATTTGCCTGCTCTCCCCCGTTTTTCCTTCTGTGCCCCTCGCTGCCCCACTGTTGTTTACCCGTGATTTGCCTGCTCTCCCCCGTTTTCCTTCTGTGCCCCTCGCTGCCCCACTGTTGTTGTGCCCGTGATTTGCCTGCTCTCCCCCTGTTTTTCCTTTCTGTGCCCCTCGCTGCCCCACTGTTGTTGTGCCCGTGATTTGCCTGCTCTCCCCCGTTTTTCCTTCTGTGCCCCTCGCTGCCCCACTGTTGTTGTGCCCGTGATTTGCCTGCTCTCCCCCCGTTTTTCCTTTCTGTGCCCCTCGCTGCCCCACTGTTGTTGTGCCCGTGATTTGCCTGCTCTCCCCCGTTTTTCCTTCTGTGCCCCTCGCTGCCCCACTGTTGTTGTGCCCGTGATTTGCCTGCTCTCCCCCCGTTTTTCCTTCTGTGCCCCTCGCTGCCCCACTGTTGTTTACCCGTGATTTGCCTGCTCTCCCCCCGTTTTTCCTTCTGTGCCCCTCGCTGCCCCACTGTTGTTTACCCGTGATTTGCCTGCTCTCCCCCGTTTTTCCTTTCTGTGCCCCTCGCTGCCCCACTGTTGTTGTGCCCGTGATTTGCCTGCTCTCCCCCGTTTTTCCTTTCTGTGCCCCTCGCTGCCCCACTGTTGTTGTGCCCGTGATTTGCCTGCTCTCCCCCGTTTTTCCTTCTGTGCCCCTCGCTGCCCCACTGTTGTTGTGCCCGTGATTTGCCTGCTCTCCCCCCGTTTTTCCTTTCTGTGCCCCTCGCTGCCCCACTGTTGTTGTGCCCGTGATTTGCCTGCTCTCCCCCATTTTCCTTCTGTGCCCCTCGCTGCCCCACTGTTGTTGTGCCCGTGATTTGCCTGCTCTCCCCCGTTTTTCCTTCTGTGCCCCTCGCTGCCCCACTGTTGTTTACCCGTGATTTGCCTGCTCTCCCCCCGTTTTTTCCTTTCTGTGCCCCTCGCTGCCCCACTGTTGTTGTGCCCGTGATTTGCCTGCTCTCCCCCATTTTTCCTTTCTGTGCCCCTCGCTGCCCCACTGTTGTTGTGCCCGTGATTTGCCTGCTCTCCCCCCGTTTTTCCTTCTGTGCCCCTCGCTGCCTATCGCCATTCCCGCCGCTGCGTCCCTGCGGCCCCGCCCCCCTGACTGCCCATTCGCTGCCCCTGCCTCCCGCCTCCCAGCTGCTCCTCCCTCCCACCTCCCCATAAATGGCGGCCGCTGCACGGTGAGGAGAGCGACCCTTGACCTTGCCAGGTAGGTCGCTCCCCCACCACACAGCTCCGCCTGTGCTGTCTGCCCGCTGCTCCTGTAGGTAAGATCGCCCTCCGCTTGTGGCCCCGGTGCCAGTTTTGTCTGCTTGTCTCCCCTTTTCCTTTCTGTGCCCCTCGCTGCCCCACTGTTGTTGTGCCCGTGATTTGCCTGCTCTCCCCCCGTTTTCCTTCTGTGCCCCTCGCTGCCCCACTGTTGTTTACCCGTGATTTGCCTGCTCTCCCCCGTTTTTTTCCTTTCTGTGCCCCTCGCTGCCCCACTGTTGTTGTGCCCGTGATTTGCCTGCTCTCCCCCCGTTTTTCCTTTCTGTGCCCCTCGCTGCCCCACTGTTGTTGTGCCCGTGATTTGCCTGCTCTCCCCCGTTTTTCCTTCTGTGCCCCTCGCTGCCCCACTGTTGTTGTGCCCGTGATTTGCCTGCTCTCCCCCGTTTTTCCTTCTGTGCCCCTCGCTGCCCCACTGTTGTTTACCCGTGATTTGCCTGCTCTCCCCCCGTTTTTCCTTCTGTGCCCCTCGCTGCCCCACTGTTGTTTACCCGTGATTTGCCTGCTCTCCCCCGTTTTTTTCCTTTCTGTGCCCCTCGCTGCCCCACTGTTGTTGTGCCCGTGATTTGCCTGCTCTCCCCCCGTTTTTCCTTTCTGTGCCCCTCGCTGCCCCACTGTTGTTGTGCCCGTGATTTGCCTGCTCTCCCCCGTTTTTCCTTCTGTGCCCCTCGCTGCCCCACTGTTGTTGTGCCCGTGATTTGCCTGCTCTCCCCCGTTTTTCCTTTCTGTGCCCCTCGCTGCCCCACTGTTGTTGTGCCCGTGATTTGCCTGCTCTCCCCCGTTTTTCCTTCTGTGCCCCTCGCTGCCCCACTGTTGTTGTGCCCGTGATTTGCCTGCTCTCCCCCGTTTTTCCTTCTGTGCCCCTCGCTGCCCCACTGTTGTTTACCCGTGATTTGCCTGCTCTCCCCCGTTTTTCCTTCTGTGCCCCTCGCTGCCCCACTGTTGTTTACCCGTGATTTGCCTGCTCTCCCCCCGTTTTTCCTTCTGTGCCCCTCGCTGCCCCACTGTTGTTGTGCCCGTGATTTGCCTGCTCTCCCCCGTTTTTCCTTTCTGTGCCCCTCGCTGCCCCACTGTTGTTGTGCCCGTGATTTGCCTGCTCTCCCCCGTTTTTCCTTCTGTGCCCCTCGCTGCCCCACTGTTGTTGTGCCCGTGATTTGCCTGCTCTCCCCCGTTTTTCCTTTCTGTGCCCCTCGCTGCCCCACTGTTGTTGTGCCCGTGATTTGCCTGCTCTCCCCCGTTTTTCCTTCTGTGCCCCTCGCTGCCCCACTGTTGTTGTGCCCGTGATTTGCCTGCTCTCCCCCCGTTTTTCCTTCTGTGCCCCTCGCTGCCCCACTGTTGTTTACCCGTGATTTGCCTGCTCTCCCCCGTTTTTCCTTCTGTGCCCCTCGCTGCCCCACTGTTGTTTACCCGTGATTTGCCTGCTCTCCCCCCGTTTTTCCTTTCTGTGCCCCTCGCTGCCCCACTGTTGTTGTGCCCGTGATTTGCCTGCTCTCCCCCGTTTTTCCTTTCTGTGCCCCTCGCTGCCCCACTGTTGTTGTGCCCGTGATTTGCCTGCTCTCCCCCGTTTTCCTTCTGTGCCCCTCGCTGCCTATCGCCATTCCCGCCGCTGCGTCCCTGCGGCCCCGCCCCCTGACTGCCCATTCGCTGCCCCTGCCTCCCGCCTCCCAGCTGCTCCTCCCTCCCACCTCCCCATAAATGGCGGCCGCTGCACGGCCGCGCAGCGGACGTGCGCAGCGGGCGCGCCGCTGGCGCGCCGAAGGCGCGCCTAAGGCAAGCCCGTCTGCGCCCGTCCGCGACTGGACCGCGCCCAGCGCCAGAACCCCTGGATCCCACCGATGCAACACCACTCGACGGACCTACGACGCCGCCACACTCACCGCACTCAATGCCGGCCGGAACCCTGCCTGCTACCGAGCCTCACCGAGACGCACCCACGGACCCTTCACCTGCCAAACCTGCCGATTCACCTGCCCCCTGACGTGCACCACCTCCGCCAAGTCGAGCAACAGCAGCAACCACCTGAAATGCATCCTGCTGAACACCCGCTCCATCCACAGGCACGCCGTGGAACTCTGGGACCTGCTCGACGCAACAGCACCGGACATCGCCTTCCTCACCGAAACCTGGATGAACGCCTCCTCAGCGCCTGACATCGCCATAGCCATCCCGGATGGATACAAGATCACCCGGAGGGACCGCGTCAACCAGACGGGAGGAGGCATCGCCATCGTACACAAGAACACCATCCGCATCTCGACTAACTCCGACGAGACCTTCACCGCCGCCGAACACCTACACTTCCAGATACACACGGACCCCAAGACCACCCTCCGAGGCACCCTCATCTACAGACCCCCGGGACCACGCACACTATTCAGCGAAGACATCGCAGACTTCATCAGCCCGCACGCCATGCCCTCCGCCGACTACATCCTCCTAGGGGACCTCAACTTCCACCTGGAGAACAACAACGACAGAAACACCACCGCCCTGCTGGACAACCTCGCCAACCTCGGACTCAAGCAACTGGTGAACACGCCCACCCACTACGCCGGCCACACGCTTGACCCGTCTTCTCGTCCAGCAAGCACATCTCCTTCAGCCACGCCACCGGACTCCACTGGACCGACCACAGCTGCGTCCACTTCAGCTTCAGAAAGACTGCGACCCACCACCACCCGCAACAGGCTCCCCGCCGGAGCTGGAGCAAGATCACCGCCGAGCAGCTCACCGCCTCCCTCAGCCAGAACACACCCACCGACACAACGGACCCAAACGAAGCAGCCAGCAACCTCGCCAAGTGGCTGACCGCCTGCGCCGACGACCTCGCACCACTAAAAACCCTCCCAGCAGACCCGGAAGCAAGAAAACCCCTTGGTTCACCAACGAACTCAAGGAATCCAAGAAGAACTGCCGCACTCTCGAGAAAACCTGGCGACTCGTCCAGACCACAGACAACAGGACCGCCCTCAAGCACGCCACCCGCAAACACCACCAGCTGATCCGTGCCACCAAGAAGTCGGCACTCAAAGAACGACTGGACAACAACGCCCATGACAGCAAGGAACTTTTCAGCATCGTCAAAGAGTTCTCCAACCCCAGCGCCGGAAACAACGACATCACCCCCTCGCAAGACCTCTGCAACTCACTCTCCGCGTTCTTCCACCGCAAGATCACCGACATACACAACAGCTTCGACGCACAAACAACGCACCCTACCGCCGAACCAATGCCCGCCACCACCACCCTCTGCAACTGGACCCCGATCAACACCGAAGACACCACCCGCACGATGAACTCCATCCACTCCGGATCACCAACCGACCCCTGCCCACACCACGTCTTCAACAAAGCCGACGCCACCATCGCACCCCATCTCCGGGACATCATCAACTCCTCCTTCCACACCGCCACCTTCCCGGAGAGCTGGAAGCACGCCGAGCTTACCGCCCTCCTGAAGAAACCAACGGCGGACCCCACCGACCTCAAGAACTACCGCCCCATCTCGCTCCTTCCGTTTCCGGCCAAAGTCATCGAGAAGACCGTCAACAGACAGCTTGCCGCCTTCCTCGAGACGAATGGATCCCTCGACCCCTCGCAGTCCGGGTTTCGGGCCAACCACAGCACCGAGACCGCCCTTATCGCAGCCACCGACGACATCAGAACCCTAACCGACAACGGGGAAACAGCTGCCCTCATCCTCCTGGACCTCTCCGCGGCGTTCGACACCGTCTGCCACCGCACCCTAGTGAAGCGCCTCAGCAACATCGGAATCCGAGAGAAAGCACTGGAATGGATCATCTCGTTCCTCGCCGGAAGAACCCAGAGAGTCCGCCTCTCCCCGTTCAGATCCGAAGCCACCGAAGTCATCTGCGGCGTTCCACAAGGATCCTCACTCAGCCCGACCCTCTTCAACGTCTACATGAGCCCCTCGCAGCCATCGCACGCCGACACAACCTCAACATCATCTCCTACGCCGACGACACCCAGCTGATCCTCTCCCTCACCAACGACCCCACCACCGCCAGAGCCAACCTGCACGACGGGATGAGAGACGTCGCCGACTGGATGAGGAACAGCCGCCTTAAACTGAACTCAGACAAGACGGAAGTCCTCATCCTGGGCTCATCACCCTCCGCCTGGGACGACTCCTGGTGGCCCCCGGCCCTGGGCACCGCACCCAAGCCAACGGACCACGCACGCAACCTGGGCTTTATCCTGGACTCCTCCCTATCGATGACCAGACAAGTCAACGCCGTCTCATCTTCATGCTTCAACACCCTGCGCATGCTCCGCAAGATCTTCAGATGGATCCCCACTGAAACCAGGAAGACCGTCACCCAGGCACTCGTCACCAGCCGACTGGACTATGGGAACACCCTCTACGCCGGAACCACAGCCAAACTTCAAAAGAGACTCCAGCGCATCCAGAACGCCTCCGCACGACTCATCCTGGACATCCCCCGACACAGCCACATCACCGTACACCTGAAAGACCTGCACTGGCTCCCCGTCAGCAAGAGAATCACGTTCAGACTCCTCACCCACGCACACAAGGCCCTCCACGACCTGGGCCCAAAGTACCTCAACGACCGCATGTCCTTCTACACGCCCACACGCCAGCTACGATCAACCAGCCACGCCCTCGCCACCGTACCACGCATCCGCAGAACCACCGCCGGAGGAAGATCCTTCTCCTACCTGGCGGCCAAGACCTGGAACTCCCTCCCCACTCACCTTCGGCGAACCCAGGACCATCTCGCCTTCAGGAAGCAGCTCAAGACCTGGCTGTTCGAGCAGTAACTTACCCCCTCCCCCAGCGCCTTGAGACCCTCCCGGGTGAGTAGCGCGCTCTATAAATGCCGTGATTGATTGATTGATTGATGACATCATCCAATGAGTGTGCTAGTTTGTTTTACAGTTTACATAATGGCGGGTAACTACCATATTACGTTTTCACAAAATGTTGTACAGCTTGGGTCTAGCTAATGGGTGTAAGTGTTTAAAAAATAGCATGTGCTCCTAATGCACCATAGCTGTGTAGAGGTATTAAACACGTTATAAGTGTTTGCATTCAAGAGCAACTCTGTGTGCAAGTGAGAGTTGACTTGTATTCATTATGCTTCACACAACATTTTGGTTCTGCAGAAAATGTTTCCAACAGGAGAAATATTCTACATAGTAGATATTACCTTTTGTAAGCAGCCTTGAGTTATTAGAGAGAATCATGTCAGCATGATATTTTATACTTAACATAGGAGAGTGTGTGCACCAGGTACTAACCTATGTGCATGTGCTTTTTTTCCTTCAGAAAAAGGGCTATCTGTGAAGTTTTCACCACAGTATGAACCAAGACATGACCAAGACATCACCGAATCCATCCACTGCAGCCCTGAACACGGACATGGAGCACCTCAGTGACAATGATTTTGAGACCATTAAATCCTTCCTGGCCTTTATGGTAACGCTGAAAGATGACATGTAGGGATGCTCCTATATGCTCCAAATAAAGTTTACTGTAATTCCGATGAGATGCTGGTGGCACCGGTCCTCCTGAAGGCAGAGATGGGGGCCACCCGGGAGGGTCCTGGTTGCTCAGCTATCGTATCTCTGGCCACCCGGCTGTTGCAAGTTGGAAATGAGTTGAGTCTGTTGTCCGCCCCTGTGGGATGATTCCCTGATTGTTTTCTTTGTTTGATGTTCACCTTCGGGCTATTTCATGGGTTGGATAGCACCATTTGGCCTGACTGGGAGGTCAAAGTGGGAGGCAGGGGGTCAGTTGGTATGTTGAGAATGTTTGTATTCCTTTGGCTGCATAAAGTTTACCTGTCCTTTCCTTCCCTAATCACTCAGACCTACATGTGTTTTATTCCTTATCTGGATGTCTCCTAGAAGCGTGCCAGGTATACATGTGCCCACCTTTTGACTGTGAAGAATCAGACTAAATGAGTGACCTGGAATATCCGTGGCCATAATGACTGGTGTAAGGTGCGGCATGTGCTAGCTTATCTGCAACCACATCAGATAGACATTTGCACGCTGCAAGAGTTGCATCTCACTGATGGTACAAGGATGCGCCAGTGAGCGAGCTGGATTGGAGAATGCCATATAGCTTATTACTACAACTACGCTCGGGGAGTAGCTATCCTCATTCGTAAAGGACTACCTTGGCACAAGCGCTGAGTCCTCTGTGATAAACAGGGTAGATATGTCTTACTCTCTGGAACACTGCATTGTCATCCAATCAGACTAATTTCAGTGTATTGCCCAAACATAGATGGTCCCTGCTTCTTTGAAGAGATATGGCGACTGGCGAGCATGATGGGGCCAGGGGCAATATTATAGGGAGGGGATTTCAATGTGGTCCTGGATCCCCAGGTGGACTGCTCTATAAATCTTGGTGACGTCACCCAAATGCAGCAGTGCAACTGCACTTGCTAATGACAGACAACAACCTTATTGACCTGTGGAGTGCACAACACACTGATGGCGTGGAAGGCACATGTATAGCCACTTCGCATAACACATGGTTGTGCATAGGCTACTGGCCGGCAACGCATGACTTAGAAGCATGGACCTCGAAGGTTTAGCATCTCCCATGGACGCTGCCTGCTTATGCTCTGGTGCTACTTGAGTTGTGCCCACCAGATTGTGCTATGCACGCTTTTGCTTGATGTCTTCCAGCTGGTGCTCTGCAGGATCAGGTGTTTCGAGAAGAAGTCCTATTTTCTATAGTGGACTATCTTTTTATTTAATTTTTTTTTCCAACTGAACAATTAGCACAGTACAGTTTTACACGGTACATCTACAATGATCGATCACCGACAGTAAGAAACATTTTCTTGGTTAACATAGCCACTTCCCCACCTCCCCTCTGAGTCCTATAAGCTTATAGTCGCCACCCGTATCTCCACCTTTCCGGTGTGTAGTCGTGATTGGGACCTGATAACAGTATTGTATAGCCACCCGGTGTATTATCAATGACAGTCCTCCCTTTGAGCCCACTATGGGAGTTCCCTGTGTTGTATGCATTATGGACTGTTGTGTATCATCCCTAATGTCCAATCCAAAATGTTTTCTCCATGGGTCCCAAATTATATGGAATTTTTTGGGGCATCCCCTGCTGCGATGCGTGGTGTGCTCGGCCGCCATATATAAATCCATTCCCCTCATCCATTCCTGTATGGTGGGTTTATCGGCCACCCGCCATCTCCTTGCTATGTCTCTTTGGGCTCTGGTGACGTCCACCTCACTTGGTATCCCCAGTATCACGAAACGTGGCTCCACGGGTAACGCCACCCCCAGGACCGCCCCCAGTAACTCAAGTACCTGCGTTCAATACGTTTGTAACTCAGGGCAAGCCCAGATTATGTGAAAGAAGTTGCTTTTAGCCGTGGTACAAGTCAGACAGAATGGAGAGTCTGCCCGCCCCATTCTATGCAGCCTATCTAGGTCGTAATATGTGCGGTGTAGTATCTTAAGTTGAATAAGACGAAGCCTCGCCTTTATGGCTACTTCCCTGGGGTGCATTAATGCCGCTTCCCAGTCTATATCCTCCATTGACCCCACCTCTCTCTCCCAGTGCGCTCGGAGCCCCACCAGCCCATCTGGGATATTGTTGTTGATAGTTTTATAGGTGAAGGAGACCGCCTTATGTGTTAATTCTTCTTGCAGGAGCCTGCCTTCTAGAGGAGCGTATTCCGGAAGTTGCTCACTTTGGATACCCTCCTTCTGCCAGGCATGGCGCAGGTGTGCATATTTGAGGAATTGGGAGTTGGTCATATCGTATTCCTGTTTGAGCTTTGCCCACGTTTTGAGCTCCCCTTTTTCAGTGATGCCTCCTATTGTGGAGATCCCCAGGAGATCCCAGGTCCCGAACCCTCTGAGCTTTTTAAGCTCCTTAAACCATTCCCCCTCCCAGAGCGGTGTGCTCCTCGGGACCCGACCTGTCCAGCCCATAGTCTTGGTCACCCTTGCCCATGCCGTCAGGGTCACTCGAGTCGCAGGTAGCAGGCGGGAGCTCCCCTTCCCTCCCTAAAGGTAGTATAAGTGTTTATGCGGCAGCATCTCTTCCCTCTCAAGGCAATACGTGGGATGGTCCCTATTTTTGTGTACCCATTCATTTATGGGTATCAAGTGGGATGCCTAATAATAAGCCTCTATATCTGGGAGTGCGATCCCTCCATTGTATGGGTTACTTTGTAGTGTCTTAAGCGCAATTCTAGGGTGCCCCCCTTCCATAATAATGTTCGAGTTTTGCTAGCTATTTCCGTAAAGGTACCTGTGGGAAGTGGGTGGTATGAGTTTTGAAGGGCATATAACAGTTGGGGCAGAGTAATCAATTTGAAAATGGCTGCCCGTCTGAGCAGGGTGAGGGGGAGGTCCCTCCACCTTTCAATGTCCAATTTGAAGTTATTTAGGATTGTCCCTAGGTTTTCCTTCCTGCACATCTCTGTGTGTGGAGTGACGAATATACCCAGGTATTTAAAGCCGTGTTGGACTACTCATAGTTCTCCGGGCAGGGGCCAGTCTGCTTGGAAATTATTCAGGCAGTAGAACGTCGACTTATTCCAATTAATTTTGTAACCCGAGTGGTGGCCGTATACAGTTATTGTTTCCAACAGGGCCGGTATAGTCGAGGCGGGATTAGAAATGTACAGTAAAATGTCATCGGCATATAAGGAAATCTTTTCCTCTTCAGTGTCTGCGGGTGTACTGCGGAATCCTCGGTTAGATGGATGGGACCTGATTGTGCAGGCCAAGTACTCAAGGGTCAGCGCAAAGAATAGGGGTTAGGGGGACAGCCCTGTCATGTCCCTCTCTCGATTGGGAAGGGTGCCGAGCCCGTACCATTAACGTGCACCGCGGCCATTGGTTGGTTATAGAGGAGTGCCACCAAGTTACAGAATTTTGGTTCAAACCCAAATTTAGCCAGTGCAGCATCTAAGAACAGCCAGTTCACGGCGTCAAATGCCTTTTCGGCATCCAATGATAAGAATGCCTGCGGGCTTGTCTTGTTTCTCACCTTCATAAGCCAATTATGGGTTCGCCAAAGATTGAGATGGGTGGAGCGGCCTGGCATAAATCCCGACTGGTCTTCATGAACCAGGGCTGTGACAACTCCAAGGAGTTGGGTCACCAAAATGGTGGCCAAAATCTTGACTTCCGAGTTAAGCAGCGATATGGGTCTATATGAGCCTCATTGATTGCGGGGTTTACCCTCTTTATGTATAACGACAATAGTGGCCATCCTGAGGTCCGACGGCAGGATACCCTCCTTATGAGAGTCCATGAAAAGCCTAAGTAGGTGGGGACTCAGGATGTTAGTGTAATGCCTGTAGAATTCTGCCAACAGTCCGTTGGTGCCAGGGGTCTTTCCAGGGCGAAGTTTGGCCACTGTGTCCTAGATTTCTGTCAAAGACAGGTCGTCCTCTACCCCCGAGCATCCTCTTCTCCTAGCACTGGGGCGGGATTGCCACCCAAGTAGTCCCTAATCTCATCATGTGATTTAGACGTCCAAGCCCGGTATAGGTCTCTATAATACTCCACGAACACTTTTGCTACTCCCTCATCCGTGGATTGGTTGGTTCCTTGGCGATCTATCACTTCTCTCACCCACCTGTCCTGGACCTCCCGTCTACTAATCCAGGCGAGGAGCTTCCCCGCCTTATCGCCCACTTCGTAGAGTCGATGCAGGGTCCCTAAATGCTGTTTTTTGGCACTGTCCATAGCCAGCTTCTTATATTCAAGCCGTAGGACGCTCAGCCTACGTGTCAGTTTGGGGTAATTTCTCTGGGCGGCTTGTGCTTCAAGCTCCCCTATTTTATGTTCCAACGCCACAAGACATTTGTCCTTCTCCTTCTTCTCCCAGGCTATATGGCTTTGGGCTCTATCCCACAGCACTGTCTTATATGCCTCCCAGACCGTCACCCCCAGAGTGGACCGAGTCTTTGTTTTCCTTAAAGTACACCTCAGTGTCCGCCCTAATCCCCTTTGCTATTTTGGCATTGCTCAGGTGCCATAGACTCAGTCTCCAATTGCAGGCTTTGTCTCGTTCTCTCAAACCCATCTCTACCAGGAGCGGGGAGTGGTCAGAGAGGCCTCTAGCAGTGTACTCTGCTCGTCCCACGTCGTGCAGTTCCCCTTTAGGAATGAATATATAGTCCAGCCTGGAGTGTGTGTCGTGTGCCCCGGAGTAAAAAGAGAACTGTCTGGTCTGTGGGTGTTTCTCCCTCCAAGCATCTATCAGGCCCATTGTTACAGAAAATGGTTTCAGAGGAGTAATTGGTATAGGTCTGTCTCCCCCGCTAGTGTGGTCCATTATTGGGTCCATAACATCATTGAAGTCGCCACCCACTATGTGTAACGCAGAGGGCGTCTCAATCAATATGTCAATTATCTTGGTCATGGTGGGCGCTTGTAATCTGGGTGGTGCGTAGACACAAAGCAATGTGATCTCGGTCCTTCCCCACAGTCCAGAAACTCCGACATATCTGCCCAGGGGATCCTGCCATATGCGTGTGGTTTGGAAAGGGATGGTTTTCCTGATCAGAATAGCGACCCGCCTTGCTCCGGATGAGAATCCTGAGTGTGCCAGGGCCTTATAGGCCCCGCGACCTATAAAACCACACTGTGTGCCCTTAAGGTGTGTTTCTTGAAGCATTGCGACATCTGGGTGGAGTCTCTTAATGAGCTGCGACACAGCCCTCTTTTAATCTTATCCCCCAACCGATTGCGCTTCTGATTCGGAAGATCCATAATTTTCTTCAGAATCCGTCTGGTGAGTAGAAGAGTCAGCCCTCTGGGCATTGTCAGGTTCGGATTGGAAGCGCGTGACTTTTCACTGATCTTGACGTCCCCTATCCTGTGTGTGTTTTCGGAGAGCATATGGGTTCCTTTACCCATTCTTTGCGGCCTGCTAATAGTTGTGCGAAGTCTTCGTCGGGGAGACCCCTCCCCGTCAAGTCTGTTCCGGGTCGTGCGGGCATCAAGTTGTGTTGCTCCCAGGGGCCGAAGCCCTGATCTCTCCTCCACCCATGCCCAGGCCTCCTCCGGGGTTTGGAAGAAGAAGGCTTTCCCCTGAAAGATAACCTTCAGTTTTGACGGGAACAGGAGCATGTATTGAAGTTGGAGGGACCGCAGTTTAGCCTTGACCGAGTCGAATGTTCGGCATTGTTTTTGAACTTCCCGGCTATAGTCTGGGAACGTCATGATCTTTAAGTTTTCATAGCGGATTTCCCCCTTGTGGTGCAATTCGCGGAGTATCATGTCTCTGTCCATGAAATTCAGTATTTTGGCAATGATGGGTCTAGGTGGGGCCCCTGGAGGGGGTTTGGCACTCAATGCGCGGTGCGCGCGTTCTATGATGGAGCATTGGGAGAACTGCCAGGCCGGTATGAGATCTGTCAACCAGGTTGTCAGGAATGCCGCTGCGTTTGTACCCTCCGCACCCTCCGGAAATCCCAACAAGCGGAGGTTATTCCTTCGAGCTCGGTTTTCCGCGTCATCAATTCTCCACAGCATGTCCAGAGCAGCACTATGCATGTCTCTCATCCCCTTTTGTAAGTCTTTAACGGCGTCTTCCACCTCCGATATTAGGGTCTTGGCCTCCGTTACTCTCTCAGACACCTTACGGAGGTATTGACGGAGCAGCGATACCTCCGATCCAACCTCACCAATCTTGTCTTCCAGGGCTTCTCTAGAGTTCTGTATGACTTGCAGGAGCAGTGCCGTCTACGTTGGAAGTTGTGCCACCTCTGCTGCCTCAGCCTGCGGCGGAAGCACTTTGGTATATTTGTCCATTTTCCCCTGCTTCGGGAGTTTCGGATCCTTGTCTTTGGCCATGACACTGTCCTATGTCCGTCTTAGCCGGGCTCGTGGTGGCCGCTCCGCGTGGCTTCATGTGGGAAGTCCGGGGGATTTTACTCCCTATCTCCCTAAAGGAAGACTACGACGTATAAGGGTGGTGGGGCCACCTGTCCTTCTCAATTCTGTACCTTGGGGTATGTCACCCCGTCAAGTATAGTCTCTAATGCCTCATGGGGTCTTTGGGGGTCCTGCGGTCTTCCTATGCTCCGTCGCAATCTTTGTGCCCTCAGCTATGGGCCTCACACCTCTCCCGGTTCCACTCAGGCCGCCTATCGCACCCAAACTCCCCAGAGGCCGTGTCCTGCCGGTGCCTCACCTGGGTATCATACAGTCCCGTGACCCCCTCCCCCACTCAGGCACCAGCCCTCAGCAAGACCGTATGTGGCAGGTCACGCGTGACCCATGTCGCCCGGTAGTCACAGGCGCTCTTTCAGTGTAAAGCTATCTATCAGGCGGGGACCACCTGCTGCCTCCCCAGTCACGGTGCTTGTTGAATTTTCCTCCGGCCGTCTAGCTCCCTGACGCCGGGCGCCTTATGGCGGGTAGCCCACGAGCTAGGTGACATGTGGCATCAGGCGCCCCAGCACACATAGCCAGTAATATGCTGCCTCATTGTCTTTTTCTCCCGGGGTACTGGCGCAGGGGCAGAGGGGTCACTCGCTCCCCTCCTCCTCTGAGTCAGCCCCGGCACTACCCAGGCTGCCAGTCCTGGCCCCTCCTTCCGGCTGTGTCCCCACTGTGTCACAATCTTCCCGGGGGGCGGATGCGTCATATTTCATCCGGCGGATCTTGCACCTGTGGCCAGACGTGGCTATGCGGCCCCGGGACTCTGCCACTCACCTCGGCGCTGCAGCTGGGGCCTCACAGATCTTTCAGCATGGAGCACATGGGCTCTTCTAGCACGCACAATCCACACCCCGCGGCGCCTCAGTTGTCTTCCACCTGGAGTGGGCGTGTGACTGGGGGGAAATCCGTCTCTCCCCACCTCTCTCGGCCTTTCCGGTACTCGCTGAACTCTGCAGTCTCCTCCAACAAGGCCGCACCGACCCCAGGGCGCGGCCGGGTAGCACAGGCTGTTTCGTCGGAGCGATCTCTCTTAACACCCGTTGCTTTGTCAGTGGAGTGGGGCCACCTCACCTCTTCTGCTTGGCCCCTCTCCAGGCTCCGCGCGGCCAGGTCCCTCTGAATCACCCTCTGTCCCTCCTCAGCGCTTCAGAGAGGCTCCGGAGCTCGTTCGTTATGGCGGGCCACCTTTTTGACTCTTCCGTCCTTGAACGGCCACTCGGACAGGATCGCCTCTACTTGGCGTTCTGGGCACTTGGCAGGCTTCCACCGATCGCCGGTGTGGCCGACCCGTCAAGGGGGCCGTTTGAAGCTATAAAAAGTGTAGAGGATACTACAGGATTTAGCGCAGATTTAGGGCTCCGGCGGCAGCTTGTCCTCAGAACGTCTTACTCGGCCATGAGCTAGGCCACGCCCCCCTATAGTGGACTATCTTAAGCAAAACAAAGGGTCTGTTGAAGAGATTGTTCATGTAATTAACTCCCTGCCAAGGGATAAGGCTCCCAGGTTGGATAGCCTTACTGTAGCCTTTTATAAGGAGTACGTCGGACTCCTTGCTCCACCTCTCCTTGAGCTATAAGAGGAATACCTTGCAGTGGGTTTCCTTCCCCCCTCGTTGCGTGAAGCACTGATTGTTACAATACTCAAGCCAGACGAAAATCCCCACTGGCGATAGATATATTGCCCTCTATACATGATTAATGTGAATAATAAAATCCTTGCAAAACTGATTGCCGCGCGCTTGCTACCGTTTCTGCAGCATCACGCTCCCAGACCAGTCGAGGTTTGTGCCTGGAAGATCGACAGTGTATACTTTGCATACCTTTTTTGCTCTGGTACAGACTATTGATCTTGCTCTCCGCACAGCTGTTGTGTTTTTGGATGCCACTGAGGCATTCGATTAATTAGACTGGCCTTATTTGTTTGCATTGCTGTCATGCCTTGGAATGAGCTCCAGATTTATTAAACTAATTGGCTTGCTGTACACCCAACCTGTCGCCTGCTTACGCGTCAATGGTAAAATATCCCCTCCCTCCCCAGTGTCCAGGGGCACCGGACAAGGGTGTCCACTATCCCCTATATTGTTTGCCATCGCTATGGAACCCCTGGCAGTGCGGCTTCAACAGCACCACTCCCACAGGGATCTGGTCTTTACACCTCACTGCATTTTGGTGTCTATGTATGTGGATGATGCCACCTTGTATGTTAGAAACCCGCAAGATATCTTGGACCCATTGATACATGCATTTACCAGATTCTGTGGTTTATCTGGTATTAATATTAATTGGGCCAAGTTGATTCTGTTCCGCTTGACAGATGTTACTGAGGAGTTTGTCTCGGATTTTCCACTTTCCTGGGTAAGGGAGCCGGTGCGCTATCTGAGTATTTGGCTAAGTAGAAACCTTGATGACTTGTGGAGAGCAAATTATGGGTGCTTATTGGCATGGCTGGAGGAGCCAGTGGAGGGCTGGATGAAACTTTCACTATCATTGACTGGGCGACTAGCCATCGCTAAGATGGTGGTCCTCTCTAAAATCCTTTGTCTGTTCCACAATCTGCCTCTCCTGCTGCCACTTAATTTCCGCAAATGGCTCCAATTGCACCTGGTGACGCTTGCATGGGCGGGTAGACAACCTTGTATTCTGTGGGAGATAATAATGATCCCCTTCAAGCAAGGGGGATTGGGAGCCCCAGATATGGACTGGTATTATTTCTGTGCCCTGGTGCAGTTTGTGCTCTTTTGGCTTTTTCCCAAGCAATTTATGGCACATACAGCACAGGAATGTGACCATGTCGCACTGTGTCTCCCACAGATGGTGCTGTACTTACCCCCAGATGATTGAGGGCACAAGTAGACACCGTAGTTTGCATGATCTGGGCATGGAATGATCTTAGGCAGTGTGCCTGAGTGGAATCTCTTTTCGCTCCATCAGTACCGCTCATAGGTCATTTTTCCCTTCCAATGACGCTTGACGCTGGCACCTGTGCCCGACTAAGCTCATTGCAGCTGACTTCTTTGGGAGCAATATACCCAAACGGTTCCTTTGTTACACCACAGCAAGCTCTCCAAGGCCCTGAAGTGTCCTTCTTAGACTTGTTCACGTATTATCAGCTGCGGTCTGGAGCCTGGAAATGCTTCCTTTCTGGCAGCCCCTCCTGCAGTCCCTGTGCTAGAAATTATCCTTATATCTCCCTCCCCTTGCAAGCTCCTAAGAAGAGTCTATTCTGGCATGCAGGAGACTGTGCCGATTTGGATCCCCCACACTCGCAGTGCATGGGAGGCAGATCTGGGGGCCCCCTTTACTGATGACCAGTGGAGATACTGCTGTGTCCAATCTCAGGCATTGTAGCCCAGCTACAGGCTCTGTCTGGTGCATTTCAAGTATTTAAATAGATTACATCACACTCCGGATAAGTTTTTTTGTATGAGGCTAATTGAGGATGTGCGATGTATATGCTGCACTTACCCTAGCGTCAACTTAATTAATCTGGCATGGGATTGTCCGGCAGTGCAGGGCTTTTGGCTTGAGATATTTTAAGCTATGGATGATATTACTGGGCATGCGACAGAGCGCTCGCCGAAGGTTGCGCTTCTGTGGTATGAAAAAGATGTGGCAGATGGCAATGTCCTGGGGAATGCCTCTGATGCCACGCAGGACTGGATGGCTTCAAGATGTGACCTATTGCCAGGAACAACTAACTGCACACTAAGAGCTGATGCCACTGCGATCCTGCCCCTAAGATATTTGGTCCCCCTTGGAGCATTACTTTAGCGCTGCGGCTGCCGGGAACTGCACCTTGGCCGGAGGCCCATTCCTCTCTGACTCAGGGAGCTTAAGGTCTTAGATGTAAGCGCGCTGATTACCCCTGCTGACAAGAGTACTGGTGCACCGAGTGGAGATGCTCTACTGGCTGAATACGTAGATGCTTCCCTTCTGAGTGGTTTCCCCCTTTTTACCCTTCCTGTCCCACTTCCCTGTTTTTATGAGACTCAAGCACTAAAGCTGGTGATGTTATTGCTTTGACCTGCTGCTTTGTGCATCTGGCAATTACGTATAACTGTACTTGTTCTTGTTGTTACTGTATGCAAGCCTCAATAAACAGAAATTTAAATAAAACTTCGGGGCATATTAGCAAGACCCACGTTAAAATTATCGCCGTTTTAGCGGCAGGAAACTGCCGCTAAAACGGCGATAATGGGCTTGCTAATATGCGTTATAAAATTCAATAGAAGCCCAGGTTAGATGTGCAGGACATCTAACCTGGGCTTCTATTGGAATTCCATAACGCATATTAGCAAGCCCATTATCGACGTTTTAGCAGCAGTTTCCTGCCGCTAAAACGGCGATAATTTTAACGTGGGTCTTGCTAATATGCCCTAGATTTCTTAATGTAGGTTCAGTGTCTGTCAGGGGTTTGTTACAGATAAAACCTGTCCAGAGTAGGGCATTTGTTTTGGAATTGGCATTCACTATTTTGGCTTTCTCTGAACAGTTGTATACAGATTGAACACCGTACTCAATGAAGGTTTCCTGTATACCTGTGGTTGATTGTTAATGTGTACTATCCTATGTGTAAAGCCATAGCAATTTATACAGCAATGTGCAGGATAACCAAGCTTGGATGATGTCATCAGTGATGTCATCAATTATGTAATTTGAGATGTCATCATTGATGTCATAAATGATGTTATAGAACGTCATGGGTGATTTCATATGTGAGGTCATAAACAGTGCATGGTGGGGGCAAGTTATAGTTAGCGCTGCTAACTATAACTAGTGATTTTCTGTGTTTATTTTGTTCAAAGTGTTAATGTTGACATTGACACATTCACCTAACTATAACATTTTTTCCAGTGAATTTCTAAGGTTCTTTTTAATTGAAAACACATATTTTTATTACATCTAATTTCTTCAACCATATAATAAAAATGGTAACTATTGGTTGAGCCTTGACCCTTTTTCTCTACTTCTCCCCATTAGGGTCTCGTCAGACTCTCCTGGATCATAAAACACCTCTTGGCAGGTTCAGTAATTTTCCCTCAGGGTGCTGAGACAGAATATCGAGTTGGAAATGTCGACTTACACAAATATCGAGTTGGAAATATCGTGAATCAGAAATATCGACAGCAAGAATATCGTGGTCAAGAATATTGAATTTAAGGTAAGAAATATCGTTTTTAAAAATATAGAAGTCATTAATAATTTTTGCAAAAATATACATGTTTAAAATATCGATTTTTTAATTAGTGTTATATATTTTAGTTTATATTTTAAATGTACATGATGTATGTTTTTTTGTATAAGTATTGTTTATGTTTTTTAATATATGTGTTACATTTTTAGTAGCTATGAATTTAATTTTAATTAAATTTTGCATGTTTTTAGTTCCGTAGCGAGCTGTGGGTTTATAGGGGAATAGGATGGGAAGTAATTTAATTTTAATAAATTAATGATTATTTTATATTTATTTCATTTAGATTTTATAGCGTTAATTGTGGGAAGTGATTTATTTGTAATTGATTATTAATTGGTTGTTAATTAATATTAATTAATTAATTGATAATTAATTATGGTAATTGTGTAATTTATTTAGGTGTGGGTTGTGGGGTTTATAGGGATAAAGGGTGGGAAGTAATTTATTTTTGATTAATTAATAATTAGTTCTTAATTAATATTAATTAATTGATAGAAAATTAATTACGGAAATTGTGTAATGAATTTTAGGTGCGGGTTGTGGGGTTTATAGAGGTAAAGGGTGGTAAGTAATTTATGTTTATTTAATTATTAATTAGTTGTTAATTAATATTAATTAATTAATTGAAAATTAAATATGGAATTTGTGTAATTAATTTTAGGTGTGGGTTGTGGGGTTTATAGGGGTAAAGGGTGGGAAGTAATTTTTGTTTAATAAATTAAAAATTAGTTGATAATTAATATTAATTAATTAATTTATATTTAATTAGGGTCTTTGTTTATATTTTTTGTGTGTGTGGGTTTTATTGTTATAGGGGTACAGTGTGGGGAGTAAAATAATGTTACTTACTTTATAATTAGTTGTTAAATACTATTAGTTCTTTAATTGAAAATAAGTTTTAATTGTGTAATTATTTTTTGTATAGTTTAATTTTAACTGTGGGTTGTGGGGATTATAGGGGTAAAGTGTTGGAAGTTTAATAATTTTTATGAGTTTTTTTATAAATAATATTTCTTTAATTAATAATTAGTTATAGTAGTTGAGGAAGTACATTTTTTAAATTTAGATGTGTGTTGTGAATTGTGTGGTGCTATAGGGTAGGAAATTAAAAAGTAAATTTATGTAATAATTAATGTTTTTGTTTCTAAATTATTTTTAATTAAAAATATTTATTTGTTTGGAAATTGTTTTTCTTTTATTTAATATAATATTTGTAGGTATTTGTTATATGTATTTAACATTATAATTTTTTTCTAATATTAAATATATTTGTATTTGAATTGTTAACATATTTATATATTTTTAATTTCTTTTTTAACTGACTGGAGTGAGAATTATAATTTTCACCCCTCCGCTATCCAACACTTTCCCTACTGTTGCACTCACTGGAGTGGGAATAGTAATTTTTATACCGCCACTATCCAACACTTTCTCTACTGTTGCACTCACTGGAGTGGGAATAGTAATTTTTACCCCTCCGCTATCCAACACTTTCCCTACTGTTGCACTCACAGGAGTGGTAATGGTAATTTTATCCCCTCCGCTATCCAACACTTTCCCTACTTTTACAATTATTATAGTGGGAATAGTAAATTATTCCCCTCCACTATCCAACACTTTCCCTACTGTTGCACTCACTGAGTTGGAATAGTAATTTTTACCCCTCCGCTATCCAACACTTTCCCTACTTTTACAATTATTGGAGTGGGAATAGTAAACTTTATCCCTCCACCATCTAACACTTTCCCTACTGTTGCACTCACTGGAGTGGGAATAGTAATTTTTACCCCTCCGCTATCCAACACTTTCCCTACTGTTGCACTCACTGGAATGGGAATAGTAATTTTTACCCCTCCGCTATCCAACACTTCCTACTGTTGCACTCACTGGAGTGGAAATAGTCATTTTTACCCCTCCGCTATCCAATACTTTCCCTACTGTTGCACTCACTGGAGTGGGAATAGTAATTTTTATCCCTCCGCTATCCAACACTTTCCCTACTGTTGCACTCATTGGAGTTGGAATAGTAATGTTTACCCCTCCGCTATCCAACACTTTCCCTACTGTTGCACTCACTGGAGTGGGAATAGTAATTTGTACCGCTCCGCTATCCAACAGTTTACACCAAATTTGGCAGACAGAAAGGTCTTGGTCCAGAAAGCACGCTTTTGTTTAAATCGGGTAAATCGGTTCAGTAGTTTTAGAGAAATATCAAATTTTCCAGATATCGATATTTAAGAATTCTGACATCTGATTGGCTGAGGCGTTACGAGCACGAGCTTGCGGCTCATTGGCTGCGAACTGTTGAAACTAGGACGTTTTGGCAGCCATTTTGTAATTCAGTCCGTCAGCTCGCATCTCTCCCTCTAAAAGGCATCGGATCCGTAATTCTACCTCTGCGAGGCAATACTGAAAATATCCCGCAGGTCTGTCTGTGCGAGATACTCCTTTTACGCTCCCTCTCCCCACATCATCAGCTCGCGGCTATGCCTTTAGAAGCCAGTCCGTTGGCTCGCAGCTCTGTGTCTGCGAGCTGTCTGGCCCGCAGCTCTACCTCTGTGAGCCACCTCGTTAGCTCGTAGCTGTGTCTGTGCTAGGAGGCCCGTCGGCCCGTTACTCTCCCTCTGCAAGTTAGCCCGTCGGGTCACAGCTCGGAGGGCTCGCAGCTGTATCTCTTCGAGCCAGCCCATTAACTGATAGCTGTGTGTCTGCTAGCAGGCCTGTTGGCCCGTTGGTCTCCCTCTGTGAGTCAGACCACAGCTCTCCCTCTGCGAGCCGGTACGGTGCTGTGCTTTTACGAGCCAACGGCTCGTAGGTCTCCCTCTGCGAGCTGAGCCCATGGGCCGCAGCTCTTCCTCTGCGAGCCTGCCCGACGGCCCGCAGGTGTCCCTCTGCTAGCGGAACCGCAGGTGACACTCTGCGAGCCGAAATTGGGAATATAAGGTGGCTCTAAAAAGAGCCCTTGTGTTTATTAGTTGGAGCTACATGTAAGTGCGAATGCACAGTTTCAGGTTGATCAGGAAAACTCGGTTTCCCTCATCTGTGAAGTGTACTCCATCACTTCTGTAGATATCAGCCATATCAAAACGTATGTTGTTGTTGTAGATCGACCCCATTCTATGGTCTCTGAGGTATGCAGACACAGCTTTGTTGACATTCTTCCTAGATTTTTCAATCTTATGACAAAATTGGTTTGACCATTTCCACTTCTGTCTTTGGCATATATTGGAATATACAAAGACAGTTTGAGGCAAAAGTAACATCAATTGTCCAAAGGTGTCCTTCATAAGCATTTCCAAACCTACCCCAGTCAATGTGCCTAGGTCGTTACCAGCACAGTGCACAATCATGAGATCAGGGTGTTGGAGATGCAAACAGGTTTTAACCAAAGGGAGCAATTGGTGCCACTTCAATTCTCTCTGTGCAAACCATTTAATGTGCACATTTTGTAAACCTATGTCTAAGTCAATACGTCTCTGTTCTGCATACCTCTTGCACCAGAAAATATAGCTATGTCCTACAATCCACACTAGCATTTTGAAGGTATGGCTAGAAGATATGGATAAATGTCTGTAGCTCATGCAGTCTGTTCGTAGAATGAGAGATATGTTTAAACATGGAGAACTACTTTATTTTTACATACAAAACGTTAACCGATTGGGAGATGAAATGTATTGTGTCCTAAAAAGTAGGGTGTATATTAGTTTTGATGAAAAGCATCTTTGAGATTGGTTAATAAAAAAGCAGTTTATACATGGAGCACATATTATAGGATGAAATTTGCTCAGCTCAACCACACCTGCTAATTGTATTTGGAAGGTGCAGTTCAAACTTGAAAGAATGGTGAACTTTTGACCTCCACGTGCCGTTAAATGTTGGAGAAAATGTTGCCCAAAAAATATCGGTAGGTTTAAAAAAATGATGAACTTTTAACCTGCACGTGTCGTAGAATGTTCTAGAAAGTGTTGATACAATACGCTGAACTTTTTACCTGTATGTGTCCTTAAAAAAACTGTTTATATGGAAACTTCAAAAATAACCAATAAAGAGAGGTTTTGCAATCTAAAAAAAATAAGGAACTATTCTGATTTGTTCTTTACATGTATTTATGTGTGGAGCAAAAGGGAAATTGTGCCATTACTGGTTCCATTCTTGATGAAAGCGGTGCATTACATGTACTGTGTGACAAGAAAAGAATTGCATGCGTTTGTGACATTTGAAATCTGCATACCAACTACGAAGGTAAATTAGAAATTAAGAAGGTGTGTTATGTGTTTTGTAGTAGTGGTTAAGTATTTGAGACGATATTTTTACTTTGAAAGTATTTTTTATTTCTAAATATCATAGTGTTAGTAAAGTCTGGTGTTTTATTGGTTCTAAAATATGCATAATGTGTAACTAGTTGTTAAACAAGTACTTTATATATGTTTAGGAGTTTTTCACAAAGAAAAGGTGTAAGTTGTCATCTGTAAAAGACTGTGGGCCATATTCTCAAGACCAGCGAAAACATTATCGCCGCTTTAGCGGCAGTTTCCTGCCGCTAAGGTGGCGATAATGTTATCGCCATTCTTGTGAATATGGCCCTGTATGGTTTTGAAAATTCGATGTAGCGTTAATTTCGATTTGTATATCTATTCCAGCGAGATAAACAGAATATCACACGTTTGGAAATTATGCTCAGTCTGGAAATAGTGGAGAAGGGGTGACAGTAGAAAATTCATGTGTTATTAACTTAACAGAGATGGAGAAAAAAGAAGAAAGGTTATGTGCACAGTTTGTGGTCTCATTTTTAAACTGAGAGGTAGATTTCAATGTCAGTGAAGGATGGTGTGGTACTGCAAGGCTTTGCATTTGGGTGTTCTTAGGAAATCTAAGTTGTTGGGGAGCGTTTCTTCAGAAGTCATTTTTTTACATATGTGAGAGATAAAAAATAAATGAAAATGTTCTTTATATATTTTCTGTACGATTTTGTTCACAGTGGTAAAGTAAATGTGTTTATTAGTGATAGTAATTGTCACGGTGTGTTCCTCTGCTGAATATACGCAGGCATTTAAGTGGTCCGGGTGTTATCAGTAGTAGGCTCCGCCACCCCTTTAAGAGAGCCACCAATTTTTTCATCCCAGTTAAAGCTGTTAATATATGTATAGTAAAGGGACGATACATAAAAAGTTTGGAATTACACCTTCATTTACTCTGTCTACCTTGCACCACCCTTTTGTGCCCGCAGCAGTACTGTTTATAAAAATAATCTAATACAGTTTTTTGTATTATAAAAATAGCACTTATAGGTTTATTGGCATATTGGTAGAATTTGTACTATATAAAGAATGTTGCAATCAGTTTCAATGGTATAGAAATGCACTGTATTATGTAGGAAATATTACATATGCATAGGTTGTGATGTCATTTTTTACTGTAAGGTACATTTGAGTATAAGTGAAAACAGGTGATATACTGCGAACCCGTTCAGAATGTGCACAGATTACATAGAGAGTAAATGGACAAAGTAAACATGCACGTTACTTTGTGTATGTATGCATGGTTTGAATCATTTGATGATACTTTAAGACATAATCTAAACACTATTTCTGCTTTACAATTGGGTACAGTGCACAGTGTTAGTAGTCAGTGACTAGATGCTGGTAAAGGGATTATTTATTGCTCGTTACGTACTGAAATAAAGGTGGAGAGGGCGTTTCTTTATAAGAGATATTTTATAAATGTGTGAGAGATAAAAAACAATTAAAAATGTTCTTAGTAAATTTTCTGTACAATTTTTTCACATTAGTAAACTAACTGTGATTATAAGTGATGAAAATTGTTAGGGTGTGTCTCTGTGCTGAATATACGCAGGACTTTAAGTGGGCTGGGTCTTACCGGTGCTGAACACTGCTACCCCTTTTAGACACCCGCATTTTTCTTCATCCCACTTAAAACCCTCAATATACGTATATTAAAGGAACGGTACAATAAAAGTTTAGGGATTACACCTCCGTTTCCTCTCCTCATGTGTCACCCCCATTTTGTGCACCAAACAGTAGTGTTTATAAAAATTAAGTAAGAGAGTTTTATCTAGTATGAAAATAGCACTTATACCTTTATTAGCATGTTCATGGGATCTGTAGTGTAAAGAGAAGGTTGTAATCTTTGAAAGGTTTATTTTGAAATATTTACCTATTCATTATCAAAATAACTTTATTTCGCCTACCAAAATGGTGGCATAAAAAGTATACTAAAAACAGTTACATTATAGCACAGTCATATAATTACAATTTTACATAACAAACCCAGTAATATAAAAACCAATTGATCTCATAATCTTATGCATAAGTCCATCCTTGAGTAAATATATCAAATAACAGATTAAAAAGTCAATCTTCTCTTCTTCAATGCCGACAGGAAAAAGGACGCCAGTGAAAAGCATGTAAAAGGGTCAGACAATAGCTGTAAGTAAAAAAGGGCCACACGACACTGTCTAAAATTCATTTTGCGTATAAGAGGGATAATAAACCTTTTTCTTTGTTCCTGATAAAATTTACAAAAAAATAAAAAGTGAAGATTATTCTGAATAGATAAATCATCACATGTACAAAGAGGCAATTCAGAAAGTGCATACATTTTTGATGGAAAACCTAACATCAGAGGGATATAATTTAACCGAAATCTCACTAATATGAATCTATGTTGCTGGTTAGTGACAAAAGACAGATAAGTTGTATTAGAATCCAGTGACGTAATACTTGGAACAGCAGAAAATGTTCTAACAGTTGTCAGCCTAAAATTAGCGTTCTGCCTCCTTACTTGTAATCTAGACAGTAATTGGTATTTTAACTCTTTCTTTGAAACAGAGCAACATGACACAGGGTTAGTATACAATTCATGTAACCCAACTGCCTTAAGTGTGGATTCTACATAGCATATCCATCTAATCCTACTAGCCCCATCTAACTTCTGGACATCATTTATTATATCTCTAGTCAGCGCAAGAGTGTCCTTACGCCAAATCGAATGCCACAATAAGACGGGTGAAATAGAGATTTTGTCACAGATATAAGGGACATCTAATTCAGTGTGACAAATAAAATTAGAACAGGATTTGGGTAAGGAAACTAATTTCTTCAAAAAAGTATCCTCAATCATTTGTAGTTTCGAGCAATCTACAACACCCCACACTGCTGCTCCATATGTTGCAACAGATACACTTTTAGCCTGATAGACTTTCTTTATAGTTTCAATCGGTTTCGATCCAATCTTTTTTACAAATTTACTAAGGGCCCCAATAGTCTTCTCCATCTGCAGACACCTATTTTCAATCATACACTTCCAATTACATTGTCCATTAAACACAATCCCCAAATAATTAAAAGAATCTACCACTTCCATTTTACCCCCTTCAATATGAATATTGGGCTGTTTCCTCTGTTTAGCACCTGCCACTAACACAAAAGATTTGGAAAAATTAATTCTCATATCCAGATCGTTCATAAATTTAATATACTCCCTTACTATCCGACGCAGTGCATTACCAGTGCGAGCTAAGATCACTGCGTCATCCGCATAGAGGAGTAGTGGTACCTGCATAGACTTAATGTAAGGGACATCTGGAGTAATACCAATTAGGGCAGATTCAACAGCATTGGTATACAATGAAAATAAAAGGGGGCAAGGACGCACCCCTGGCGTACACCTCTTGCAATTTTAAAATGTCTCGTACACTCACCATTTTTCCCAAAACGAACAGAAGCTGAGGCCCCACTATACAAATCCTGGATAATACGTATGATCTGGGTCTCAACTCCCATTGCCTCCATGATCTGCCACAGCCTATGCTGTGCCACGCAGTCAAAGGCTGCGGACAGATCCATGAAGGCAAGATACAAGTGGCCATTTTTCGCAGCCGTATATTTTGCTATTATCAGGTTCAAGTTCAGGCACTGATCCACCGTTCCTTTCCCTTTCCTAAAACCATATTGGGTAGGGATAATAATATTCTTCTCCATTGCCCAGACCTCGAGTCTATTTAAAAGGAGCCGTCCCATTAATTTTGCTGTGGAATCTATCAAAGATATCGGCCTGTAATTGATTGGCAATGTCCTATCTCCCTTTTTATAAATTGGGACAATTACAGTCGTTTTCCACGACTGGGGTGCTCCAGTTTGAGAAATATTGTTAAAAACATTAGTTAGAAGCGGAGCCCAAAGGTCTTGATTATCTAAAAAAGGTCGATCGGAACACCGTCCGGCCCTGGTGCCTTCCCTCGTTTACATTGGCTGAGAGCGTGTTTAGTTTCGTCTACTGTAAACCAAACATCTATTCCTACGTTATCAGAGCTAGGAGGCGGAGGCTGAATAAATACCTCCTCCAAGACCCCAAACAGAGCTTCAAAATGTGTGACCCAATCCTCCTCAAGAACATGACTATCTAAAGATATAGTTAATTCGTCTTTTAAAAGGGTGCATTTATTACAGACCAAAATGCCTGTGAACTTTTATTAGGACAGCTTCATATAGGCTGTCCCACCATTCTTCTTTTAGAGCGTTTTGCCTTACCCTTCTGGCTTCCTTATAGACCTGCCGTAGAGATGTAATCAGATGCTGGTTACGTGGTTTTACTTTAAGGGCCACATGTAGATTTCCAAGTGCAGTTCGGCAATCTTCATCAAACCAAGTACAAGTCTTAGGGGATCTATTACGTATGGAGCGCATAAGATTAAACTTAACTTCCCTCAGTATCAGTTCAAAAGCATTGACCATTCCATCAGTGATTGAGGGATCTAGGCATAGCCTTATCTCTAAGGCACACTTCCTACCTATTTTAACCAAAAATTTCTCTGGGTCAACTTTCTCCCATTTCAGGACGATCCCATTTACCCTTCCAATCACTGGTACTATGGGGAGGTTTAAACGACATTCCCTTTTTTTAAGGAAGAGATAAAAAAGGTGATCGCCGCATGTTCACTAAAAACATAAAATTTAATCTGTAGTGGGGAAAAGTATTTCCTTATTGAATTAGAGACCAGAATATAGTCAAGTGTAGAAGAGAAGGTACGACTAAAAAAGGTACAGTCTAAGTGCCCAGTTGAGGTATCAATAGTATTTAAAAACACAAGGTTCCTAGTGATGAGTAGTCTATTTAGCCCAGAACCATAATCAGTATGGTCAAAATGTAAAACACAATCCCCATCATCATCTAGTATCCCACATGCCGGAGTATCTACTTTATCACATGGATGAGCATTATAGTCTCCAAGCCAAATTATATCACAGGGTTTGCTAAGTGTTTTCTCTAAATTAGCAATATCCCTTTCTAGTGGTGCCAATATCGCAACTTGGTTATTACCAAAATTATTATTGTAGAAATTTACAAGTAGCCAATATTTATCAGCACCCTGCTCCAAAACTATAATGTGATAGAATGATGATGTATTTAAAAATCGCTTTACTTTTAATGGGAAGCTATTAGAAAGTAAGGTTAACAAACCTCCTTAGCGCGGCCCGATACCGACGGTTTTGCTGGTGTATGATATGAACAGTACCCATTAAGATGTATTGAATTAATTTCCCAGGTTTCCTGTAGACACACTATATCCTTAGATGTTATAAGGGAAAGCCACTCATTATTTGCTTTCTTTTGGTTAAACCCAGCAATGTTCCACGACATCACTGCTACGGAAGACGTAGAACAATCTATATAAGGCGTAGTCTGGGGCACAGTCAAACCAGATACCTTCGTTTTTGGATGTATATGGGCGTCCACAGTTAAAACAGAAACTACAGGTGATATAAATTCCAAGACTAAATCAGCTGACTCTATATGTGATGAGGTCTGCCCTGTCAGTCAATCACAGTCTTGCATACCGTCCAATGTAGAAAAACGGTTACTAAGAGAGAGAGGTAAAACTGTTGAGGTAGCACATAAGTTAGGAACAGAATACCCAAGTCTATTACTCACATTTCTTCTATTTGACGAAACCTCTAGAAAGTTGTGCGGTTTATAAAAAAAAACAAGTGGAAGTGCACAGATTTCTGAATGGGGTGAAGGAAAACTTGGCAGAACAGATAGTAACTGCCCCACCACATTATGGTTGTCAAAATTAATAATAATACAATCCCCTTTAAAAGTTTTGGGGGCCTTACCTATCCAGTTAACTCTCCTGGCCATAATCACATGTCCATATATGTTATAGTTATCACCCGCACAATTAGTAAGCCAATACTGGGCTTTATGGATCAGCTGTTCAGTAGATTCTATTTGCTTTAATTTTAATGCCGGTACATTAGCCAAAACAATCACATATGGGCAAGCTGCTGGCGGAAGATCTATCCTGTCTCTAGCATTCAGGCCCTCAGCAGAATGATGAACAGCCCCCTCCCACAGGTAATTGAAGTTCCCTTTTCTGAATTCACTGTATTTAGCAAGGGGGTAGGCAGGAAAGTATCCACTAATGGCCGGGATGCGTTACGTGTACTTCTAAAATGAGATAGGGGATTGTATATATTTGCATGACTATTTTGCAAAGAATAGAACCGGTCATTCGAATCACTCAAATTCGCTTGGGAATCGCCATGTATCAAAGTGACACTCTCTTTGGGTGCCACCAATTGGGCTTGCGCCCCTACCAAAATCTGATGGGCATCACTACCCAAATTATCCACCAGCACATGAGGAACCGCACCTGAGGTCAATCTTACTTCCTCATTTAGCTGATTACCCCTTACGGGATTTTGTTTTGATAAAAACATTGCCTCCAAGGAGTTTAGCTTTTCCTCAATTAAAGATAATTTACACGTTAGAGGAGTTAAAAGTGTAGAAACCATTAATTCAATTTTATTTAAAAAGGCAAAATCATGGGCAGAGTCATTTACCACTGGGATTTGCTGATTAAGTTGCATATTAAGAGCCTTAGCCATGACCTTAGACCTTGTAATTCGCATCGTTTTGGGGGAGATAAACAAGAACCCCCACATGTTTCTCCAAACGAGTCCTTTTCATCGTTCGTTGCTTTAATGGCCCTCCTCCTCTTTTCTTTACAATGGAGGGTACAAAATTACTATTCTGTGGGAATATTGGTATAGTCTGCCCCTGAGACACAGACTGGCAACCTGTCGTATCATCAGTTAACGTGGGCTGACCCATAGATATAGGAATGCCCAACCCGCCATCAGACTGCACCAGTTCTGTCACTGATACTAGGGCATCCAAAGAGTCTTGGGAATCTGCGATAGTTGTTCTTCCTAGCGAACAGCGTTTATGTGCAATATGTGAGTCCAAAGAGAGCCTCCTCTCAGTTAGTTCAATTTCGTGGACAAGGACCGATTCAGCCCTCGTTAGAAAGGCGTCCAGAGTCCCAATTGGCCCACCCAGATGTTTTTCTTTACTTCCCTTCCTTTTACTCATAATTCGCTTCTAATAACTGAATATCACACCCAGTTAATGAAATTAAGAATTAAAAATCAAATTTCCAATATAGAGTTTGTTAAACTGTAAACAAGTGTACAATAACAGCAATACCTTTCAGTCTCAAACGATCAAACGGTCCAGAGCACAAATATCAGAGAGTTTGCCCAGCCCAGCCTCCTCCGGGCTCCGACGGGCGTGGACGGGCCCGCCCTTGGTCCGGGCTTCGCCCGCGCGCGTCCCGCGCTGCGGGACAGCGCGCTCCTTTTCAGCGCGTCCGCGCGCTGAGGATGCTGGTCAGTGGAGTCCCCTCCTGGGGAGAAGAGCGGAAGATGCCTGGAGTCGCTCGCAGTCCCCCTGTCAAGGCGCTACGATCTGCAGTGCGCCGCGGGACAGCGCGCTCCTTTTCAGCGCGTCCGCGCGCTGAGGATGCTGGTCAGTGGAGTCCCCTCCTGGGGAGAAGAGCGGAAGATGCCTGGAGTCGCTCGCAGTCCCCCTGTCAAGGCGCTACGATCTGCAGTGCGCCGCGGGACAGCGCGCTCCTTTTCAGCGCGTCCGCGCGCTGAGGATGCTGGTCAGTGGAGTCCCCTCCTGGGGAGAAGAGCGGAAGATGCCTGGAGTCGCTCGCAGTCCCCCTGTCAAGGCGCTACGATCTGCAGTGCGCCGCGGGACAGCGCGCTCCTTTTCAGCGCGTCCGCGCGCTGAGGATGCTGGTCAGTGGAGTCCCCTCCTGGGGAGAAGAGCGGAAGATGCCTGGAGTCGCTCGCAGTCCCCCCTGTCAAGGCGCTACGATCTGTTGTAATCAGTTTCAATGGTACAAAAGTGACGTGACATATGTTTGAAAGATTACATGGTTTTAGGAGTAAGGTATAGAGGTAACAAATAAGCAGTATAGTTTGTTATGTTTAAACGAGTATGTAGTTTTGTAAATCAGATACGGCGTTGATTTGTGCAGCACACAGTACACCCACAATGACCCTGGAACATGTCCCTGAATTCCTTGGCACACTGCAGCACACATCCAAACGCCAAGTAGGCCCCCATCCACAATGTGCACATAGTGCCCCCCCCTATCACCAATATCACAACCTACTCTTGCACATATGCTGAATCCAGCAAACCAGCAGATCCGTGACCCACACTGACTATGCAAGTAACACTGCATGTCGGATAGCAGCTGCGCAAACAAAATGACATGGCCCACGAAGCGACATGGACGGAGCCAAGTGCGGATCACATCCTCAAAGGAGCAGGTCACACTCCAACGTGTCCGCGTGCAACCACAACCCATGCCTTACACTACACGCAGCAGACCAACAATGCACCAGGCCACAAAATCAGTCCCCGAGCACACATCACCCAAGTCAAAAGCAAAACAGGCCCCGAAAAGCACACAATACAAAGGCACCCCGTCTCAAGGGGAGAAGGCTACATGAAATCAGAGCTGCAGGGGCAACTCCCCCACAATGCAGCCCACACACATAGCAATCACAGAACATCAGCAATGAAGGCAATGTGGTACAAAACTCCCCTTATATGGGTTCTGTGTCCGGTGTGTGTGGCGGGGTGATGGCTGCATGGCTGTGTGCCCCTGACACATCAGACTGCGTAGGTGATGGGCCTGCATCAGATGTCGTCCAGCACCTATGCAAAAACAATGTCTAGCTCACAGAGGCGGCGCTTGCCAAAGGGATACACCCCCATTGCACATGCAACAATCAGTTCTTCCCTGTGTTGGGACGAGGCTCATTGTGGCACACGAGTGGACAATCTTTACAACACACCTCACAGTTAGACACCAGTGGAGTGGCATAGGCTTTATTGGCATGTGCGTGTCAGTACGGATGAGGCAACGGCCACAACAGGCATGGACATGCTTAAGACACTTACACGCAGCATGGGTACATGTCGAGGGGCAGATGATGTTGGGGCTGAAATGGACAAAATTCATCACATATGGCAACGCTCACAGCCCACCTTGCCTTGCTGGACGAGTCATGTGTTGTTTGGCATCTGCACAGTGCCCCGTGTGAGGGGGCACGACTCACTGTACGTGGGGTCTGCATGGTGCTCTGCCTCCGGGGTGCGGCAATTGTCTGCTCTGCCGACAGTGATCAGGTGTGAGGGTCCGACAGGTTCACATGTCGTGCTACATCGCCATGTGTGTGCTCTCACCCAGCAGTGTGTCCGAATTGGCAACGTTGCCAAATGATGCTGTGTTGCTCGGACCATGGACCTGCGTCGCCTTGGACAGGTGTGTGTGCACACGCGTTATTCCACGCACATGCATCCAGAGCCCGACCGAAGGCAGACATGTCCTCTGTTTTGGTGGGATATGTGAGCAATTCCCACTGTGCAACAAGTTGTTGGGCCATGTGCTGTGGGTGGCAATAGGATGTGGCTGCAGGTGCGTAGTTACTCGTCCATGAATGCCCGTGCAGCTTCATGTGCAATGTGTTCCAATAGTACGTCATTGTCGTGTACAAGGAACACCAAGGTGAGCCAGTCCATTAGGTGGTCCGGGCAGGTGTGCTCAGCCCACGCCGTCTCACCGATCCGCAACACAGCCCAATAGGGGAGTGCCTCGATGTGGTCACTGCAGACGAGAAATTGTGCAATCTCCCATGCACAACTACCAATACATATGCAGTATGTCAAGGCATCCCATGCACGGCTGTCTCTGTTACACTCCTGTTCGTGATCCAACAGGGGGCGCAGACACAAGTCATAGTCCAATTCATCAACAGTTGTGTTGGATAGGCAGTCATCCATGGGACACTCGAATGTGCATGTTCGGCAGTGGAATCAGGGCTGGACGCAGGTGATGTGGGCACTGCGGAAGCTGAGCCTGTAACTGATCCGCAGCACTGCCAGTGGCAGTGCGCCCAGTAAATGCAGCATACGTGCACGGTTCTGTTCCACGTGACGGGTGTTGTGCATGTGCCCGGTATGGCCTGCCATTGCGTTGGTGCGTCTCGTGAACAGGCACTCTTCTGGACTGCGGCTGTTGTGTGGAGGATATGCCACAGCTCTGAGCAATGATTTGAATGTGTGTGCAACATTGTGGGACATGGGTTGCTGTTTCCGTGGGTGTCAAGGGCATCCAATGCGGGGGTACCACAGGCAGGGGCTTCTATGTGTGGGCTGTGGATAAGTCGGATGGTTTATTTGCGGAATGCGTGGTGTGGGAGTCGTCCTCATCTGCCATTGTATCTCTATCAGGGTGTTCCAGGCGCGTTCGGGACCAAGGTCAGAGGTGCAGGTGTCCTCCCGGCTTCTGCATTGGGACAATGGTGCTTTCATCCCTGATGTTTGTCTCACTACTACTTTCGTTTTGGGAATGTGATGTGGCTTTGGCGCTGAGATTGGGACACGGGCTTGGGCTCATGGTGTACGGATGGCGATGTACACACACATGTTGGCATGTGGAGCCAGGTGCCCGTGCGGCCTTGCGCTGCTTGTGCTATCTCACTCCATCTCTCTCCATCGCTCTCTCCCTCTCTTTCCTTTGTTGCGCGCATGGCACACCTTCTTCTCTTGGATTTGGCCTACCGGGCTGTGTGCTACGGATTGTCCAGTGGGAGCAGCTAGGACTCATCCTAGGGGTTGTTTCTGCTTTTGTTTGTCTGGGGTTTTGTGTTGGTGGTTGCATTGCTGTATGACTGATTCTCCATTTTCTGGTCACGCATGTATGTTTATTTTGCTGTTTGTGCGATATAAGGCAAGATGTTTGTTTTGGGATTCGTGGTGTTGGTGTGCAATTTCTTAGTCCGGGATTGGGGGTGGTGCCGGGGGGGGTGTTCCGGGTGTGGGATGGGGTCCTGGGGTGTTGGCGGTGGGTGTTGTGGCCCTGTTGGGTGTCCGGGCCGCATGATGAGTTGCTCAATGGCATCTGTTGTCCTTCGGATGTGGCCCTCGGCTGTGCTCCCTTTTGTGGTGCTGGCTGCCGTCCAACTTTACACCAGGTCAGAGCAGGTGTAAATTTCCTGGTGCTAACGCGCCTTATCGCCGGTTTTGTGTTTTTATCACGGATGTGGCTGGTAGTTGTGAATATTGCTGTTGTCTCGGCTTTTGTCACGGGAACGCCTACTCTGCACCTCATTAGCGATATTTGCGAGGGTCCTCTGTGGTGATGTTTTTGGAGGCTGCTATCGCAGGTATACTGGTGCTGTGGGCTGTTAACACCGGCTTGTGAATGGGGGGTACATTTATCACAAGTTTGGCTGCGATAAAGTGCGGTTAATTCGGCGATGGCTCCTTGTGAATATGTCCCTTAATCTTTCCCCCTTTCCATCTCCATGTCGGTGGTTTTTGTTGCTGTCTAACAGTTGATCTGTACTTGTTTATGTACATCCACAATGAAATGTAAGCCTGTACCATATTTTTGCTAATATGGTGCAGTGTTATGCTTGCTAAGTTGCCGATAGAAGTGTTAAACTAATAAGGGTAACGTTTACATGTGCCATTTATTTGAGAATATCACTCTAAGTATACAGATAACAATTTTACAAAATAGAATCTACAAAGTTATGTGTAGTGGGTTGCAGAGGAAGTAGCGTGGGACGGTGGGGTGCATGGGACGGGGGGTTGGGCGGGGGGGCCAGGGGAAAAGTAGGAGGTAGTGGAGTCACATATAAAATGGGAAGGTGAATCTAAATAATTCAATAAATGCGTGCTGTATGTCGGATGACACTACCTGCCACCCTACAGTTCCCTTATTCTGCTCCAGTATCATGCAGCATTTCCTCTGCAAGCCGCCACTGGAACTTATATAATTGTATGTGATTATTTTGACAAATTGAACAGATATAACAAATAATTGAAACTTTTTTTTCATTCGCAGAAAATTATTTTGTTTGGATTAAAAATTGAAAATGCCTTGAAGAACTGAAAAAAAAGGAAAAACAAAAAGGCAATCTACTTAAAGAAAAGTCAGAAATATGGATTAGAAGAAAATCAGAGTACTACAAAAATAGTTTCTTCTGGTAAAAACACTAGACAATTTCTAAAAAAAAGTACTACAAACATTTAATGAAAATAAGATCACACAAAGGAAAAATAAAAAGATTTCAAGTAAGGAGAAGCAGACTTTGACTTCAAATTGCAAGAAAAAAAAACATGATAAGGAAAGAGTATTTGTTACCCGTAGACAAAAACAATTTCAAGAAATTCATCAAAGAGTTTTTCGAAATAGAGTAATTCAGAATTTAATAAAAGGATGCCGCAAATATAAAAGAAAGTGCTGCAATTGAAACACAAACAGCGTGTTGAAAGCATAATGGATACTGCTTTTAAGTTAAAACAAAAAATATTTATTTTCATTTTAAAGAGGATGAAAGTGTTGGATAAAACAATGAAGATTCTGAAAGACAAAAGTTTAAAAAAAGACGTGTGAACAGAAGCAACTTTTGTAAAATCTTCAGTGGAAAATGGAAACATACATCTAATAGTGAACCATTTTTTTAATGAAGAGAGTTACTTCCAAGACAATAGTTTACCATTTACAGTTGATACTGGAGGTTGTTGCTACGAAGTTCAGAATGGTTGTCCTGTTGCAAAAGAGGAAATGGTTACTATTAGTGCAGAACAGTTAATAGCTGAAGAAGTGCACGGGAAATGCACACAAGCTCCTGTGTATAAGTGGGGTTGTAGCAGTATTTGTAGTATTCGACAGGAATCTATTGATATAATGCGAAATTTGTTACGAGAATATACACAGAAAAGTGTAAAACAGAAGATTAGGTTGTTACAAACACTAGATCCTTGTAATGTAAGAAAATATACTGAGAAACATGGGCATTCTCTGGCTTGTCTTTCAAGAAAAGTTTGTAAAAGTGTTTTTCATCACTTAAGGATGTTAGCAGTACATCATTCAGAAATGAGGAAGTTTGTAAGGAAACTGTACTATGTAAAAAAGTCCTGCATTATGTTTAGGTGAACTAAATACAGCTCTTTTACACAGTTCTTTATCAGATGTACAAAAAAAAGTGTGATGATATTCAGTTCCGATATTTTGGTTCAGAAGAGCAGTGTATAGAAAGTGAAAGTTTGACAATTACAGATGTTGAAGAAGATGGGAAAGTGATTATGATTGATCAGTTTGAAGAAGAAATTGGAAAGTTTAACATAGTGTGCTCTGAAATTCCAAACTATGTTTGTGTTTGTTGTTGACGTACTAATTATAAAACTCAAACTAGGAATGTTGATTTGTATTTGAAATCTGAAAAGAAGAATAATGATAAATGGAAAGAATTTGCAACTTACTTGTTAGTGGAAGGTCAATTTGAGTTAGGCAGTGATCAACGTATCTGTAAATATTGTTATAACAAATTAGAAGAGAACAAAATGCCCGCTAGAGCAGTACATAATAAGTTAGAATTAGTAGCTATTCCGGAGGAACTGGCAGATTTGAATACATATGAGTCAGTTCTAATTCAATCTGTTCATCCATTTCAAACTATAATTTGCATGGAGCCTAAAACAGGTAAACTGCCACCAACAGACTTACAAAGAGGGCTGAAAGGAAGAGTAGTGTACTTACCTTTGGATTTTAAGAAAAATATTGAAGTTGTTGGTGGAGACAAAGATGAAAATGAAGCAGTAGTCATTCTAGTAAATGGAGTACCAACAAAGAGTCAGAAAATATGGCAAGAATTTGTGGATGTTAAAAAACTTCAAAAGGCTACGTTATATCTTGTGGAGAATAATATTTATTATAAAAGTGTAAATGTGGAAGAACAGGTAATAAGTTTGGAAGATGAATCTGAAATTTCAAGTGGTCAAATAGAGAAAGTGGACAAGTCAAGGAGTGAAGAGATTTATGAACATTACACAATATGTACTCTACATTCAAAAGCAGTAATAGGAAACAGTATTGAGTTATTTCAAATGAAAAAATCAAAGGGAACTCCAATGAATGTATGGGAGAAAAGCTTAGAAGCTCGTTCTTTTCCACAGCTGTTTCCTACTGGAGAAGGTGGACGATATGAAGACCGACCTGTACGCATTCCAGCTTCAGAATATCGCTCAACAAGATTATACTCTGAAGATCCTAGATTCCGGCAGTGTATACCATATATATTTCACCTTTTGTTTGAAAGTGATCTGTCTTCTCTGTCCTATGCAGTGAACCACATACTGAAAACTGGAGATCATCAATCACTTCTTTCAGCGAAAGAATTTGTGGAGAAAGTTCAACAAACAGATGAAAATTTAGAAGCACAGTTAATTAATTTGATGGCATGTCAACGAGGAACAAATGAGTATTGGTATCGTCGTCATGGAGAACTGAAGTGTATGTTACGGAACTTAGGTACACCAACATGGTTTGTGACACTTAGCTGTGCAGAGTATGCCTGGGAAGATTTGCTTGAATTTCTACGAGAAGCAAATTCCAGTATAAAGAATGTTGAAATGAAGACACCTGGAGAACTGTGTTCTTTGGATCCTGTAAATGTGTGCAGATATTTTAATCATAGGTTTCAAGCTATGATGTCTTTCATCTGCAATAAAAAGAATCCACCTCTTGGAGAAGTTACCGATTTCTTTTGGAGAAAGGAGTACCAAGCGAGAGGTGCTCTTCATATACATATGCTATTGTGGATCAAGGATGCACCTAAATTTGGAACTGATTCAGATGAAATAGTACTGTCTTTCATTGAACAGTATGTGACATGTGAGATTCCAAGAGAAGGAGGAGATAGAAGCTTGAGACAGCAAGTTTTACGTTTCCAAAGTCACTGTTGTGGAAAGTACTGCCGCCGAAAGTACAAGTCTAAACGAAAATGTTATACCAAGCGTCGGTTTGGATTTCCACGTCCAGTAATTTCTAAAGGAAGAGTAAATTCTTTTTTTTCTTCTGTAAGTCACACAATAACTCGCAAATCTCCAAAGAATACCTACAACTTGAAAAGAACAGAACTGTCAAAGTATATTAATGGCTACAATCCAGTTATTTTAAAAATGTGGAATGCAAATATGGACATCCAGTATGTTGCAGACAACTCAATTGCTGTTGCACGCTACGTTACTTCATATATAACGAAATCAGAAAAAACCGAGATGAAACAAATGTGGGAAGAAATTGCACAAGAGAAAAGCCTTAGCAAAAAATTGTACAGCTTTACTTTGAAAATGCTTTCCCACAGAGAAATTGGATCGTATGAATGTTCAGACCGTTTGTGCTCTTCAAGTTTATATTCAAAATCACGAGGGATCATTTGGGTAAGTTTAGGTCTTGCCTGCTCACGAAACAGAGTGTTGAAATCATTAGAAGAAATTGAATACTTAGCAGCAAATGAACCAGACAGTACAGAAATTCTTAAAACTAATATGTTGGATACACACTACCGAAAAGGAGTCGACATCTGGAACAGCTATGTCTGTATGAAGTACTTCAACATTACAGCTTCAAAAGAAATGTTAAACAGAATTTAAAACAAGGAAAATATGCAGTACTTGGATGTCATGGATGTTTAGTAAAACACACAAAAGGTAACCTTATCAACCACAGGAAACTCAGTTGTGAAACTGCAGACAAGCGAGAATTTTACTATTTAGCACTTCTCCAACTGTTCAAACCATGGCGTAGTGAAAGTGAATTACTTGGAGATTTCGACTGCTACAAAGATTCTTTTATTGCATGTAAACATAGCATTGCATGTTCAATTTTCCCTACATATTTAAAAATGTTGAATGATGAAGTTGAACAGGAAAAGACTATTACAGCTGAAGTTGCAAATGAAAGTTCTCAAGATAGTCAAAGTTCTGGTCCATGTAGTCAAGATCCACTTGGACAACCAATAGTGGAAAATGAAGCAGCGATTGCTATGCATGAAGTGGAAATTGCAATGCAACAAGCTCAAGAGGAGAATATTACATTGGAAAAGTTAGAAGAACAAGTAAATATTGAACAGAAAGAAATATATGTACAAGTGAGAGAACAGATAGAACATGGTTTGTTGCATGGAAAAACAAAATGTGTATGTTCATCATTTAAACCTATTCTGATGTACATCAGCGGTCAAGCTGGAATGGGTAAAAGTTTTTAATTAAAGTTTTGACCAGTTATCTTAAAAAAACTACTGGTTCACATTTATCTTGTGTAGTAACAGCTCCAACTGGATTAGCTGCGCACAATGTTAAAGGAATTACTTTGCATAGATTACTAATGTTACCAGTTGAGCATGATAATAAATTAGAATATCAGAAGTTGTCTGGAGAAGCTTCTTATGAAGTTTCAAGAGTGCTGAAGAAGATGAAAATTTTAATTATTGATGAGGTGAGCATGGTCTCAAACTTAATGCTTGCTTTCGTGCATTTAAGAATGCAACAGGTATTAAAAACAGATTACAACGTTCTCTTTGGAGGAAAACATTTAATTGTATTTGGAGATCTGCTACAACTAACTCCTGTAAAAGGAGAACCAGTCTTTAAAACGCTTCTACATGAAGACACTAGGAAATCTTTGGGAAGTATTGGAAATGTGAATCTCTGGTTAAATTTTGAATATAAAGAACTAACTCAGAATATGCGACAAGCAAGTGATGAAGATTATGGAAATATTCTGAAAGATGTAAGAATTGGTGTTCTAAGCAAACATGGTAAACAAGCTTTACAAAGTCGTCTACTAAAGAACTTGTTTACAACTGAAAACACACCAGCAGCAGTACTGTACAAGAACATTGCAGAAAAAAGTCTATACTTTGCTTAATGCCTACACTGGAAGAGTGTTATACATTTAATCAAGAGCTTCTGAAATTGGAAAATCAAGAAATAGTTCACATTGAAGCTATTGATAAAATCGAGCATCAAGGAATAACAATTCTTCTTTCAAATAAACTACAGACTAAATTGGATTCTTTGGAAAAGTCTGTATCAAAAACTGCTGGCTTAGAAAATCTTTTAGATGTATGTATAAACTGTCGGATAATTTTGAGGCGTAATTTAAATATAGAACAAGGTTTAGTGAATGGAGCAATAGGGAAAGTTGTTTAATTTGTAAAATATCAAAACAAAAATGCAATTGAATTCATGAAAATTAAATTTGATCAGATTGCAGAGGTGAAACAAATTGGGCGTTGTGCTGTACGTTTTTGCTGGTAAAAGACTTGTATGTTCGTAGAAAACAGTTTCCTTTCTGTTTAGCATATGCAATAACCATTCATAAATCTCAAGGTTTAAGTGTAGATAATGCTTTAGTAAATGTTGGAAGAACTGTGTTTAAAGAGGGAATGACATACGTTGCATTATCTCGAGTTAGAACATTGTCTGGTTTGTATTTAATTGATTTCGATGAAAACAAGGTTAGTGCTGATGTAAATTGTGTAAGAGAATATAATCGTTTAAGAAGGCTTTATGCACCAACTTTAGGTGAATATCCTATTTATGAAAAACGTGCTGCGTGTTCAAAACGCAAACATGTTGATGAATCAAGTGTGGTTGAAAAGCAGAAAAAAATTCAAGAGAAAAGAAAAGATGCAAAGAAACAGAAAATACAAACAAGTGATGATGTTGTGGGATACCAATTAGAAAATGCTTCTGGTGTCAACTGCTATGGTAATGTTATTCTAAACATTATATTTTATCTAGAAGATCTTTATGGTGAAATTATGGAAAGTCAGGAAAAAGATTATGTTCTGCACTTTATACTTTATTTGAACAATTGAGAACTGACAGAAGTAAGATCCATACTGCTTCTGGTATTCGACAACTCTTGGATACATGTACTGGATCTTTAACGTTCAGTCCTAATATACAACAAGATGCACAAGAGTTTCTGATGGTTATGCTTGGAGTATTAGAAGATGAAGGAATACAGATTGAGAGTTTATTTGGACTCAGTTACAAATGGGATCACAAATGTGAACAGTGTTCATTAACTTCAAGTACTATAGTTGACAGAGAACGATTTCTATATTTAACAATGCCTGACTGCAAATCTGTACCTTTTCCGAAATTAGTAAAAGAAGCAAATCATGATATGAAATGTTCTCGTTGTCAATCAGAAATGTTATCTACATTATGCCTAGAAAGATATGGAAAATATCTAAATTTTAATGCTACAACGCTGCAGACCAAATGGAAGAAAAGTGGAAACGAAAATTAAAAATTTTGTTGCTAGTCAAGTATCTATTTCTGGAAGAACTTTCACAACACTGGCTATTGTTTTCCATGCTGGAGCTACTACCACATGTGGACATTATACTGTATATTTAAAATGCAAAAATGGTTGGAGTCACTGCAACGATACACACTTGGAAATTAAACTGAGATTGCCTTATGAATTACCCAACTCATACTTGATATTTTTGAAACAAAAACTTTAGATACATTATTCGGCCTAGAGGGAAAATGGGAATATGCTTTAAGGAATTGATACTGGATGATTTAAAAACAAAATTTCCACACATTATTTGGCCTTGAGGAAAAATGTGAACAGAAACTAAACAGTAAAGGCAAGATTTAAAAATTGGAAATAGTATTGGATGTGTTATTTGTGTTTATTTGGTATTGTGTTTGCTAGAATTAGTCATTTGTTTTTTTTAACAATCTAGTAGATTGTTTTTTTCCCAGCTGTTTATGATGATACTACACTGACATCACTGTGAATAGTGAAGTTAAGTAGAAACTGATAACAGCAGAAAAAGGGAGAAAAATATGTTTTCAAAATGTTAAATTATGTTGTATTATTTGATAAGTAACACTGTAATTTGTGAAATATATTACATTACACAACAGTTTTACAGTTTATTTTCTTTTCTGTAGTGGAAAAGTCAGAAAAAACAGTACTAATGACAAATAGCAGAATAGTAGTTTAATATTTGTAAAAAACTTTCAAATTCACTGAAAAAACCATAGGTTTTACAGACGTAATAGTTAGAAATTAGCATTTAAAAAACCTTTGAAATTCACTGAAAAAACCATAGGTTTTACAGACGTTATAGTTAGAAATTAGCATTTAAAAAACCTTTGAAATTCACTGAAAAAACCATAGGTTTTACAGACGTTATAGTTAGAAATTAGCATTTAAAAAACCTTTGAAATTCACTGAAAAAACCATAGGTTTCAGGGACGTTATAGTTAGCTGGACATTTCACTCGTACAAAACCATAGAAATTCCACTGTTATAGTTAGTTCAGTTAACTATAACTCGCGCCCCTGCAATGCACTGCTCATGACGTCACATATTACATCATTGATGGTATGATCAGTGACATCACTGATGACATCACTGATGACATCTCAAATGACATCATCCACGTGATAATCTGATGCACCTCATCACACCCTAATATAACCTTTAATACACCCACTGTAAAATACACACTACCATTTTCGAAACCATCCACACACCAATACCAGTTACTACATACTCACTCACTGATTCCTAGGTCTGCACACACATCCACTCATTCACCCATACAATCACTTATACATGCAGTCACTTATCAATACAACACTATCATATGCACTCATACACCTATTCAGACACTCACACACCGCCACTCATCCATGGAGTTACTCACACACCTAGTCAGTCATGCAAAGAATCAATCACACTCCCATTTACTCACTAAACAGTTATACACACACCACCTCACTAATTCATACAGACAGTAACGCATAGTTACTCTCTTATGTAATCACTGAAACAAGTACAGACTCATCCATACATGCCACTCTCACAATCACTCAGTCTCACATATAGTTATTTATATACACCATCACTCACATATACTGCCTTTTACATATGTAGTTACTCACATATGTACCACTGAGATATCCATTCACTCACCAGCACACCCATACACACACTCAACCACCCATACAGCTGTTTCCACATGCACTCTTGAACCCATATACCCAGTGAATCAACCACTCACACATCTATGCACAGAGTCACACACCTCCAACCCACCCACACACACACTCAGTCCCCCATACAAATACTCAAGCAAACAATCAATAACCCATATAGACACTCATGTAGCTACTGACCAACCCATGTAGCAGCTTACACAACAACAGACAGACTGATACAGACATTCACACAGTTTAGTCACTAACCCATGCATTCAGTAAGACACGTTTAATCAGTCACTTATACAATCAGTTACATACCTCCTAAATCCTCCATCCAGACACTTATAAACCCACTCATTCTTCAATACACCGTTCCATATATATAAAACATATTTAAACTTTACAGAAACACACAGTCACTGGATGATGTCATCAGTGATGTCGTTTGAGATGTCATCAGTGATGTCATCAGTGATGTCACTGACCATGCCATCAATGATGTAATATGTGACGTCATGAGCAGTGCATTGCGGGGGCGTGAGTTATAGTTAACTGAACTAACTATAACAGTGGAATTTTTATGGTTCTGTACGAGTGAAATGTCCAGCTAACTATAACGTCCCTGAAACCTAAGGTTTTTTCAGTGAATATATTATATATATATATATATATATATATATATATATATTCACTGAAAAAACCAGAGGTTTAGGGACAGTTATAGTTAGTTGGACATTGCACTCGTACAAAACCCGTGAAATTCCCCGTTATAGTTAGTTCAGCTAACTATAACTCGCGCCCCGCAATGCACTGCTGATGACGTCACATATTACATCACTCATGACATGGTCAGTGACATCACTGATGACATCACTGATGACATCTCAAATGACATCACTCATGACATCATGCAGTGACTGTGTGTTTCTATAAAGTTTAAATATGTTTAATATATATGCCAAGGTGTATTGAATAATGAGTGGGTGTATAAGTGTCTGGATGGATGATTTAGTAGGTGCGTGACTGACTCTATAAGTGAGTGATTAAACGTATCTTACTAAATGCATGGGTTAGTGACTAAACTGTGTGAATGTCTTTATCCGTCTGTCTGTTGGAGTGTAAGTGGCTGCATGGGTTTGTAAATAGCTACATGAGTGTCTATGAGTTATTGATTGGTTGTCTGAGTATCTGTATGGGTGCCTGAGTGTTTGTGTGGATGGGGTGTGTGTGACTGCACATAGATATATCAGTGGGTGATTCACTGGGTGCATGGTTTCAAGAGTGCATCTGTGATGGACTGTATGGGTGGGGGAGTGTGTGTATAGGTGTGTTAGTGAGTGAATGTATATCTCAGTGGTACATGTGTGAGTAACTACATATGTGAAAGGCAGTATATATGTGTGTTGGAGTATATAAATAGCTATAAGCGAGAGTGTGTGATTGTGATTGTGAGAGTGACTGTATGGATGAGTGTGTGCTTGTATCAGTGATTGTATAAGAGCGTAAGAATGTGCTAGTATTTGTATGAGTAAGTGAGCTGGTGTGTGTATAACTGTATAGGTGAGTAAATGGCAGTGTGATTTATTATTTGCATGACTGACTAGGTGTGCGAGTACCTCTATGGATGAGTGGCGGTGTGTGAGTGTCTATGTAGGTGTATGAGTGCATATGATAGTCCTGTACCGAGTGACCGTAAGTATGAGTGACTGTACGGGTGAGTGAGTGGATGTGTGTGTAGACCTAAGAATCAGTGAGTGGGTATGTAGTTATTGGTGTTGGAGTGTCTATGGTTTTGAGAATGGCAGTCTGTAATTTACAGTGGGTGTATCAAAAGTTATATTAGGGTGTGGGAAGATGCATGAAATTATCACATGGATGATTTCATCAGTGATGTCATTTGAGATGTCATCAGTGATATCACTGACCATTTCATGAGTGATGTAATATGTGACGTCATCAGCAGTGCATTGCTGGGCGCGAGTTATAGTTAGCTGAACTAACTATAACGGGGAATTTCACGGGTTTTGTACGAGTGCAATGTCCAACTAACTATAACTGTCCCTAAAACCTATGGTTTTTTCAGTGAATTTCAAAGGTTTTTGAAATGCAAATTTCTAACTATAACGTGTCTGAAACCTATGGTTTTTTCAGTGAATTTCAAAGGTTTTTAAATGCTAATTTCTAACTATAACGTGCCTGAAACCTATGTTTTTTTCAGTGAATTTCAAAGGTTTTTAAATGCTAATTTCTAACTATAACGTGCCTGAAACCTATGGTTTTTCAGTGAATTTCAAAGGTTTTTGAAATGCTAATTCCTAACTATAACATGTCTGAAACCTATGGTTTTTTTCAGTGAATTTCAAGGTTTTGTAAATAACAATTTTTAAATGTATTAATTGTTATCTTTATTTTTTGATACTGATTTACTACATTTTTTTAAACTATTTATTTTTTAAATTACATTGTAATTACATTATACATTACATTACAAAATATACTTTCTCAGAATGAATTACTTTAGTTTAAATTCTTTGCAAATAGGCAATAGACTTTTAAGTACAGTAGTTACAGTTGTTGCAATGGGCAACACAATTTCAAACACAATGCAACATTGAGCTCAATGTGAATTTCTAGTTAAATGCAATTAGTTACTTTATGGATTACTTTTCTAACCACAGGACTGGATCCTAGATTCAGTCCTGGGACATCTTCTGTAAACAGTTGAGTAAAAGCGTTTTGGTTACAGTACTGATTTTTAAGGAATATTATTGTATTTTAAAAGTTGACACTTAGAAACTTTTTCACATAGAATCACCAATGTTATCCTATGGCAGGAAATTCACTTAGCAGGTAAGTAGTGTTATCGTTACTTTTTCTTACTCAGTGGTGGATCCTGGATCCAACACTGGTGCATCTCCTGTAAACAGTTAAAAGAATGCGTTTAAGTCATACAGGCGATTTTTAAGGAATATTTGTAGTTTGTGAAAATCGACACTTTGAAACTTTTCTGCTGAAAACCAGACAATGGATTCCTATGGAAGGAAATACAAGTTACTGGTAAGTACGGTTAGAATTACTTTTCAGGGTCAGTGCTGGGCTAAAAGATGCAGCACTGGGTTCTCTCCTGATAACAGGTGAGTAAATCGGAATTCGTAGTTCGGCTGATTTTAGAGGAATATTATAAAGTTCCAAAACTCCACACTTAGAAGAATTTCCAAGTGAAACCAGTCAATGTTAGCCTATGGAAGGAAATTCAAGTTACTGGTAAGTACGGTTAGAATTACTTTTCAGGGTCAGTGCTGGGCTAAAAGATGCAGCACTGGATTCTCTCCTGATAACAGGTGAGTAAATCGGAATTCGTAGTTCGGCTGATTTTAGAGGAATATTATAAAGTTCCAAAACTCCACACTTAGAAGAATTTCCAAGTGAAACCAGTCAATGTTAGCCTATGGAAGGAAATTCAAGTTACTGGTAAGTACGGTTAGAATTACTTTTCAGGGTCAGTGCTGGGCTAAAAGATGCAGCACTGGGTTCTCTCCTGATAACAGGTGAGTAAATCGGAATTCGTAGTTCGGCTGATTTTAGAGGAATATTTGCACAATGGTGAAGGAAGGGGTGGGGCCTGAGGTGACATGTCTGCAAACACGCCCTGTGGCGCGTTTTAAGTTGGAGAATTAATTCCTCCTCAATCTCGAGGGTCCCTAGGGGCCAACTAGCCCACCAGGTACCTCCAGTATGCGCCAGAGAGCTGCGTTGCAGAGAGGTGTTCAGAGGCCACGCCCCTTTTTGAACCTCTCTGCAACGCAGCTCTGTGGTGCCTTCTGGACGTACCTGGTGGGCTAGTTGTCCCCCAGGGACCCTCAGGATTGAAGGGATTTAATTCCCCATCTTAAAACACGCCACGGGGCCTGTTTGCACACATGTCATCTCAAGCCCCGCCCTCCCTTCACCACTGTGCAAACGCGCCCTATGGCGCGTTTTAAGTCGGGGGATTAACTCCCCTTCAATCCTGATGGTCCCTGGGGTGCAACTAGCCCACCAGCTCCCTCCATTATGTGCCACAGAGCTGCGTTGCAGAGAGGTGTAAAAGGGCGTGGCCTCAGAACACCTCTCTGCAACGCAGCCCCTGGCGCATACTGGAGGTTCCTGGTGGGCTAGTTGGCCCCAGGGACCCCAGTATTCAAGGGGAGTCGTTCCCCATCTGCAAACGCACCAGGGGCGCGTTTGCAGATTGGTGAAAGAAGGGGCGTGGCCTCCGGCGCGATGCCGGTGTTTTGTTTTTTTTTTAAGAAGGGGGCTGTGTGGCCCCCCTTCTTTTCTAATTTATTTGTCCTGGGACCCCATCCCCCAGGGCCTGCCCCTATTTATTTAAAAAAAAAATTGGAAGGGGCCGCGTGGCCCCCTCCCGAGGCCTTAATCGGCCACGGGGACCCCATCCCCGGGGCATGGCCTTTTTTTTTTTTTTTATTGTTTTGGAGGGGGCTGCATTGCCCCCCTCCTCAGGCCACTTATGGCCCCGGGGACCCCATCCCCGGGGCTGGCCCTCTCCATTGGGGACTGTGGGGGGTCCCCAATCCCCCTACAGTCCCGCCGGCTCCCCGCGTCCCTTGGGAGCCGGCATTGCTTTTCCACATGGGGAGCTGCTAAGATGCAGCTCCCCATGTGGAAAAGCAATTTGCTTTGGATATTGGAAGCGAGAGCAGGTTTCCCTGCTCTCACTTCCAATATCCAAAGCAGTTTGCTATGACAGGACGGGAGCCGCGAGGCTCCCGTCCTGTCATAGCAAACTACAGTGTCCCGGGGTTAGGCACCCCGGGACACTGCAGGAGCTGGCCCTGGGGGGTGGCGGTCCCCAGGGCCATCAAGGGCTCCAGGAGGGGGGCCGCGCGGCCCCCCTCCCTTGAATTGCACAGCCCCGGGGAGGTGGTGGTCCCCGGGGCTCTGGGGGTCCGTAACGGACCCCTAAATTAAAATATTTAGTGCCCCGGGGAGGTAGCGGTCCCCGGGGTGTGTGGGGGCTCAAGCCCCCCACATAGATTATTTTTTTAAAATGAAGCCCCGGGGGGTGGCGGTCCCCGGGGCTGCGGGAGGGCCGAGAGCCCTCCCGCATCATTTTTTTTATTAAAGCCCCGGGGGGTGTCGGTCCCCGGGGCTTGGGGGGCCTTAGAGGCCCCCCACATCATAAAACTTAACCCTCCCATGCCCCCGGGACTTGGCCCACCCAGGGGCCAATTACCAAGAAGCGCGGGAGCCCGCGCTTCGTTTTTTTTCGGCAGGATCCGCGCATCCTGCCGATTTTTAAAAAAATTGGGCCCTGGGGGTCCTTGTAGGACCCCTTGAGCAGGCCTAGGGGGTCAGGGTGTTTCTACCCTGCCCCCTTTTTGCATATTGCGCACTTTTTTTACTGCTTTCTTGTTCCTCGGTTCTACCGAGGAACAAGATGGCTGCCAACACTTCCTGATTTGGAGTGTTGACAGCCAATTAGCATGCAGCTCGTGGTCGGGAGGGTGCGCGGATCCTCCATGCCTCTAAATATCGAAACTTTTGTTCTGGATTTTCTCAGCAACTACTGAACGGATTTACACCATTTTTAAAAAGGGTGCTTTCTGAACCATGCACTACCTTTTTGCCAAATTTGGTGTAATTCCGTTCAGCAGTTTTTGCTGTAGCCTTGCATAAAGTTTCCTATGGGAAATCGATTTTTTCACTCTTATTTTTTGAATTTCTCCGCAACTACTGAACGGATTTACACCATTTAAAAAGAAAGTTGCTTTCTGAACCAAGCGCTACCTTTTTGCAAAATTTGGTGTAATTCCGTTCAGCAGTTCGGGCTGTAGCCGTGGCTAAAATTTCCTATGGGAATTAACATGGAGAAAACTAAGAAAAAGCGTTTTGGGACCCCCCTTTTTCTCGGCCCCGCTTGACGAATCAACCCGAGACTTTCAGGGTAGGAGCGGAGCGGAGCGCCTAACAAGTTGGAAGCTTTCGCGAAGATTCGTCAACCGGCGCAAGAGTTATTTCAAATAGAATGTTGCAGATTTCCTATGGATAAAGGTCCTAACTATAACTATCTACTGGCGACCGCCAGTAGATAATATATATATATATATATATATATATATATATTATCTACTGGCAGTCGCCAGTAGATAGTTATAGTTAGGACCTATTTTCCATAGGAAATCCGCAACATTCTATTTGAAATAACTTTGGCGCCGGTTGACGAATCTTCGCGAAATTTTCAAAACTCGTGGGGCGCTCCGGTCCGCTCCTATCCTGAAAGTCTTGGGGTGATTCATTAAGTGGGGGCCGAGAAAAAAGGGGGGTCCCAAAACGTGTTTTCCCCATGCAATTGTCCATAGGAACCTTTCATCGCAGCTACAGCCCGAACTGCTGAACGGAATTACACCAAATTTGGCAAAAAGGTAGCCCTTGGTTCAGAGTCGTGCCTTTTGGTTAAATGGTGTAAATCCATTCAGTAGCTCCTGAGAAATTTGAAAAGAAAACACATATATATCTGGGCGGAGCCTAACCACACATGTCATCGTGAGATCTGATTGGCTGTCAGCACTTCATCCTGGAATTGCTGGCAGCCATCTTAGGACCAATATAAATGATAGTACCCCATTGAAATGCATTGTAGTGAATCGAAGATTTTGAGGGTTACCAAAAGGAGAACTATAAAGGGTGATAACAGACTTTAGTTACATTAGAATTCATTTGTTGATGGTACCATACTAATTTCAGGAATCATGTTTGAGAGAAAACTATTTTCACATGCTTGTCCCATACAGTTTTGGAAGGTGCTCCAGAAGCTAAAATGAGAGCATATATATATATTACCTACTGGCGGTCGCCAGAAGGTAGTTATAGTTAGGACCTAGTTTCCATAGGAAAAGCATTTTTTTCCCAATAACTTTGGCGCCGGATGACGAATCTTCGCGAATTTTTCAAAACTCGTGGGGCGCTCTGGTCAGCTCCTATCCTGAAAGTTTCGGGGTGATTCGGTAAGCGGGGGCCGAGAAAAAAGGGGGGTCCCAAAACGTGTTTTCTCCATGTTATTTTCCATAGGAAACTTTAGACACGGCTACAGCCCGAACTGCGGAACGGAATTACACCAAATTTGGCAAAAAGGTAGCCCATGTTTCAGAAAGAACTCTTTTTGTTAAATGGTGTAAATCCGTTCAGTAGTTCCTGAGAAATTTTAAAAAAAGAGGGCGAAAAATGAATTTCCCATAGGAAACTTTAGACACGGATACAGCTCGAACTGCTGAACGGAATTACACCAAATTTGGCAAAAAGGTAGTGCTTGGTTCAGAAAGTACCCTTTTTTTAATGGTGTAAATCCGTTCAGTAGTTGCTGAGAAAATCAAAAAATAAAAGTTTCGATATATAGAGGCGCGGTGGATCCGCGGACCCTCCCGACCACGAGCTTTATTCTAATTGGCTGTCAACACTCCAAACCAGGAAGTGTTGGCAGCCATCTTGTGACTCAGTAGAATCGAGTCGCAAGAAAAGAGAAAAAGAAAAGCGAAAAACAAGAAAAGGGGGCAGGGTAGAAACACCCTGACCCCCTAGGCCTGCTCATAGGGTCCCACAAGAACCCCCAAGGCTAAAAAAAGCATTTAAAAAAAAAAATCGTCGAGATTCGCGCAACCAGCGCGAATTTCGGGCGAAAATAAAAACACGAAGCGCGGCCTCCCGCGCTCGTTATGTTAGCCCCTGGGTCGGCCAAGTCCCGGGGGCATGTAATAATGTAATTGCGGGGGCCCCTGCAGCCCGGGGACCGCCACCCCCGGGGCTTCTTATTATTAATGTGTGGGGGCCAAGCCCCGGGGACAGCCACCCCCCGGGGCTTTATTTTTTTTTAAATACACCTGTGTGGGTGGGCTCGAGCCCCTCACATGCCCTGGGGACCGCCACCTCCCCGGGGCACTAATATTCAAATGCGGGGGTCCGTTACGGACCCCCGAGCCCCGGGGACCACCACTTCCCCGGGGCTGTGCAATAGGTGGGAGGGGGGCCCTGGGGACCGCCACCCCCAGGGCCGGCTCCTGCAGTGTCCTGGGGTGCCCACCCCCGGGACACTGCTGTTTGCAATGACAGGGCGGGAGCCGCACGGCTCCCGCCCTGTCATTGCAAACTGTTTTGCTCTCGCTTCAATGAAGCAAAGCAGATTGCTTTTCCACAAGGGGAGCTGCATGTCAGCAGCTCCCCATGTGGAAAAGCAATGCCGGATCCTGCAGGATGCGGGGAGCCAGCAGGACCAAGGGGGCATTGGGGCTCCCCCCACGGTCCCCAACGGATAGGGCCTGCCCCGGGGGATGGGGTCCCTGGGGCTAGAAGGGGCCCGGGAGGGGGGCCACGTGGCCCCCCTCCCCAAAAATAAAATAAATAAAAAATAAATAAATAAAGTCTGGCCCCGGGGGATGGGGTCCCCGGGGCCAATAGAGGCCTCAGGAGGGGGGCCACGCAGCCCCCCTCCATAAATAACAAAAACATATGTGGCCATGCCCCGGGGGATGGGGTCCCCGGGGCCGGAATTGGCCACGGGAGGGGGGCCCACGCGGCCCCCTTCCCATTCATATATATATATATTTTTTTTAAAAGGGTCATGCCCTGGGGGATGGGGTCCATAGGGCCCAAAGAAAGGAAAAAGAAGGGGGGACACACAGCCGCCCTTCTAAAAAAAAGAATTAAAAAAAACGCGATCATGCCGGAGGCCCCGCCCCCTCCCAGCAACACTCTGCAAATGCGCCCTGTGGCGCGTTTTAAATTGGGGAATTAATTCCCCTTGAATACTGGGGGCCAACTAGCCCACCAGGTACCTCCAGTAAGCGCCACAAGGCTGCGTTGCAGAGAGGTGGTCCAGGCCACGCCCCTTTTTACACCTCTCTGCAATGCAGCTCTGTGGCGCTTACTGGAGGTACCTAGTGACCTAGTTGGACCCCAGGGACTCTCAGGATTCAAGGGGATTTAATCCCCCAACTTAAAATGCGCAACGGGGCACATTTGCACAGTTGTGAAGGGAGGGGGTTGGGCCTGAGGTAACTTGTGTGCAAACACGCCCTGTGGCGCGTTTAAAGTTGGGGAATTAATTCCTCTTCAATCCTGAGGGTCCCTGGGGGCCAACTAGCCCACCAGGTACATCCAGTAAGCGCCACAGACCTTTGTTGCAGAGAGGTGGTCCAGGTCACGCCCCTTTTTACACCTCTCTGCGACGCAGCTCTGTGGTGCTTACTGGAGGTACCTGGTGGGCTAGTTGGACCCCAGGGACCCTCAGGATTCAAGGGGGCTTAACCCCCAACTTAAAACGTGCCACGGGGCGTGTTTGCACAGTGGTGAAGGGAGGGGGCAGAGCCTGAGGTGACATGTGTGCAAACACGCCCTGTGGCGCATTTTAAGTTGGGGAATTAATTCCCCTTCAATCCTGAGGGCCCCTGGGGGCCAACTAGCCCACCAGGTACCTCCCGAAGTGCCACAGGTCTGCGTTGCAGAGAGGTGGTCCAGGCCACGCCCCTTTTTACACCTCTCTGCAACGCAGCTCTGTGGCGCTTACTGGAGGTACCTGGTGGGCTAGGTGGACCCCAGGGACCCTCAGGATTCAAGGGGACTTAATCCCTCAACTTACAACGCCCCAGGGGGTGCGTTTGCAGAGTGGTGGAGAAAGGGGGCATGGCCTTTGTCTACCTCTTACCAATCCCACTGCGTGGGGCTTGCTGGAGGTAAAAGGTAGGCTAGTTGGCCCCTAAAGGACCCCCAGCTGTGAAGGGAACTTCAATCCCCATCCAAGAGCATGCCAGGGAGCGTGTTTGTAGAGTGGTGGGCAAAGTGGGCGTGGCCTGGTACGAGTACTTACCAATGCTGCTGTGTGGGACTGACTGGAGGTAATAGTTTGGGAAGTTGGCCCCCAAGCAGCCGCTTACACACCAACAGACAGACGGATACAGACATTCACACAGTTTAGTCACTAACCCATGCATTCAGTAAGATACGTTTAATCACTCACTTATAGACTCAGTCGCGCACTTACTAAATCATCCATTCAGACACTTATACACCCACTCATTCTTCAATACGCCTTTCCCTATATATATTAAACATATTTAAACTTTACAGAAACACACAGTCACTGGATGATGTCATCAGTGATGTCATTTGAGATGTCATCAGTGATGTCATCAGTGATGTCACTGACCATGTCATGAGTGATGTAATATGTGACGTCATCAGCAGTGCATTGCGGGGCGTGAGTTATAGTTAGCTGAACTAACTATAACGGGGGAATTTCACTGGTTTTGTACGAGTGAAATGTCCAACTAACTATAACGCCCCTGAAACCTATGGTTTTTTCAGTGAATTTCCAAGGTTTTTAAATGCCAATTTCTAACTATAACGTGCCTGAAACCTATGGTTTTTTCAGTGAATATATATATACACATATATATATATGTGTTCCCATTGTGTCCAAAAAGCAAGGACGCACTCCACACCAGTCGATTCCACCAAATCTTTATTATCAGGAAAACCGGCATTTCACAGTTCTGCTCTCTTCATGCCTGAGGCGTTTCAGAGCAAGCCTGCTCCTTAATCATAGGCTGTTGCTGAGATTGTGCAGACTTTCCTAAACATACCTTTTGACTTGCTGATGACATCATTTCCCTCATAGCATCTCACAGGTGAGTATAATTACTAAAGCATGCTGGGACTCGTAGTGTTTGGTAATCCATTCTTCCCCTTCGGTGGGTTCTGCTGCAAAGTCAGTATAATTTAATCCATATTTTTCAGCCCTCCAGTGGGCCTCAGAATTGGAAACGCACGGTTTAATTCCAAAAACTGCTGTTCCACAGTGGGGCTTGCAAAGTTCATGCCCCTGCGACCCCATGCTCATTCAGAGGGTGGTGCTGTCCTTCATGGCTGGACTGCCGTGTGTAACATGTTCCCATTGTGTCCAAAAAGCAAGGACGCACTCCACTCCAGTCGATTCCACCAAATCTTTATTATCAGGAAAACCTGCATTTCACAGTTCTGATCTCTTCATGCCTGACGCGTTTCGGAGGAAGCCTGCTCCTTAATCTTAGGCTGTTGCTGAGATTGCGCAGACTTTCCCAAACACACCTTTTGAATTGCTGATGACATCATTTCCCTCGCAGCATCTCGCAGGTGAGTATAATTACTAAAGCATGCTGGAACTCGTAGTGTTTGGTAATCCATTCTTCCCCTTCAGTGGGTTCTGCTGCGAAGTCAGTATAATTTAATCCATATTTTTCAGCCCTCCAGTGGACCTCAGAATGGGAAACGCACGGTTTAATTCCAAAAACTGCTGTGCCACAGTGGGGCTTGCAAAGTTTATGCCCCTGCGACCCCATGCTCATTCAGAGTGTGGTGCTGTCCTTCACGGCTGGACTGCCGTGTGTAACATGTTCCCATTGTGTCCAAGAAGCAAGGATGCACTCCACGCCAGTCGATTCCACCGAATCTTTATTATCAGGAAAACCGGCATTTCACAGTTCTGATCTCTTCATGCCTGACGCGTTTCGGAGCAAGCCTGCTCCTTAATCATGGGCTGTTGCTGAGATTGCGCAGACTTTCCCAAACACACCTTTTGAATTGATGCTTACATCATTTCCCTAACAGCATCTCGCAGGTGAGTATAATTACTAAAGCATGCTGGGACTCGTAGTGTATATAAATGTTATTATATATTGCAATGAATATGTTTATACAAAGCTTGAAACTAGAGTATTGCAAAAAGCTGTTACACAGTCGAATTATGGAAAATGCTTGGATATCTGAGTATAATATTTGAGCCCATTCAGGGCTTCATTATGCATTGAAGGTTAAACCATGCCAAGATGGCGGCTTTTGTTTACATTGCACTGATGTCTGTTTTCAATGTTGATGACATTGCGTGATTGACCTAAAATAACTGCTTCCGGTGTGTCAGACAACATCGACGAAGGCGTTAGCCGAAACGTGTCTGTTTGTTGCGTTGTGATTAAACAACAGTTACAACCGCCCGTGAGTGCTTTTTTCTTTTGGAAAAGGAAGAAAATGAGCATATATATATATATATATATATATATATATATATATATATATATATATATATATATATATATGTATTGCTGCAAAACTTCGCCAGAAAATCACCACTTTGAGGAACAGACGAATGCGGACCCAATGTTACGTGCAAGATATTTATTGAAGCACCTGCACCACCGCCATGCCGCATTTCAGCCTACAGGAGGCCTTGATCACATTACACGCATGCGGAGTGCCTTCACATTTAAAGTGCATGAACATGTGACAACGAAAACGTCATCATAGACATAGAAGGGTCATTGCATCAAATTCGATGTAAGTACATGTTAAATACAAATCCATCGTGGTTTTACTAGCAGGTAAAAGCAGTAGAACAATAAATATTTAAGAATCATAAATATTTATAAAAGGCAATACATATTAAAAATTCAAATGTATTGAGGAGAGCAAAAGTTTAATCAACACAGAATGGTACCGGGTAAATTTAAGGCTTAATGCACATTTCCAACTCAGTTTTAATTCAGTTATTTCCGCCCTCTGCCTGTGATAGCCCGAATATTAATTTCAAACTATTGAATGTCAACTGCTGTTACATAAAGTGCATATGTTAATATATATATATATAAAATTCGATATTTTGTACAACTATATTTTTTACATCTATATTTTTTTTCGATATGTTTGTACATACCTCTTTAAGTATAGGGAGTCGATATTTTTGTATTCTATATTTTTACATTGATATTTTTTACTTCTATATTTTTAACTTCGATATTTTGTCAGTGAACCTTCCTTCAGGTCTTGCGAGCCTCCTGTTTAATCGCACATGTCCATGCAACAAGTTTCATTCCCTGAAGCTTGTAAGCTTGCGGGATAGCAACAAAATTGTAGAGAAATAGTAGTATGTGAGACAGAGTTTCCTCTCCACTGAGATCCATCTCTCACATGACAGATGTGTGTAGTAGGGTATGGAGAGAGGCTGACCTCTTGACACAGACCTCTGTCTCAGATGACAGGTGTACTGTGGAGGAACTGGCCTCTCCACTTAGACCCCTCTTTTGGATGATGGGTGTGCGTAATAGAATGCCTGGAGGGACTGGCTCCTCCACTAAGACCTCTCTATTCAATTAAGAGTGTACATACTAGAGTTTGGAGAGAGACTGGCCTCTCCGCTGACACCAGCCTGGGGTCCGATTACTGACCTGGGGTTACTCTAGCTAAGATCCTCATCACCACAAACATCTCACCGTTCGTTTTCATTTCAAACAACCCCTAGACCATTATTAATAAATGGTGTTCCACCACTGATTGAAGTCAGAGTAAATATTGTCAGGGGTTAAAACAGCCTGGAAACTCAATTGCACCTTGATGCTCAAAACTCACTGAATCACAAAGTAAATGGACCACCAGAACAGCAACTGCCAAGCCCAAGCCCCTGACTGGGCACATCTCAATCTATTTTCACTTTTCAAAGTGACCAATGCTCGGGTGACATTTGCCCCCGTAGCCTAACCCCAACAAGGGAGGAACTGTGGTCTGACATCATATGCTCCCAAGAGCAGGGGGGAAATCTATGACGGAACTCTCTATGTTAAACTAATAACTCAATCACCAGGCTCCAAAATACCCAGTCTAAAACAGACACAGGGTCTCAAATAGGAACATCCACAGGGAGCAAGAGCCTGGAAGAAAACTCCACTGAGTCTTTCCAAAAACGAGGCTCTTCAGTATTAACGGGACCAGGGGTCGTATGGGATGTTTTATTCAGAAGGTCTCAGCTGACACTAGTAGCCTTGACATACCAGTCAAATAAAATGGATGTAGCAGTCGGGACTGATGTTGGCGTCCTATGTCGTACTGTGGATTTATGATGGGCCGGGATATTTGTATTTAGCTTGTATGGTTAAAGTGCCAAGCTTTGACAACATTGTCTTCCAGGGACTTCTCCATTGGCTTCACCGGGGGCTAGCAGCTCATCCCTTGGGTTGTTTGGTTGAGGGACACTCCCTCCATGGAATAGCTGTTTGGGGTTTACAGGCACTCTGCAAATTGGGGGGTGGGCAGTTCGAAGTCCACGTTGCAGGGAGGCAGGGTGGGGGGGATCCAGGGTTTGTTATTGGGAGTTTTTATAGTTTTTGCATGTGCGCTCAGTACAAGTTTACAAATGAGACTTCTTCCTTGACGCTTGGGGATATTCTTCTCTTTGATTTCCATATTGCACTGCTGCTGTATTCATTCCTCTGTTCTGCCGCTTGGGGGGAGGGGTGTGCAGATTTGTCAGTATTGTCTTTCGGTGATCCAATGTGTATATGTGTCCTTTATTGCAGGTTAAATGAGCACGGTTCAGGGTTCAAACCCGCGATTGGGTCGCCTTAAATTACTTTCTTGGAACGTTAATGGATTGGGTGATCGAATCAAACGGGGAATTGTACTGCAATATTTGAAACAACAGGCTCCTGATCTGGTTTTGTTGCAGGAAACGCACATCCAGGGTACCTCATACTGTGCCCTTAATAGATGGGGATATAAACTGGTGGCATATGCTGGGTTTGCTGGGGGGTCCAGGGGAGTAGGTATCATGATGCGAAAGTCACTCCCCTTTCAAATACAATCAGTTTCCCGTGACTCATTGGGCAGATTTGTGACGGTCTCTGGGCAGTGGGAGGGGAGACCCCTTAACGTAACTTCTCTTTACATGCCACCCCGGCTACATTCCACTACACTGGCCGATCTAGGGCCACATATATTAAGTTTACCAGACGGTGATGTACTGGTGGGAGGCGATTGTAATGCTGCACTCAATGGGGAGGTAGATCGTCTGCCGCCCAGAGTGGGAGAGTTGGCTGGGAAGTTATTGGGAGACTTTCTAGGGGCACTGGGCCTTATAATTGTATGGAGGACCTGTAACCCCACCTCTTTACAGTACACCTTTCACTCTGGGGTTCATGGGAGCCTGTCCCGTATTGATTACATCTTTTGTGGAGCCCCCCAGATTCCTATGTTTGAGGGTATATCCTTCCTCCCTAGAGGTATCTCTGATCACTCCCCGATAGTGACGTACTATGGAAGCGCCCCCCCTACCAGGCATGAAATGATACTTAATCCATGGTACCTCAGGGTACCAACCATTAGAGAACAATTGATTAAAACTACTCGAAATTATTTTACGGAAAACGATGGGTCAGTGGCATCCAACGTCACACTCTGGGAGGCTTATAAAGTAGTTGTCCGGGGGGAGGGAGTGGCGGCAATTGCGGGTTACAGGAAGGAGAGCCGCAAATAGTTGGAGGAATTGGAAGCAGGGGTATCCGCACTTGAAGCCGAATTGGTGGCCTCCCATACTCCAGAGACTGCAAATACGTTATTCATTAAGCAAAAAGAATACAGGGATATTGCTGAAGAGGCTGCTAAGACTCAGTATCGAGCCACCCAGCATCGTATTTGGGGGGGATAAAGTCAGTAAATTGCTGGCATGGCTGGATAAAAGGGAGTTGGTGAACAGATGGGTGGACCAGATAGTGAGACAGGAGGGAGAGGTGATAAGGGACAGGGCCGAACCTGCCGGTGCCTTCGCCAGACACTTTGAGCAGGTAGACACATCAGGGCAGTCATCCACTCAGGCTGCTGAATCAGCAGAATTGCTGGCCACCCTGCCGCTACCTACTCTGGACGCTCAAGATGTGGCGAACTTGGAGGCAGACTTTGCAGTCGAAGAGGTTACAAAAGCCATTGGCTCTCTGCAGTCCAGTAAGGCTATGGGCCCGAGTGCTCTTCCAATAGAATTATATAAATCCAATGCTACTACTATAGCCCCTTTCTTAATAAAAATGTATGAAGAGAGCTGAGTTCACGGTGTTTTCCCTGCTACGCAACGACTAGCCTCTATTGTAGTGATCTATAAAAAGGGTAAACCCCCGGAGGAATGTAGCTCCTATCATCCCATTTCTTTATTGGACCCGGAAGTCAAGATCCTCGCCAAGCTCTTGGCACAACGTCTCTCTCCGTGCCTTCTTAAACTAATACACCCCGACCAATCTGGCTTTATGCCCACCAGTAATACAGCATTGAATCTCCGACTGGTGTATGGAGTGTTAGGTAGGGCCGCCACTATCCAAGAAGATTCCATTATTATGACCCTTGACGCCAAAATGGCCTTTGATATGATAGAGTGGCCATTTCTTTTCGCCGCACTTGAGCGGTATGGTTTTGGGGGCCGATTCCTGTCTTGGGTGCGTCTTCTTTAAGCTGATCCCTTGGCACGGATTTCCGTTAATGGTGTCCGCTCCGCATCCTTTGTCCTGTGGAGGGGTACGAGACAGGGTTGCCCGCTGTCACCCCTGCTCTTTGCCCTAGCCCTGGAACCCCTGGCGATTTGGATAAGGGGGGACCCGCTTATTAGGGGCTTGAACTGGGCGCCTGATTGGTCCGATAGGATTTCCCTTTACGCCGACGACATTCTGTTGTACCTGGCCAGACCTTCTTTCTCACTGCGACGTGTCCTCCATATCTTCGCTTTATTTCAAAAGTACTCCGGGTATACTATCAACTGAGACAAGTCCGTGGTGTATGTGTTGAGTGGGGTTCCCCCGGTTTTACCGAGGGGTTGTGAGGCCAACAAAGTGACTGATGGCTTTCAATATTTAGGAATCTACGTTACGCCAGATTCCTCTGTCTTTTACGATTGTAACTTGTTACCCCTCCTGCTTCGTCTCAAAGCAGATATCTGTCATTGGAAAACATTACCCCTTACATTGTTAGGTAGGGCGGCCCTTTACAAGATGATGGCCCTCCCCCGTTTTTTGTACGCTTTACAGAACGCGCCATACTCAGTTCCTCCGTGGTATTTCCAATTAATCTACTCCGAAGTTAGGGCTTTGCTCTGGAATCGGGGTGCCCCCCGTATCGCTCGTACTAAATTGACAAAGAACTGGTACGATGGTGGTATTGCCCTGCCTGACATCAGATCGTATTACTGGGCCTCCCAATTAGTTGTTCTAAATAGATGGGTTCATCGACCTGTTTCGGACCCCGCTTATAGAATGGACCGACATAATATGCTACCTGGCTCCTATCTCAGAGCACTTTATGGGGGTACTCGTTATGTACCCAGGTTCACTCCCACGTCATCTACGGTGGATATATGGAATAAAGCAACGCGGGCTTTGGGGTGGAGAGACAAAATAACACAAGTTACCCCCCTGCTGGAATCCGGCCGCTTGGGTATGCTCTCCCAGCAGCCAGGATTCGATAAATGGGATTTATTGGTCTTTCTACAGTCGGGGATCTGTGGGCGAGTGGTAAAGTAATTCCTTTTGCCGATCTGCAGAGTGATTATCAATTGCACGATCGAGAAACTTTCCGTTATCTGCAGGTCAGAAGTGCATTGTATAAAGCCATTCCTAAGAACTCGGAGGTACAGGTTTCCTCGCCTCTGGAGGATAGGTTGTTGGATGACGATCTCCCGGAGAAAGCTATCTCTCTGACTTACCTGGAAAATCCTCAATCATGCTCCAGACGCTCAGGATAAACTGCGGGCTAAATGGGCTGACGATGTTGGAGATCTGGATGATGACGATTGGAGAGAGGCGCTGGCATCCCCTTGCGAGGTAGCGATCCGATCGCGATTCAGACTCATACAACTTAAATTGTTGCACTGGATGTATTACACCAGCTCTGTATTGGTTAAGATGGGGGTGCTGGGATCCTCTGCTTGCCCGCGTGGTTGTGGCCTGGATGGTACTTATATGCATCAATGGTGGTACTGCCCTGTCCTACAAGAGTATTGGGGAAAGGTTATTTCTGGTATGACTCACGTTTGTAATACTAAAATAGACGACGCCCCCCGGATGCGTCTCCTTAATATTTGGGACACCACAGATTTGTCACGTACCGAGAAGTTGTAAGTTACGTTGGGATGTATGGTGGCGAAGCGTAACATTTCAAGGACATGGAGGGGTGGAGTTCAGCTGCGTTATAAAGATTGGGAGTTAGACATGGATTGGTGCTTGCAGGCTGAGAGAGTGGTTTATGAAAGTAGGGGTTGCCCACAAAAATGGTCCAGAATATGAGACCCATGGAACAAAAGTAGAGGTCTGTTGTGCACTCCTGTTGTCCTCCCTCCCTCCCTAGTGGTAGACAATGAAGATATTTAAGTGTTTGAATGTGGAACGACAAAGTATGCTCTTTAGTAATGTTTCCCAACGCCTAAATGTATAGATTCGCCGTGTCTTGAGACTTTGTACTGTGAGATTATAGTAATGTACTGTCCGGATTGATTTGTATGGTTTATGTTTTATGTTTGAATAAAAAGATTTTAAAAAAATAAAAATAAAAAATAAAATGGGTTGTCAGGCCGAAGCTGTTTCTGGAATCGATCACAAGTTGGTTGACTTAAACAAACAGATAATCCGGGCCCAAAATTACACTGCAGCAACTTTCGTAGACTGTACCTGCCCACCAGTGGCTAACAAATTTGCAACTCTCTAAGCCAACCTGAATACCCAAATAGAAGACCTTAAATTGAATTTTGACTTCTCCAGGTGCAAAAAAGTCCTGCACCACCAGCGCAACTAATCCAGCAACGCAACAGGCAGTGTGAGTCCAATAAAGCAAAGACCAGTACAGCAGGCAAAGAGGAAGACTGCCGACTCGCAATGCCAAAGATGGAGGAAAGCGAGCTCATCAAAGATGAGGCCAACATAAGGGAAGGCTACCTCCCCAAAGCTCCTCTACCACCCCAAGCTCGACCAGAAAAAATAATGCCAAAAACAGAAGAAAAAGCAACATAAGGCTAGGAACAAAATGAAAAGCACCCCAGTAATCGTACCCTGAACTAGTGAAACTCAAACCACCAAATACACAACCATGACTGATGAAGATCCTACGATAGAGCGAAGTCAGGACAGTAAGTAGGCCTAGGCAAAGTTTGCGAAGTTCTAATCCGCGGTACTCCGCGAAGTGCAGAAAAAGCCTTTGAGCTCCGCGGAGTTCTGCCGCAGTGGAGTCTGTTAAGTCGCGCTGCTTGCCCTAATGTTTAGCACCAGGAGTTTCTCCCACGCTGCAAAGTGAGCGCAAACGGCACAACATGTTGCACCAGAGGGCGCTGCTGCTTTCTGCTACTCGAGTAGATATTCTACTCGAGGAGCAGCTTCTTTACAGTGGTAACTCTTCCCCTACTCCATTTAATCACATTGTATCAGATTAAAAAAATGGATGAAAGCCACCATGGGCAACAAATTATAGAGATTAATGTCCAATGCCTCTTCCATCACCGGGCAAGCACCCTGCAAGGGGTACTTGAAACAATAAACTACAAGAAGTTACAGTGGTCTGATGACACTATAGGGCCAATTGGGGAAACCACTTCAACCCTTGTTAGGCAATGTTTTAATAAAGACCACCCCACCTCGATTTAAAAAAAGGCACTCTTTACAAACAATCTAATAAATATCTACCCGTCAAACAGTCGCCAAGGCAAACACCAAGCCACAAAGTGCTCAGAAGACCTAAAAAGGATTAAAATATCTGCCTCATGCCACATTGCAAGGAGGAACCGTAACAGTATCCTGAGCCTGGCTAGGAGGTGGCCTGGAAACTTTACGATTCAAGCTAAAAACAGTTTGGGAGGAAAAAATAACAGCAAAACTAAGTTTTTTGGGCACAAGCATTTACCTCAGTAAAAAGTAAAGCTTAAGAGACTTCTGGAGGGTGGTTACCAGCCTGAACAGAGCCTCAAATGCTGTTTCAAGCTCAAGTTTAACAGAAACAAGCTGGGCTAATTTTCTAACCATACACTTGAACCAAACCCCCAAGGACTCAACTCTTCCCAACCAAGAGACAAGAAAAGCGAATCCATCGACCGCCACGAATGCAGATGATGACTTGCTCAGCTTTTCGGAGTATCAAGCATGCAAATCTATTCAGAAGTGCAGGCGAGATGGAGCACCGGGTCTGAATGGAATTCCACAAGCACTGTATAAAACAAACCCTACCTTCTGTGCAGCCTGCCTAACAGCATTTTACAATAGTGCTCCGTACTTAGAAATAACCCTGGACTCAAGGAGAGGCTCCATATTAAACCCGATCTTTAAAGGGGGTGACCGTCACAGGCCAGAAAATTACCATCTCATTACTTGGTTAGAAACTAAGGCAAAGCATTTTGCAGGCCTTCCACTAACTGAACTATTCCTTTGGGTGAAAGAAAAGCACATTATTGCCCCCAACCAGTCTCGTTTCACCCAAGAGGTCGGCACGCCAACCAAAATGTTAACACTCTGGGGCATATTCTCAAGAACGTGTGATAACCATCGCAAATTTAGCTTAACGCAACTTTGCATATCGCAGTCCATCGTGAGAAAATAACACCGTCTTAACATCCAATACCCAACCCGGCAGCACCATGCGATAGCAGCATGATAACGCGCCAAATGACCGCGTAAAAATCAATGCGACAAACAAAAAATGCTGAACACGAACGCCCAAAAAGTTGCGATGCCACAAAGCGCGATACCAAAATCAGCGTAAAAACAGCGACAGGCCTGCAATACCCACGCGTCATGCGTGAAAATGCACTACAAAAGCAAAAAAACAAAAAAACAATCCAAACTGCGTAGCACCATAGATGCACCCGGACCGAGTGCAGAGGACAAGCCAAACTCCACAAGCCCCACGGAGGACCAGCATGGAACCCCGTGTTTGGGGAAGGGCAAGGAGAAGAGGAAGACGGGGTTCAGTCCGCAGGAAGACCGGATCATCGTCACGGAGGTGATAGAACACCATCAACAACTGTTCATCACCTCCACTGCGGCACTGGCAACCCAAACAGAAATATGTCAGTCCATCGTCACCAACGTCAATGCAGTCGGAGTGTCGAGGAGGCCAATGGAGGATGTCAAGCGGCGCTGGCATGAAGTGCACAGCCAAACCAAGGAGAAATTCGCCGCCAACAGGAAGGCAGCAACAGCGACTGGAGGTGGGAGTCCTGCACCACAGGAGGAGCTGGATGAGCTGGAGGAAATGGTGGCCACAGTCATCAGTGTGGAGACGGTGGCAGGAGTTGGGGACGTGGACACAGCTCAAAATGACCTGACCCAACAGCAACAGGGTGAGTAACCACCAGGGACTGGGGGACTGGGGGAGATGGGAACAATGGCACACATGCACAATCATGTGTAGCACACTGCACATGCACAATGACTGCGGAACATGTCCCTGATACCCTTGCAACTCTGCAGCACACATACAAACACCAGGTAGGCCCCCGTCCACCATGTGCACATATGGGCCCCCTCCAAATCACCAACGACACAACCGAGCCATGCACATGTGATGAATCCAGAAAAGCAGCGGCTGTGTGAGCCACACTGACCATGTAAGTGACACTGCATGCCCGATAGCATGGCAGCAGCCAAAAAACATGACATGGTGCACGAACCGACATGTAGGTGGCCCAGTGCGGATCACATCCGTAAAGGAGCAGGTCACACTCTGACATATCCACGTGCACCCACAACCCATGCCATCCAATACACGCAGCAGACGAACAATGCACAAGGCCACAAAATCTGTCCAAGAGCACATATGACCCAAGTCGCAAACATTTCTGCCCCAGAAAAGCACACAATTCAAAGGCACACCGCCTCAAAGGGATAAGGGTACATGAAATCAGAGCTGCAGGGGCAACTCCCCCACAATGCAGCACACATACATAGCAATCACAGAACATCAGCAATGACGGCAATGTGGCACAAAGTGCAACACCTACACCACAGGACAGAGGATACAACAGGTTCCGCTTGTGCGTAGTAACTGTCCACTCACATCTGGCATTGCCTGACACTGTGTGATGATAATGTACGGGTACTACAACACATCCGTCATGTAGTCGAACATCCCACTGTCTGCCATCAAATAGCCAGCTCCACCAAAACAGTCACAGTGTACATTGGCATGCAGTCTGAATGTAAACATCTGCAAAGCGTCAACATACATGGGAAACTCTGTTAACCTGCATCTCCCATTTACATTGCAGAGGGACAATCAACACCTCCTGCAGAGCAGACCACACATCTCATCAGTGATGATGAAGAGCACAACCTGCACATATGTCAAGACACCCTCCAACGGCTAATGGACAGCCTCCGCACCCCATCCCCAGGAGCAGGGCAGGCCAGTTGCCTCGAGGTGACCCCACCACCTGCACAGACCACACAGCAGGAAACACACACCACCACAGCTGTCTCCCAGGACCCCCACGAACAATACATGGAATTCCAACTTCGTGTGTTGGGTTTTCAGGTGGAGTTGGCTGATCAGCTGCGGGTGGGTTTCGAGCTCGTGGCAGCCAAACTGGATGCCATACGTGGGTGTCTGAGTCCCATCAGGGACCACTCACAGTCCCTAACGGACACCCCCTGTCCGCACCATGCTCCACAACAATGCTTGGCTAACCTCGCTGGGGCCATTAATAGGATACAAGAACTATCTAGTCAGACAGGCACCAGCGATGACAGCACAGAGTTGGCACAGATGCGGAGGACAATGGAGACCATGGAGCAGATGCAGGCTGGAAGTATGGCTGCCACGGCTGAACACCAGCGAGATGTAGCTGGGATCTTCCATGCCGTGCAGTTCATCATCTTGCCATTGCTGCCACTGAGCCAGTCCCAGATAAATGCAGCGGGAACTTCGACACACACATCTCCTACCCCTGATGTGTCAGTGGCACACAGTGATGCAGCCCCATCACCTTCGCACCCTGATGTGTCAGTGGCACACAGTGATGCAGCCATTACACCACCACACACACCGGACACACCCGACACAGAAGAAGTATCAGAGGAGTAAGATGTGGATGGTAATTACTGTGTGAGGAAGGAGGCAGTAGCATCCATCACCTCTATATGGCCTGTCCCTGCCTGGCTCTGCCCTATGCATCATGCCCTGGGACAACACCTTCCACTGACCCCCGGAACACTCTGCGACATTCACCCGGACCCCGACACGGACTGCCATATCTCCACTGCTTGACAATTACACAGCAATCCTGCTGCGGACTGCACTCCCCCTCTTCCAAATCACTTATCAATCCCCAAAGGACTCTGGTTGGCCCACCACTGGGCTTCCATGTTATGTGGGCTTGGATAGCCATGTAAAGCTCCCTCTCCGACATTCACCAGAATGTGAATAAAACATTCGAAATCATACAGCTGTGTCATGACTATGTTCACTCACGTATGGAAGAATGGCTGGATGTAGGGACAATGATTGCACAAGAAGGTACACCCTGGTAAATGACATCAATGCCCATGTTTATTCCCGAGACACATGGCCAATTGGATGACTGTGAAGGTGAGTACTAGCTGTGTCCCCATTGCACATTAACAACAATCTCACAACCCCCCAACGTAGGCACAAGTCCATGTATTGAATAGGGCTGTGTGTAGGAATGCCCAAATCGGTAGCAGGCCAGAAGTGGTGTCCTACATCTCATGTGACAACAGAACTTCACGTTGCATACCTACTCACACACATCTGTGTGGACACTTTCTGTTATGATCTATAACATTGCTCAACATGGTCAGAGGTTGGACACCATACTCACATTGCTGAAGACACGTAAGTGCACAGGTCGGCCAGCAACTATCCCAAAACAATGTCTGGCTCACAGAGGTGGAGCTGTCAAAAGAGACCCACCCCCATTGTACATGCGTCAGTCAGTTCCTCCCTGTGTAGGGACGATGCTCATTGTGGCACACGAGTGGTCAATCTAATCAACACTCATCACATTTAGACACCAGTGGAGTTGCGTAGACTTTATTGGCATGTGCGTGTCAGTACGGACAAGGCAATGGCCACAACAGGCAGGGACATGCTTAAGACACTTACACGCAGCATGGGAACATGTCGAGGTGCAGGAAATGGGGAGGCAAAAATTGACACCAATCATCACAGATGGCAACCGTCTCAGCCCACCTTGCCTTGCTGGACGAGTCATGTGTTGTTTGGCATCTGCCCATTGCCCCGTGTGAGGGGGCACGACTCACAGCCCATGGGGTCTGCATAGTGCTCTGCCACCCGACTGCACCGACTGTCTGCTCTGCTGACAGTAATCAGGTGAAAGGGTCCGACAAGTTCACATTTCGTGCTACATTGCCATGTGTGTACTCTCCCCCCAGCAGTGTGTCCGAATTGGTAACGTTGACAAACGACACTGTGCTGCTCCAACCATGGAACTGCATCACCTTGCACAGGTGTGTGTACACACGCGTAGTTCCACGTACATGCATTCAGAGTCCAGACGAAGGCAGACATGTCCTCTGTTGTGGTGGGATATGTGAGCATTCCCCACGATGCAACAAGGTGTTGGGACCTGTGCTGTGGGTGACAATCCGATGTGGCTGCAGGAACGTAGTTACTCATCCATGAATGCCAGCGCAGCTTCATGTGCAATGTGTTCCAATAGTACGTCGTTGTCGGGTTCAAGGAACACGAGTGTGAGCCAATCCATTAACTGGTCCAGGCAGATGTGCTCAGTCCACGCCGTTTCCCCAATCCGCAACACAGCCCAATACGGGAGCGCCTCGATGTGGTCACTGCACACGAGGAGTTGTGCAATCTCCCATGCACAACTGCCAGCACATACGCCAAGGATCAGTGCATCCCATGCACGGCTATCCAGGTGACACTCCTGTTCGTGGGCCAACAGGGGGCTCACTGTCAGGTCATAATCCAATTCAGCTACCGTTGCGTTGGATAGGCAAACCTCCATGGGCCACTCGAATGTGCATGATCAACAGTGGAACCAGGGCTGGACGCAGGTGACGTAGGCAAGACGGAAACTGAGACGGAAACTGATTTGCAACACTGCCATTGGCAGGGATCCCAACAGATGCAGCATTCGTGCACGGTACAGTTCCACGTGACAGGAGTTGTGCATGTGCCCGGGAATGCCTGCCATTGCGTTTGTTGGTCTCGTGGCACTGGCACTCCTCAGACCAGTGGAAGTTTGGTAGACGATATGCCACAGCTCTGGGCAATGAGTCGTATGTGTGTGCAACGTTTGGACGTATGGGTAGTTTTTAGCCAATGTGTCAAGGGCATCCCTTGCAGGTGTAGGTCGTGCAGGGACAAGTGTGTGTGGGGTGTGGGCACGTTGGTGTTTCATTAGCACAGTTCATGGTGTGGGAGTCGTCAGAAGCTGGTATGGTATCTCACGCAGGGTGTGCCAGCCGCATTCAGGACCAAGGTCAGGGGTTTGGTTGGCCTTCGGCCTTGTGTGTTGAGACAAAGGAGCTTTCATTCCTGATTTTAGTCTGACTACTGCTTGCATGTCTTAATTGTGATGTGGACTTCGCGCTGACTTTGATGCCAGGCCTGTGAATTGGGGTGCACAGATTTCGAGACACACGCAGCTGTTGGCATGTTTGCATGAGCCAAGGGCCCGATTGGCCTTGCGCTCCTTGTTCAGTCTCTCTCTTTCTCTCTCTATCTATCTCTCTCTCTTTCTCTCTCTCCCTGTCCTTTGATGATTGCCTGACACACCTTCTTATCTTGGATATTGTCTTGCAGGCTGTGAGTCACAGATTGTCCAGGGATGCCCCGCCATGACTCTTCAAAATAGTTGTTTGGTGACAAATTAGAATGTGACATTTTGTTTGGTCTTTCAATGGTGTATGTATGAATCAGGATTTCAGTGCTCACATGTATGTTGATTGTTGCAATTGTGCGACATCAGGCGGGTGCTTTTGTTCATGTTTTCGTGCAGTTAATGTGCGGTGTCTTGGTCCGGGGGAGGTGGGGGGTGCCTGGGGTGGGGCCCGGGGGGGGTGGGGTGTGGTCCTGGGGGTAGTGGCGGTGGGTGTTGTGGCCCTCTTGGGTGTCCGGCATGCATGTTCAGTGGCTCCATGGCATCTGTTGTTCTTCAGGTGTGGCTCTGGGCTGGGCTCTCTTTTGTGGTGCAGGCTGTCGTCCGACTTTGCACCAGGTCGGAGCAGGTGTTAGTTTCCTGCTGCTAACGCGCCTTATCGCATGTTTTGTGATCTTATCGGGGATCTGGCTGGTCGTTGAGAATGTTGAGGAGTGGTGTTGTCGCGGCTTTTTGCACGGGAACGCCTACTCTGCATCTCATTAGTGATAGTTGCCGGGGTCATCTGTGGCAATGTTTTTTGCGGCTGCTATCACGGGTAAACTGGTGTTATGGGCTGTTAACACCAGCTTTTGAATGGGGCGATGAATTTATCGCAACTTTGGCTGCGATAAAGTGCTGTTAACTTGGCGATGAGTCCTTGAGAATATGTCCCTCTAGGTACTAACAGACACATTAAAGCTAAACAAGCAAGCAACCTATCTCTGTTTCGTGGACTTTAAGGCCGCATTTTTACTGTGCGCTGTGAAATCTCCTGAAACTGGTATGCTGAGGCATTCCCGCGTGTCTTCTGAAAGCAATACAGCTGTTACTGCTTGCACTTGGGCAAGAGTAAAAGTAGGAGACGGCTCTTTCTTGTCCAGAAAATTAAAAACCTCCCAAGATCTAAGGCAAAGATGTGTATTGGCACCATACCTGTTAAACATTTTTTGGCTGACCTTACCCCAGCCCTGGATGAGGTAAATGCCCACACCCCTAAATTAGGAGACAGGCACATTTCCAGTATCTTGTACGCAGATCCTCAGCCAAACAAAAATTGGTCTACAATGTTTTATTGACAGCCCATCACATTATTCAATATCCAATGGCTTGTCATTAAATAGGAAGAAAACTAAGATCATGGCAGTGAGAACAGGTTACAGAAAAAACACAAATGGCAATTATAAGGCCAAAAACTAGAGTCAGTGAAACTTTACAGACATCTTGGAGTATTATTTTCCGACAAAGGCACCTTCAACCAACAGACTGGAGCTCCAGGGGAAGGGTAACGCCTTACTTCTTTGATTTTACACTTTACAGAGATCACTAGACGGCCCAAGTTTCCTACCACTGCTAAAGGTAATTGCAGCAATATTATCAGCAATCCTCTCTTATGGACGTAAGATGCTATGAGGTAAAGACGCAACACTTTTAAATTCGATCACCATGAAAATATTTAGATCACTTTTCCATCTTCCTTCCAACGCCTCACAGGCCCAGATAAGGCTTGACTTTGTGCTAATAAACCAACTAATTGTGAGAAAGGGTGCATATATTAAAGTGTGGAAAAGAATAAAGTCTTTGTCAGCTAGCTAACCAACTGTGTAAAGCCCTCTGGCACGAAGTACAAACAAACAAAAATGCACCCTCTCGCCGGTATCTAGAATTGACCATTGGTGATCTGGGCATTCAATCACAATGAGAAATGTCCCTGCCTTTAGAGTAGTTCAAAAAAACAATAAATGGCATGATGAAAAAAATCTCTGCGGCTAAAGACAAAGAGATACTATCAACCAGATCTCATGCCTGAATGGTCCTAAAAGACTATAAAACTCAGCCTTACCTTGAGGCCGGATGGTCCAGGCATCTATAAGAGCTTTTCATTCAATACTATTTTGGACTACTTCCAGAACATGCTCATACTGTGCCTCGGCTTCGGGAAACTTAAATCGCTTGCTGCAGGTTGTGTAAAACTGGGGAGGAAAACATTGTTTACATACCTTGTGCCTGCCCTGGTCCTATAGACAAAAGGAGGGCATTGCTAAGAGCACCTTTCAACCAACGTGGTATATGCCCCTGCAGGCAGGCTGTGATAGCATGCTTTAAGTCAATGAACATGACTTTGAACTATCACTTTACCAAAAATTTGTAAGCGTGCTGGAAAAAAACTGGCCCACTGCAACGCTATGTCGTTTTAAGTCTATAGGCACTTAATTGAACTCACTTTTAACCCAAGTGATAGATAATTGCTATAAATTGTAATATTTCTAATGTTACTATTTATGTTTTCGAATGTTTTAAAGAATCTTGCTGTAGCCATTTTAAAATGGGTTAATGTATGCTATGGTTTTTAATAACAATGCATAATAAATGTATCTATCTAGTCCTCTGCTGACACCTCGCTCTTGAATTACAAGTATGCATAGTAAGGTACAGGAAGAGACTGGCCTCCTCACTTAGACCTCTCTCTTAGATAACAGGTGTGTGTAGTAGAGCGTACGGATGGCCTGGCCTCTACAGTTATACCTCTGTATTGCATGAAGGGTGTGCATACTAGAGTATGTAGAGGGAGTAAACTCTCCACAGAGACCTCTCTCTTGGAGGACAGATGTGTGTAACAGGGTATAGAGAGTAACTAGCCTCTCTGCTGAGACCCCTCTCTTCGATGATGGGTGTGCATTGAAAAGTGTGAGGCGAGCCTGGCCTCTTCCCTCAGACTTTTCTCTTACATGAGAGGTGTGTGTAGTAGGGTGTCTGCATGAATTTCCACTATTTTCACATCTCTTTCTCAGATAGCGAGAGTGCATAGTAAGGTGTGTACATGGACTGCCCTCTCCTTCCAGACCGCTCTTTCAGATGATTCGCTTGCATAGTAGGGTGTATGAAGAGAAACTGGCCTCTCCACTAAGTCCTATCTCTCAGATGATGAGTTTACGTATTGTCTGGACAAGGACTGGCCTCTTCTGTCAAACCTCTGTCTCAGATGATGGCTGTGCATAGTAGAGTGTTTACATGAACTAGCCTCTCCTGTCAGACCTCTCTCTCAGATGCCGGGTGTGCATATTAGGGTGTGTACATGGACTGGCCTCTTCTGTCAGACCTCTGTCTCATATGGCGGATATGCATAGTAAGCTGTGTGGAGAGAGACTGGCCTCTCCATTGAGACATCTCTCTTGGATTGCATTTGAGTAATAGTATGTTCTGTCCAGGGACTGTCCTTCCTGCTAACACCCCTCTCTCTGATAATAGGTGTGCATAGTATGGTGTGGGAAGAGACTAAATTCTACTCACTATACTCTATTCACAACTCTTACAAAGCCGATGGGTGTAAATAGTAGTCTCTGATAAACACTATCTCCAGTAAGACTACTTCCTATAGTAACAAGTCTGCATACTAGAGTGTATTCAAAGATAGAAGAGGGATAGAGCACAGTGTATCACATCACAGCACAGTTCGCCCCTTAGCATTATTGTAAATGCAGTACAGTGTTTGCCCTTACTTGAATATTAGCTGTAGTTTTTCACCAGAGTTGATAGTTGATGCAAATAGTGTTGTAAATCTCTAGACACATGTGTTTCTGGATTCTATCCCAACAGTAGAGATAAAAAAAACGAATTACATCAGGGGTTGTTGAGAAAATTGCCATGGTCCTCTCAGGTCGCAGTACCTCTCACTGGCGCACAGATGCATCTCCAAAAGCTTGTCAGCTCGCTGGCACAAGGGAGCCTTTTTAAACAGAAGAGTATTGGGAGCATACTCCCTCACATCACAGCACAGTTTGTCCCTTAGCAATATGGTAAATACAGTACATAGTTTGCGCTTACTTGAATATTAGCTGTAGGTTATCACCAGAGTTGGTGCAGATAGTGCTGTAAATCTCTGGACAGATGTGTTTCTGTATTATTATCTTCATTAAAAAAGAATAACCTTCTAATCATCACAGTATTTATCTCTTACACACTTCCTCTCAAAAATAAGGACCAAAATATGCGTTCCTACTAAGAGAGTGTACTGAGAACTCAGCTACTTCTTTTTACTAATCACGATCCCGCGAGAGTCCCGCAAGATCATAAAAATGTGTTAAAAACAATACACATTTATTGTCTTCACAGTAGTTACCTTAAACACCTCCTATATAAATCTAGGGGGACAGCATGCCTTTCTGCTGCCCCCCAATATTTAGCCTTCTTACTTCATTTCCACAACACCTCCATTTATCCAGAGAAAAACAGTAATGGTGGCCACTTCATGTCCAACATTCCAACAGCCAGCCAATCATAATACTTGCTCTTGCGAGACTGGTGGAACCTTCTCGCTCCCACAAGAGCATGAAGGCTTACAGGAAAAATTGGTCTCTCTACCAATCCTAGGGCTCCATTTTTGATTTTGCTCTCTCGTGGGACACCTGCGGGACTCTGGCGAGCCCAACTGCCAAAATATACAATTGTTTTTTTCCCTTAATTTCTCAAAAGCTATTGAACAGATTTAAACCAAATTCCCAAAACCACAATCTGAGGACCAAGATCTAGCTTCTTGCCAAATTTGGTTTAATTCCGTTCAACAGTTTTTGCTATGACCTGTCTTAAAGAAGTCTATGGAAAATGAGCGGAGATTTTGCATTTTGGGGCCCCCCTTTTTTCTTGGCCCCCACTGGACAGATCACCCTGAAACTTTACAGCAAGGAGCTGAGGTGGATGAACATTTTTTTGTCAAAGTTTCGTGCAGAGTCATCAAATGAGGCCAAAGTTATTAGCAAACCAAAAAATGCCCTATCTATGGAAAAGCAGACCTAACTATAACTACCCAATGGTAATATATATGCGTATATATATATATATATATATATATATATATATATATATTCACTGAAAAAACCATAGGTTTCAGACATGTTATAGTGAGGAATTAGCATTTAAAAAACCTTTGAAATTCACTGAAAAAACCATAGGTTTCAGGCACGTTATAGTTAGAAATTAGCATTTAAAAAACCTTACAAATTCACTGAAAAAACCATAGGTTTTAGGGACAGTTATAGTTAGTTGGACATTGCACTCGTACAAAACCCGTGAAATTCCCCCGTTATAACTCGCGCCCCCGCAATGCACTGCTGATGACGTCACATATTACATCACTCATGACATGGTCAGTGACATCACTGATGACATCACTGATGACATCTCAAATGACATCACTGATGACATCATCCAGTGACTGTGTGTTTCTGTAAAGTTTAAATATTTTTAATATATATAGGGAAAGGCGTATTGAAGAATGAGTGGGTGTATAAGTGTCTGTATGGATGATTTAGTAGGTGCGTGACTAACTCTATAAGTGAGTGATTAAACATATCTTACTGAATGCATGGGTTAGTGACTAAACTGGGTGAATGTCTGTATCCGTCTGTCTATTGCTGTGTAAGTTGCTGCATGGGTTTGTGAATAGCTACATGAGTGTCTATATGAGTTATTGATTGGTTGTCTGAGTATCTGTATGGGTGCCTGAGTGTTTGTGTGGGTGGGGTGTGTGCGACTCTGTGCATAGATGTGTGAGTAGGTGATTCACTGGGTGGATGGTTTCAAGAGTGCATCTGTGATAGACTGTATGGGTGGGTAAGTGTGTGTAAGAGTGTGTTAGTGAGTGAATGTATGTCCCAGTGGTACATGTGTGAGTAACTACATATGTGAAAGGCAGTATATATGTGTGTTGGAGTATATAAATAGCTATAAGCGAGAGTGTGTGATTGTGATTGTGAGAGTGACTGTATGGATGAGTGTGTGCTTGTATCAGTGATTGTATAAGAGCGTAAGAATGTGCTAGTATTTGTATGAGTAAGTGAGCTGGTGTGTGTATAACTGTATAGGTGAGTAAATGGCAGTGTGTTTAATTATTTGCATGAGTGACTAGGTGTGTGAGTACCTCTATGGATGAGTGCGGTGTTTGAGGGTCTATATAGGAGTATGAGTGCATATGATAGTCCTGTACTGAGTGACCGTAAGTATGAGTGACTGTACGGGTGAGTGAGTGGATGTGTGTGTAGACCTAAGAATCAGTGAGTGGGTATGTAGTTATTGGTGTTGGAGTGTCTATGGTTTTGCGAATGGCAGTCTGTAATTTAGAGTGAGTGTATCAAAGGTTATATTAGGGTGTGAGGAGGTGCATCAGATTATCACGTGGATGATGTCATCAGTGATGTCATCAGTGATGTCATCAGTGATGTCATTTGAGATGTCATCAGTGATGTCATCAGTGATGTCACTGACCATGTCATGAGTGATGTAACATGTGACGTCATCAGCAGTGCATTGCGGGGCGCGAGTTATAGTTAGCTGAACTAACTATAACGGGGAATTTCACGGGTTTTGTACGAGTGCAATGTCCAACTAACTATAACTGTCCCTAAAACCTATGGTTTTTTCAGTGAATTTGTAAGGTTTTTTAAATGCTAATTTCTAACTATAACGTGCCTGAAACCTATGGTTTTTTCAGTGAATTTCAAAGGTTTTTTAAATGCTAATTCCTCACTATAACATGTCTGAAACCTATGGTTTTTTCAGTGAATTTCAAAGGTTTTTTAAATGCTATTTCCTCACTATAACATGTCTGAAACCTATGGTTTTTTCAGTGAATTTCAAACGTTTTGTAAATGTCAATTTTTAAATGTATTAATTGTTATATTTATTTTTTTGATACTGATATACTACATTTTTTTAAACTATTTATTTTTACATATTTTATTTTTTAAATTACATTGTAATTACATTATACATTACATTACAAAATATACTTTCACTGAATGAATTACTTTAGTTTAAATACTTTGCAAATAGGCAATAGACTTTTAAGTACAGTAGTTACAGTTGTTGCAATGGGCAACACAATTTCAAACACAATGCAACATTGAGCTCAATGTGAATTTCAAGTTAAATGCAATTAGTTACTTTATGGATTACTTTTCTAACCACAGGACTGGATCCTAGATTCAGTCCTGGGACATCTCCTGTAAACAGTTGAGTAAAAGCGTTTTGGTTACAGTACTGATTTTTAAGGAATATTATTGTATTTTAAAAGTTGACACTTAGAAACTTTTTCACATAGAATCACCAATGTTATCCTAGGGAGGAAATTTACTTAGCAGGTAAGTAATGTTATCGTTACTTTTTCTTACTCAGTGTTGGATCCTGGATCCAGCACTGGTGCATCTCCTGTAAACAGTTGAAAGAATGCGTTTAAGTCATACATGCGATTTTTAAGGAATATTTGTAGTTTGTGAAAATCGACACTTTGAAACTTTTCTGCTGAAAACCAGACAATGGATTCCTATGGAAGGAAATATAAGTTACTGGTAAGTACGGTTAGAATTACTTTTCAGGGTGAGTGCTGGGCTAAAAGATGCAGCACTGGGTTCTCTCCTGATAACAGGTGAGTAAATCGGAATTCGTAGTTCGGCTGATTTTAGAGGAATATTATAAAGTTCCAAAACTCCACACTTAGAAGAATTTCCAAGTGAAACCAGTCAATGTTAGCCTATGGAAGGAAATTCAAGTTACTGGTAAGTACGGTTAGAATTACTTTTCAGGATCTGTACTGGGCTCAAAGATGCAGCACTGAGGTCTCTCCTGATAACAGGTGAGTAAATCAGAATTCGTAGTTCTGATGATTTTAGAGGAATATTTGTATGTTTCAAAAATCGACACTTTGAAACTTTTTCAGCAAAAAGCAGGCAATGATATCCTATGGAAGGAAATTCAAGTTACTGGTAAGTACGGTTAAAATTACTTTTCAGGATCAGTACTGGGCTAAAAGATGCAGCACTGAGGTCTCTCCTGATAACAGGTGAGTAAATCGGAATTCGTAGTTCGGCTGATTTTAGAGGAATATTATAAAGTTCCAAAACTCCACACTTAGAAGAATTTCCAAGTGAAACCAGTCAATGTTAGCCTATGGAAGGAAATTCAAGTTACTGGTAAGTACGGTTAAAATTACTTTTCAGGATCAGTACTGGGCTCAAAGATGCAGCACTGAGGTCTCTCCTGATAACAGGTGAGTAAATCGGAATTCGTAGTTCGGCTGATTTTAGAGGAATATTTGTAAGTTTCAAAAATTGACACTTCGAAACTTTTTCAGCAAAAAGCAAGCAATGACATCCTATGGAAAGAAATTCAATTTACTGGTAAGTACGGTTAAAATTACTTTTCAGGATCAGTACTGGGCTCAAAGATGCAGCACTGAGGTCTCTCCTGATAACAGGTGAGTAAATCGGAATTCGTAGTTCGGCTGATTTTAGAGGAATATTTGCACAATGGTGAAGGGTGGGGGCGGGGCCTGAGGTGATATCTGTGCAAACGCGCCCCGTGGCACGTTTTAAGTTGGGGGATTAAGTCCCCTTGAATCATGAGGGTCCCTGGGGTCCAACTAGCCCACCCTGTACCTCCAGTATGCGCCAGGGAGCTGCGTTGCAAAGAGGTGTTCAGAGGCCACGCCCTTTTGCACCTCTCTGCAACGCAGCTCTGTGGCGCTTTCTGGACATACCTGGTGGGCTAGTTGGCCCCCAGGGACCCTCAGGATTGAAGGGATTTAATTCCCATCTTAAAACGCGCCACGGGGCCTGTTTGCACACATGTCACCTGAAGCCCCGCCCCCTCCTTCACCACTGTGCAAACGCGCACCGTGGCGCGTTTTAAGTTGGGGGATTAAGTCCCCTTGAATCCTGAGGGTCCCTGGGGTCCAACTAGCCCACCAGGTACCTCCAAAAGCACCACAGAGCTGCGTTGCAGAGAGGTGTAAAAGGGGCATGGCCTCTCTACACCTCTGTGCAACGCAGCCCTGGCGCATACTGGAGGTTCCTGGTGGGCTACTTGGCCCCCAGGGACCCCCAGTATTCAAGGGGAATTCGTTCCCCATCTGCAAACGTGCCAGGGGGCGCGTTTGCAGAGTTCTCCAAGACGCGATGCCGGTATTTTTGTAAAAAAAAATTTAAGAAGGGGGGCTGTGTGGCCCCCCTTCTATTTCTAATTTTTTGGCCCTGGGGACCCCATCCCCCAGGGCCTGCCCCCTAATATTTTGTTTTTAAAAAAAAAATTTGAAAGGGGGCCGCCTAGCCCCCTCCCCAGGCCTTAATCTGCCCCAGGGACCCCATCCCCCAGGGCCTGCCCCCTAATATTTTGTTTTAAAAAAAAAAAATTGAAAGGGGACCGCCAGGCCCCCCTCCCCAGGCCTTAATCTGCCCCGGGGAACCCATCCCCCAGGGCATGGCCTTCTTTTTTTTTTTAAATGTTATGGAGGGGGGCTGTGTTGCCCCCCTCCTTAGGCCACTTATGGCTCCGGGGACCCCATCCCCTGAGGCAGGCCTTTGTTTTTTTTAATTAACATTTGGGGAGCGGGGCCGCGTGGCCCCCCTCCCGGGCCACTACTAGCCCCGGGGACCCCATCCTCCGGGGCTGGCCCTCTCCGTTGGGGACCGTGGGGGGTCCCCAATCCGCCCACGGTCCCACCGGCTCCCGCGTCCCTCGGGAGCCGGCATTGCTTTTCACATGGGGAGCTGCTAAGATGCAGCTCCCCATGTGGAAAAGCAATTGTCTTTGAATTTTGGAAGAGAGAGCAGGTTTCCTGCTCTCTCTTCCAAAATCCAAAGCAGTTTGCTATGACAGGACGGGAGCCGCGAGGCTCCCGTCCTGCCATAGCAAACTACAGTGTCCCGAGGGTAGGCACCCCGGGACACTGCAGGAGCCGGCCCTGGGGGGTGGCGGTCCCCAGGGCCATCAAGGGCTCCAGGAGGGGGGCCGCACGGCCCCCCTCCCCACATCTGCAAAGCCCCGGGGAGGTGGTGGTCCCCGGGGCTTTGGGGGTCCAAAACGGATCCCCATTTTAAATGTGTTAGTGCCCCGGGGAGGTGGCGGTCCCCGGGGCGTGTGGGGGGGCTGGAGCCCCCCCACACAGGTGATTTAAATTTAAAAAAAGAAGCCCCTGGGGGTGGCGGTCTCCGGGGCTGCGGGAGGGCTCAGAGCCCTCCCGCACCATTTATTTTTAAAGCCCCAGGGGGTGGTGGTCCCCGGGGCTTGGGGGGGCCTTAGAGGCCCCCCCACATATTATAAATAACCCCCCCCGCATGCCCCCAGGACTTGGCCCACCCGGGGGCCAATTAACAACGAAGCGCGGGAGACCGCGCTTCGTTTTGTTTTTGTTTTTCGGCGGGATCCGCGCATCCCGCCAATTTTTTTTTTTTTTAAATGCTTTTTTCTGCCCAGGGGGTCCTTGTGGGACCCCCTGAGCAGACCTAGGGGGTCATGGTGTTTCTACCATGCCCCCTTTGTGCGTTTTGCGCACTTGTTTCTTTTTTTTTGCTCTGCGGGATCCGCGTACCCTAAGCGCATTCCGCCGATTTAAAAAAAAAAATGCTTTTCTGCCCAGGGGTCCTTGTGGGACCCCTGAGCAGACCTAGGGAGTCAGGGTGTTTCTACCCTGCCCCCTTTTGCGCTTGCGCACTTGTTTCTGTCCCTCGGTTCTACCGAGGGACAAAATGGCTGCCAACACTTCCTGATTTGGAGTGTTGACAGCCAATTAGCATGCAGCTCGTGATCGGGAGGGTACACGGACCCTACTCGGCCATAGATATATATGTGATTTTATTTGTGATTTTCTCAGAAACTACTGAACGGATTTACACCATTTAAGCAAAGGAACGACACTGAACCAAGGGCTACCTCTTTGCCAAATTTGGTGTCATTCCGTTCAGCAGTTCGAGCTGTAGCTGCGACTAAAGGTTCCTATGGAAAAATGAATGGGGAAAACGCGTTTTGGGACCCCCTTTTTCTCGGCCCCCGCTTGACGAATCACCCGAGACTTTCAGGATAGGAGCGGACCGGAGTGCCCCAACAAGTTGGAAACTTTCGCAAAGATTCGTCAACCGGCGCCAAAGTTATTTCAAATAGAATGTTGCGGATTTCCTATGGAAAATAGGTCCTAACTGTTATAGTTAGGACCTATTTTCCATAGGAAATCTGCAACATTCTATTTGAAATAACTTTGGCGCCGGTTGACGAATCTTCGCAAACTTTCAAAACTGCGTGGGCGCTCGGTCCACTCCTATCCTGAAAGTCTCGGGTGATTCATCAAGTGGGGGCTGAGAAAAGGGGGTCCCAAAACGTGTTTTCCCCATGCAATTTTCCATAGGAACCTTTCATCGCAGCTACAGCCCGAACTGCTGAACGGAATTACACCGAATTTGGCAAAAAGGTAGCCCTTGGTTCAGAGTCGTGCCTTTTGGTTAAATGGTGTAAATCCATTCAGTAGTTCCTGAGAAATTTGAAAAAGAAAACACATATATATCTGGGCGGAGCCTAACCACACATGTCATCGTGAGATCTGATTGGCTGTCAGCACTTCATCCTGGAATTGCTGGCAGCCATCTTGGGACCAATATAAATGATAGTACCCCATTGAAATGCATTGTAGTGAATCGAAGATTTTGAGGGTTACCAAAAGGAGAACTATAAAGGGTGATAACAGACTTTAGTTACATTAGAATTCATTTGTTGATGGTACCATACTAATTTCAGGAATCATGTTTGAGAGAAAACTATTTTCACATGCTTGTCCCATACAGTTTTGGAAGGTGCTCCAGAAGCTAAAATGAGAGCATATTTTCTGTAAATTCACATTATCTTTCTCAGTCATGTGAGAATGAAGTCTGACATTCTCAGTAAAACATGTACATCCAACAAGGGCAGAGACTGTCAGTTGATTCTTTTGTGTTCTACTGCAGCTTCCCAGAGTGTTCTAAAGAACAACTAGAGTGCTAACAGCCTTACTTATGACAAAAGTATGGCACACCTGAAGCCATCTTGATTGGAATAAACTGGTAACACTTAAAACATTTAATTTAAAAAGGAACAAAATGATGGGGTTCATTTTGTCATAGAAATTATGGTTAGTGCTGTAGAAAGAAAAATTAGGACATGTTTCAAGTGTGATCTCAAATATCTTCCTGTTATATTTCAACAGAAGCAGCCTGTCAGTTGATGCCTTTGTGTTCTACTGCAGCTTCCCAGAGTGTTCTAAAGAACAACTAGAGCGCTAACAGTCTTACTTATGACAAAATTATGGCACACCTGAAGCCATCTTGATTGGAATAAACTGGTAACTCTTAAAACATTTAATTTAAAAAGGAACAAAATGAGGGGTTCATTTTGTCATAGAAATTATGGTTAGTGCTGTAGAAAGAAAAATTAGGACATGTTTTAAGTGAGATCTCAAATATCTTCCTGTTATATTTCAACAGGAGCAGCCTGTCAGTTGATGCCTTTGTGTTCTACTGCAGCTTCCCAGAGTGTTCTAAAGAACAACTAGAGAGCTAACAGTCTTACTTATGACAAAAGTATGGCACACCTGAAGCCATCTTGATTGGAATAAACTGGTAACACTTAAAACATTTAATTTAAAAAGGAACAAAATGAGGGGTTCATTTTGCCATAGAAATTATGGTTAGTGCTGTAGAAAGAAAAATTAGGACATGTTTTAAGTGAGATCTCAAATATCTTCCTGTTATATTTCAACAGGAGCAGCCTGTCAGTTGATTCCTTTGTGTTCTACTGCAGCTTCCCAGAGTGTTCTAAAGAACAACTAGAGTGCTAACAGCCTTACTTATGACAAAAGTATGGCACACCTGAAGCCATCTTGATTGGAATAAACTGGTAACACTTAAAACATTTAATTTAAAAAGGAACAAAATGATGGGGTTCATTTTGTCATAGAAATTATGGTTAGTGCTGTAGAAAGAAAAATTAGGACATGTTTCAAGTGTGATCTCAAATATCTTCCTGTTATATTTCAACAGGAGCAGCCTGTCAGTTGATGCCTTTGTGTTCTACTGCAGCTTCCCAGAGTGTTCTAAAGAACAACTAGAGCGCTAACAGTCTTACTTATGACAATAGTATGGCACACCTGAAGCCATCTTGATTGGAATAAACTAGTAACACTTAAAACATTTAATTTAAAAAGGAACAAAATGAGGGGTTCATTTTGCCATAGAAATTATGGTTAGTGCTGCAGAAAGAAAATTTAGGGCATGTTTTAAGTGAGATCTCAAACCCTCTTCTATTTCATTAGAAAATTCTGACATGCAGACTGAAACAATCACTTTCAATACCAGCAGTAGACTTCCAGTTAACTCCCTGGTGAGCAGTAGCTTTACTACAGTGATCTAATGAACAACTAGAGTGCTAACATTCTGAATTTATGGCAAATGTGTAACACATCTGAATGCCTTCTTGATGGAATCAAAGTAAAAAACTGAAAGCATTTCCTACTGAGGAGACTGCAGTAAATGACGAAATTAGGAAACTTCATAACAAATAAGTCTCCCAAGATGGCCACCAGAGAAAAAAGAGCCCAAATGTAGCACAGATATCACCCAGATGTAGCCCACATATAGCCCAATGACAGAAGTGTGCAAAACACTTTTAATTTTTAGTTTTTCTGCAGTTTTATATAGTGCAAACTGGTCAGATATTGGACCGTTACATCTTACTTGGACCCCTTATTGCGTATTTTGCACGAAGTACATGAGATTGATCTTGCGAAACATTGAACTTTACGATTCTGTTAACCTGAAGTTGCTCTGAACCGGGCTTTGTAACACCCGTTTTTACCTACTGGTTTTAATTAATTCTCACTGTATTGTATTAGGAAAGAGGATTTACTGTTTTTATGTACACTTTTATGATCTATGTTTCTAAATCAGATCAAATAAAGTTTAATGAATTCTATGGTAGGACGGAGGCGAGGATTATGCATATCTTTCCTCACTTTATTTGCATAGCAGTTCAAAGAAAACGTAACACAACAATCATTAAACAAAAGACTACACAACCCATGAACCATTAGGGGGGTAGTATCCAAGGAAACTATAGTCCAATCATATCACAGTCCTTCGTATATAATATCGTGACGTCCCTTCCGCTTCCTCTTTCTTCTCTGCTCGTCAGTTATGTGCATTCCTTACATTCTTGGCTTAATCTGTCGTTGTTGCTGTTTGTATAGCGGTTTCTTGTGCATGTTATTAGCATTATTGCCTTGGTATTGTTTCATATTCCCTGCGCAGCAGGCTCTTGCCCGAGTGCGTTCTCCCCCTCGCAGTTTCTCCCGCTCTGTGCTCTGCGCGCGGTGAGATCCTGTCAGGCGCGTCTGGTCCGAGCGAGGCAGCTCCGTCGAGCGCTCCCGCTGGTCTTTACGCGTGTTTTGGAATCCGGTCACTCCTTTAGTGTCCGCTTGATTCCTGACCAACCCTCGCCTAATTTTGACACCGCTATGCGGTGATTTCCCCACACGGCCACGTTAGTGACCACCGCCACCTGGTGGTGGTAATTGGTATTGCGCCTCAGTCTATTCTTATAACAGCTTCGGGGAAAGCCCAGCTGTTGGAGCACCGGCGAGGGGGCTGTCTTAAGGATTTTAAGGGCATTTGTTCTGTGCTCACACCCTCTGCTATTATGTCTTCTCCAGAAGACCATTTTTACTCCTCCTACCAGGAAGTGGAGGAGGAATGGCCTCCCAACTTCTCCCTCCAGCAGTGGACCAAGCCCTCTCTCTGGCTATTTCTAGGGCGCTGGCTCCTCTTAGGGATCAGGTTGATAAGCTGGCGAAAACCATCCCTGGGGTGTTCAGTGACCCAGATCTGGTGGTGGCGGGTCCAAGTAGCTCCCAGATGGGGAATAAAAGGGCCGTTAAGCATAATGCGGGGCACCTGGAAGGATTTGATAAACTTACGGAGACCTTCCTCAAGAGTGCGCGAACGCTACAACATGCACCCTGCCGGGAGGAGGAGGGGCCCGGAGAAAATTGTGACACTGTCACCACTATTGTAGACCCCGACGGCGGGTTTCCCTTAGAGGGAGAGGGTGTATCGGAGGACGATTTCTCCTCTGATGAGGATAAGGACTCGGGCGTCCCTGGCGTCCAGAGTCCCACTCCTCTCAGTCCCCGGTTGGGGACGGGTTCCACTCGGACATGTTCGAGCCTACCCAAATTTACCATCCTAGGTCGGCAGAGTGGACACCTGACGCCAAAGTGGCAGAGTATGTGGTGGGGAAAATCCATCAACCCCTTGAAAGGGAGGTCAGGAATAGGATGAGGGGAGAATGCCCCAGGCCCTCACTGAAGGGGAAGGTGGCACACACGCCTGAAATTGATGAGAAACTATGTACCTTTTTCTCCAAGTATATGAGGGATCCCAAGAAAGGAATTGATAGGTCTTGGACGTGGTAGGGCCCTTGACCCAAATTATTCAATTGACGGAGTGTTCCAAAGAGTCAGGATCCCCTTTGTCCACGGATATTGTGGCTGGTTGGGCGCACTACCCTAAACCCTAAAACACTACCCCCTCCACTACCCAAACACCACTGCACTACCCTAAACCCTAAATATACCCCCAGCACGACACCCTACACTACCCAAACATAACTGCACTACCCTAAACCCTAAAACACTACCCCCAGCACGACTCCCTACACTACCCAAACACCACTGCACTACACTAAACCCTAAATATACCCCCAGCATGACGTCCCACACTACACAAACACCACTGCACTACCCTAAACCCTAAAACACTACCCCCAGCATGACCCCCTACACTACCCAAACACCACTGCACTACCCTAAACCCTAAAACACTAACCCCAGCATGACCCCCTACACTACCCAAACACCACTGCACTACCCTATACCCTAAAACACGACCCCCTACACTACACAAACACGACTGCACTACCCTAAACCCTAAAACACTACCTCCAGCACAACCCCCTACACTACACAAACACCACTGCACTACCCTAAACCCTAAAACACTACCCCCAGCACGACTCCCTACACTACCCAAACACCACTGCACTACCCTAAACCCTAAATCTACCCCCAGCACGACCCCCTACACTACCCAAACACCACTGCACTACCCTAAACCATAAAACACTACCCCGAGCATGACCCCCTACACTACACAAACACCACTGCACTACCCTAAACCCTAAAACACTACCCCAGCACGACCCCTACACTACCCATCCACCACTGCACTACCATAAACACTAAAACACTACCCCCAGCACGACCCCCTATACTACTGCACTACCCTAAACCCTAAAACACTACCCCCAGCACGACCCCCTACACTACCCAAACACCACTGCACTACCCTAAACCCTAAAACACTACCCCCAGCACGACCCCCTACACCACCCAAACACCACTGCACTACCCTAAACCCTAGAAAAGAAACCCCCACCCCATGCCCAATCCCCCTTACCTCTCACTCCTCATGGTTCCTCTCTCCTCGTGGTTCCTGCTTCACGTCATCTCTGAGGGCGGTGCACGTCGTTGTGAGGAAACGGAACAGCCTCTGTTTCCTTACAATGACATGGATCGTCTACATGTTTTTAGAACGCATGGTCATTTACCATACATACCTTTACAACAAAATTTGTTGTAAAGGCATGCGTGGTAAATGACCATGCGTTCTAAAAAATGCGTAGTAATGACTTCGTGATGTACAACGCATGCATGGTAATGCATGCGTTGTAATGGTATCGCAAAGTAAAAAAGTCGTTGTAACGGCTGTTTACCGATCGAAGCTGGCCCCTGTTCTTCAGTGAGACGTTTATTTGATTAATTAGGAGGAAGGAATGTTGTTTTTTTACCGAAAAGTGCATTCCCGGCTGTTGTATTGTGAAAGTATCCGCGTGGCCTGGTTTCACTTCCGGTGAGAGAATGGAAGAGTCTGTTTGGATCTAAAAGAGTTCTGTTGTTGGAAGGGGCCGGCGCGACATGTCATCAGAAAACATAGCTAATGGAAAGCGTCCTCCCTGAAGTGTGGAGCAGTGCCATGAGAGGTCAACGAGTGTGCGTCCCACCGCAGTATGACCGTACCGCGTGACCCATGTGCCGCCTCCAGGGTACGGGAGGCAGAAGCGGCATCGCAGTTCCTCTTGAAGACCGTTGTAGCACTAATTCTACATTTTGGTACTAGGGCATTTTAACTTCGTTGTTCCTGCCAGATACAAAGAGAAGATCCTGTGTTATTCAGTGCCCTCGTTACCTTTTTTGTGGGTTGTGGTGCTTGTCACTTCGCTGCCCCGCCGGTGCACATGACTGGGCACCCCACCTCGTGTGCCATCTGCAGGGCCTCTGCCCTCGGATCACTGGTTTTGGTTTCTGGAGTGGCAACATAAACATTTGCTCCCAAAGGACTAGCCTGAACACTTATGTGAATATCCCCTGCACCAACATTCCACGGAAATTCTTTCCTAGCTCTCCCACGTCAACGAGCACGGCTCCGCTCGCGACACCGTATGACGTCATCGGAGCCATAAGAGGACCTCGTCGGCGTGCTGACGTCAGTTCCACCCATTTTTTCCGTGCCACCGAGGCAAACAGGGGACCGAGACATTTTCACATGTATACATAGTATAATAAATATATATATTCACTGAAAAAACCATAGGTTTCAGGCACGTTATAGTTAGAAATTAGCATTTAAAAAACCTTAGAAATTCACTGAGAAAACCATAGGTTTCAGGCACGTTATAGTTAGAAATTAGCATTTAAAAAACCTTAGAAATTCACTGAAAAAACCATAGATTTCAGGGGCGTTATAGTTAGTTGGACATTTCACTCGTACAAAACCATAGAAATTCCCCCGTTATAGTTAGTTCAGCTAACTATAACTCGCGCGCCTGCAATGCACTGCTGATGACGTAACATATTACATCACTCATGACATGGTCAGTGACATCACTCATGACATCACTGATGACATCTCAAATGACATCACTGATGACATCATCCAGTGAATGTGTGTTTTTCTGAAAATTAAATATGTTTTATATATGTATATCTCAAGGTCGATAGAAGAATAAATGGGTATATAAGTGTCTAATTGGATGTTTTTTTTGTAAAATTGATTGTATAACTGACTAAGTGTATCTTAGTGAATACATGGGTTAGTGAGTAATGTTTAAATATGAAAATATCTGTATCAGTCTCTCACTTTGTGTATAAGTGGCTGCATGTGTTGGTGAGTAGCTACATGAGTGTCTATATGGGTTATTAGTTGGTTTTTGAGTATCAGTATGAGTGTCTGAGTGTCTGTATGGTTCGGTGGGGAGTATTACTTAGTGCATAGATGCATGAATGAGTGACTCACTGTTTGTATGTGTTGAAGACAGCATGTGTGCAGGACTGTATAGGTGGATGAGTATGTGTATGGGTGTGTTAGTGAGTGAATGACTGTCTCAATAGTGTCTTTATGAGTAACTACATATGTTTTAAACTAGTATATGTGACTATTGGGGTATATAAGTGAGTATATGTGAGAGTGAGAGATTGGAGGAGTTCCTGTACAAATAAGTAGGTGTTTCTATAAGTGATTGTTTAAGAGAGTAAGTATGTGTAAGTTTCTGTAGAAGTAAGTGTGGTAGTGTGTGTATAACTGTATATGCAAGTAAATGGATGTTTGATACTTTGTTTGCATGTGTGACTATGTGTGTGAGTAACTCTATGGATAAGTGGCGGTGTGTAACAGGATGTATAGGTGTATGAGTACATATCATGAGTGAGTACATGTATGAGTGACTGTATAGGGACTGCTGGTGAATGAGTGGATGTGTGTGTAGATCTTGGAATTACTGAATAGGTGTGTTGTAACTGGTATTGGTATGTCCATTGTTTTAAAAATGTTAGTTTGTATTTTTGAGTGTGTGTATCAAAGGTTATATTAGGGTGAGAGGAGGTCTGCCACTCTATCACAAGGATGATGTCATCAGTGATGTCATCAGTGATGTCATTTGAGATGTCATCAGTGATGTCATGAGTGATGTCACTGTCCATGTCATGAGTGATGTAATATGTGACGTCATCAGCAGTGCATTGCGGGCGTGCGAGTTATAGTTAGCTGAACTAACTATAACAGGGGAATTTCTATGGTTTTGTATGAGTGAAATGTCCAACTAACTATAACGCCTCTGAAACCTATGGTTTTTTCAGTGAATATATATATATATATCCCACCTGTGACGGAGTGCGGCCTCATCTCTGGGCAAACTGATGAAGGTATTCATACGCGGCGGTTCCGGGCGTGGAGGCGACGCACCACCATTGAAAATAGTATGGACTGCGCGAGGGGAAAGGTTTCCCTTCGTGATCGGCGGAGCAGGTTTTTAAGTGAGAGACAGCCAGAGTCTTTTTCAGATGCCTAATGGAGGGCTACACTGGTCCCTGGAATTACACATGAGCACTCAACCCACTGGAGGGTAGAAAAGGTGCTTAAAGAAACTGCAGGTCCCAGCATGCAATGGTAAAGTGAATAAATTGGCGGGCACACCGGAGGCCAATTTGAATTTGAAAAGCGTGCAGGGGACAGTGCAGTCGCACAAAATACAGTCTGCTCATGTGAAGGCCTCTGAAGAAAGGGAAAGGATTCCCTGAAACGCGTCAGGCTGGGGGACACTATGATGGGAAGGGAAGCTGGCTGTTTCATTAATAAAATGGTTTGTAACCCACCTGTGACGGAGTGCGGCCTCATCTCTGGGCAAACTGATGAAGGTATTCATACGCGGCGGTTCCGGCCGTGGAGGCGGCGCACCACCATTGAAAATAGTATGGACTGCGCGAGGGGAAAGGTTTCCCTTCGTGATCGGCGGAGCAGGTTTTTAAGTGAGAGACAGCCAGAGTCTTTTTCGGATGCCTAATGGAGGGCTACACTGGTCCCTGGAATTACACATGAGCACTCAACCCACTGGAGGGTAGAAAAGGTGCTTAAAGAAACTGCAGGTCCCAGCATGCAATGGTAAAGTGAATAAATTGGCGGGCACACCGGAGGCCAATTTGAATTTGAAAAGCGTGCAGGGGACAGTGCAGTCGCACAAAATACAGTCTGCTCATGTGAAGGCCTCTGAAGAAAGGGAAAGGATTCCCTGAAACGCGTCAGGCTGGGGGACACTATGATGGGAAGGGAAGCTGGCTGTTTCATTAATAAAATGGTTTGTAACCCACCTGTGACGGAGTGCGGCCTCATCTCTGGGCAAACTGATGAAGGTATATATATATATATATTCACTGAAAAAACCATAGGTTTTAGGGACAGTTATAGTTACTTGGACATTGCACTCGTACAAAACCCGTGAAATTACCCCGTTATAGTTAGTTCAGCTAACTATAACTCGCGCCCGCAATGCACTGCTGATGACGTCACATATTACATCACTCATGACATGGTCAGTGACATCACTGATGACATCACTGATGACATCTCAAATGACATCACTGATGACATCATCCAGTGACTGTGTGTTTCTGTAAAGTTTAAATATTTTTAAAATATATAGGAAAAGACGTATTGAAGAATGAGTGGGTGTGTAAGTGTCTGTATGGATGATTTAGTAGGTGCGTGACTGACTCTATAAGTGAGTGATTTAACGTATCTTACTGAATGCATGGGTTAGTGACTAAACTGGGTGAATGTCTGTATCCGTCTGTCTGTTGCTGTGTAAGTGGCTGCATGTGTTTGTGAATAGCTAAATGAGTGTCTATATGAGTTATTGAATGCTTGTCTGAGTATCTGTATGGGTGCCTGAGTGTTTGTGTGGGAGGGGTGTGTGCAACTCTGTGCATAGATGTGTGAGTGGGTGATTCACTGGGTGGATGGTTTCAAGAGTGCATCTGTGATAGACTGTATGGGTGGGTAAGTGTGTGTAAGAGTGTGTTAGTGAGTGAATGTATGTCCCAGTGGTACATGTGTGAGTAACTACATATGTGAAAGGCAGTATATATGTGTGTTGGAGTATATAAATAGCTATAAGCAAGAGTGAGTGATTGTGATAGTGGCTGTATGGATGATTGTGTGCTTGTATCAGTGATTGTATAAGAGCGTAACAATGTGCTACTATTTGTATGAGTAAGTGAGCTGGTGTGTGTATAACTGTATAGGTGAGTAAATGGCAGTGTGTTTAATTATTTGCATGACTGACTAGGTGTGTGAGTATCTCTATGGATGAGTGGCGTTGTTTGAGTGTCTATATAGGAGTAAGAGTGCATATGATAGTCCTGTACTGAGTGACCGTAAGTATGAGTGACTGTACGGGTGAGTGAGTGGATGTGTGTGTGTAGACCTAAGAATCAGTGAGTGGGTATGTAGTTATTGGTGTTGGAGTGTCTATGGTTTTGCGAATGGCAGTCTGTAATTTAGAGTGGGTGTATCAAAGGTTATATTAGGGTGTGAGGAGGTGCATCAGATTATCACGTGGATGATGTCATCAGTGATGTCATTTGAGATGTCATCAGTGATGTCATCAGTGATGTCACTGACCATGTCATGAGTGATGTAATATGTGACGTCATCAGCAGTGCATTGCGGGGGCGCGAGTTATAGTTAGCTGAACTAACTATAACGGGGTAATTTCACGGGTTTTGTACGAGTGCAATGTCCAAGTAACTATAACTGTCCCTAAAACCTATGGTTTTTTCAGTGAATTTCAAAGGTTTTTTAAATGCTAATTTGTAACTATAACGTGTCTGAAACCTATGGTTTTTTCAGTGAATTTCAAAGGTTTTTTAAATGCTAATTTGTAACTATAACGTGTCTGAAACCTATGGTTTTTTCAGTGAATTTCAAAGGTTTTTAAATGCTAATTTCTAACTATAACGTGCCTGAAACCTACGGTTTTTCAGTGAATTTCAAAGGTTTTGTAAATGACAATTTTTAAATGTATTAATTGTTATATTAATTTTTTTCATACTGATTTACTACATTTTTAGAAACAATTTTTTTTTACATATTTTATTATTTAAATTACATTGTAATTACATTATACATTACATTACAAAAAATACTTTCTCAGAATGAATTACTTTAGTTTAAATACTTTGCACATAGGCAATAGACTTTTAAGTACAGTAGTTACAGTTGTTGCAATGTGCAACACATTTTCAAACACAATGCAACATTCAGCTCAATGTGAATTTCTAGTTAAATGCAATTAGTTACTTTATGGATTACTTTTCTAACCACAGGACTGGATCCTAGATTCAGTCCTGGCACATCTCCTGTAAACAGTTGAGTAAAAGCGTTTTGGTTACAGTCGTGATTTTTAAGGAATATTATTGTACTTTAAAAGTTGACACTTAGAAACTTTTTCTCATAGAATCACCAATGTTATCCTATGGAAGGAAATTCACTTAGCAGGTAAAAACTGTTATCGTTACTTTTTCTTACTCAGTGTTGGATCCTGGATCCAGCACTGGTGCATCTCCTGTAAACAGTTGAATGAATGCGTTTAAGTCATACAGGCGATTTTTAAGGAATATTTGTAGTTTGTGAAAATCGACACTTTGAAAGTTTTCTGCTGAAAACCAGACAATGGATTCCTATGTTAGAAAATATAAGTTACTGGTAAGTACGGTTAAAATTACTTTTCAGGGTCAGTGCTGGGCTAAAAGATGCAGCACTGGGTTCTCTCCTGATAACAGGTGAGTAAATTGGAATTCGTACTTTGGTTGATTTTAGAGGAATATTATAAAGTTCCAAAACTCCACACTTAGAAGAATTTCCAAGTGAAACCAGTCAATGTTAGCCTATGAAGGAAATTCAAGTTACCGGTAAGTACGGTTAAAATTAATTTTGAGGATCAGTACTTGGCTGAAAGATGCAGCACTGAGGTCTCTCCTGATAACAGGTGAGTAAATCAGAATTCGGATTTCGGCTGATTTTAGAGGAATATTTTAAAGTTCCAAAAATCAACACTTAGAAACTTTTTCAGCAAAAAGCAGGCAATGATATCCTATGCAAGGAAATTCAAGTTACTGGTAAGTACGGCTAAAATTACTTTTGAGGATTAGTACTGGGCTGAAAGATGCAGCACTGAGGTCTCTCCTGATAACAGGTGAGTAAATCGGAATTCGTATTTCGGCTGATTTTAGAGGAATATTTGCACAATGGTGAAGGGAGGGGCGGGGCCTCAGGTGAGATCTGTGCAAACGCGCCCCGTAGCGCGTTTTAAGTTGGGGGATTAAGTCCCCTTGAATCCTGAGGGTCCCTAGGGGCCAACTAGCCCACCAGTAACCTCCAATATGCGCCAGGAGGCTGCGTTGCAGAGACGTGTAGAGAGGCCACACCCCTTTTACACCTCTCTGCAACGCAGCTCTGTGGCGCTTTCTGGATGTACCTGTTGGGCTAGTTGGCCCCCAGGGACCCTCAGGATTGAAGGGGATTTAATTCCCATCTTAAAACGCGCCACGGGGCCTGTTTGCACACATGTCACCTGAAGCCCCGCCCCCTCCCTTCACCACTGTGCAAACGCGCCCGTGGCGCGTTTTAAGTTGGGGGATTAAGTCCCTTGAATCCTGAGGGTCCCCGGAGTCCAACTAGCCCACCATATACCTCCAAAAGCGCCACAGAGCTGCGTTGCAGAGAGGTGTAAAAGGGGCGTGGCCTCTGTACACCTCTCTGCAAGGCAGCCCCTGGCGCATACTGGAGGTACCTGGTGGGCTAGTTGGCCCCAGGGACCCCCAGTATTCAAGGGGAATTCGTTCCCCCTCTGCAAACGCGCCAGGGCGCGTTTGCAGAGTGGTGAAGGAAGGGGCGGGGCCTGCGGGCCCGATCGTTTTTAATTTTTTTTTTCTCCCCTGAAGGGAGGCTGTGTAGCCCCCCTTCCTTTTTCTTTTTTGGGCCCTGGGGACCCCATCCCCCAGGGCCTTACCCCTTTTTAAATTACCTTTAAAAAAAAAAACGGGAAGGGGGCCGCGTGGCCCCCTTCCCTTGGCCTGTATTGGCCCCGGGGACCCCATCCCCGGGGCATGGCCTCTATATTTATTTTTTGAGGGGGCAGCGTGGCCCCCTCCTCTGGCCTTTTAAGGCCCCGGGGACCCCATCCCCTGGGCCAACCTTTCCTTTTTAAAAAAAATTTTTGCTCTTTTTTGGGGAGTGGGGCCGCGTGGCCCCCTCCCGGGCCACTACTTGCCCGGGGACCCCATCCCCGGGGCTGGCCCTCTCCGTTGGGGACTGTGGGGGGTCCCCAATCCCCCACAGTCCCGCCGGCTCCCCACGTCCCTTGGGAGCCGGCATTGCTGTTCCACATGGGGAGCAGCTGACATGCTGCTCCCCATGTGGAAAAGCAATCGGCTTTGGATATTGGAAGAGAGAGCAGGTTTCCTGCTCTCTCTTCCAATATCCAAAGCAAGTTTGCAATGACAGGATGGGAGCCGCGAGGCTCCCGTCCTGCCATAGCAAACTACAGTGTCCCGGGGGTAGGCACCCCGGGACACTGCAGGAGCCGGCCCTGGGGGGTTGCGGTCCCCAGGGCCATCAAGGGCTCCAGGAGGGGGCCGCGCGGCCCCCTCCCTACATCAGCACAGCCCCGGGGAGGTGGTGGTCCCCGGGGCTTCGGGGTCCAAAACGGACCCCCATTTTAATTTGTTAGTGCCCCGGGGAGGTGGCGGTCCCGGGCGTGTGGGGGGCTGGAGCCCCCACACAGGTTGTTTAATTTAAAAAAAAAAAGCCCCGGGGAGGTGGTGGTCCCCGGGGCTGCGGGAGGGCTCAGAGCCCTCCCGCACCATTTTTAAAGAAAGCCCCGGGGGTGGTGGTCCCCGGGGCTTGGGGGCCCTTGAGGCCCCCACACATAAAATTAAACCCCCACCATGCCCCCGGGACTTGGGCCACCCGGGGGCAAATACTATCGAGCGCGGGAGACCGCGCTTCGATTTCTCGGCAGGATTCGCGCACCCTGAGCGCATCCTGCCGATTTTTTTTTTAAATGCTTTTTTGCCCAGGGGTCCTTGTGGGACCCCTGAGCAGGCCTAGGGGTTAGGGTGTTTCTACCCTGCCCCCTTTGTGCGTTTTGCACACTTGTTTCTTTTTTTCTCGGCGGGATACGCTCACCCTAAGCGCATCCCGCCGATTTAAAAAAACTTTTCTGCCCAGGGGTCCTTGTGGGACCCCTGAGCAGACCTAGGGGGTCAGGGTGTTTCTACCCTGCCCCTTCTTGCGCTTTGCGCACTTGTTTCTGTCCCTCGGTTCTACCGAGGGACAAAATGACTGCCAACACTTCCTGAATCGGAATGTTGACAGCCAGCTGACAACCAATTAGCATGCAGCTCGTGATCGGGACGGTGCGCGCAGGGTGCGCTGAGGGTACGCGTATCCGACGCGCCCATAGATATATATGTACTTTTACTTTTGATTTTCTCAGGAACTACTGAGCGGATTTACACCATTTAAGCAAAAGGCACCAGTCTGAACCAAGGACTACCTCTTTGCCAAATTTGGTGTAATTCCGTTCAGCAGTTCGGGCTGTAGCTGCGACTAAAGGTTCCTATGGAAAAATGAATGGGGAAAACGCGTTTTGGGACCCCCTTTTTCTCGGCCCCCGCTTCACGTATCACCCCGAGACTTTCAGGGTAGGAGCGGAGCAGAGCGCCCCAACAAGTTGGAAACTTTCACGAAGATTCGTCAACCGGCGCCAACGTTATTTCAAATAGAATGTCGCGGATTTCCTATGGATAATAGGTTGTAACTATAACTATCTACTGGCGACCGCCAGTAGATAATATATAAATATATATATATATATATCCCACACAAAGTGATGCAAAGCAAAGCAGTCGCCTTACCCCAGCCTCCGATGACGGCGTTCCACAGCGGGATGGCGAATCCCTCGATATTTGACACCAACGCTGGATTCATTCGCACAAAACAGCATGCCGTGGACATCAGCAGTTGCAAAAAGTGGTCTTTAATCACAAAGGCTTGACAAAACTCTACGCGCTTCGGGGTTACCCCCTTGCTCACGAGTAACCGTGTCAGTTTACAAATTGCTTAAATAAACACACCATGTGATCATCAGTAGTATGGACATAGTGAAAAGAATTTACATTCCCCGAGTTACTTCAATCGAAAAAATTATTTTACAATCAAATATACTGCCATAGTTGAAAAAACAGATTTCATCAATTTACAAGTGTAAACACAAAATCACTAATTACAGTGTAGTGAGGAATGTTAATAACCCGGGTATGGGTGGAATCAAACCACCGTAACTTTATTGTTCTGTGCGTGCGCGCACAATGGTGCCACATATTCAATTCAAAAGAAGGCTCCCGGACTTTGAATCGGCTTAGACACCCTCCTTATGCTAAGCTTGATTTACGCATGTAAGACAACGAGCTACAGCTCGAAGTCTAGCATGTCTTGCCCCAGTGGGCAAAAAGAGCATTAAATGTGACTAACCACTAGTGAGAGTAGGACAGGCAATCTCCAAGCCCCCTTGAATATAAACATGGGAGCAGCATAAAGCCCAAGTGGGCAAATAATAATCAATGCCTATCGTTGATGGTGTCAATGGGGTTGGATACAGATTAAAAACATACATTGATGTAAAAAATGTATCTAAGAGCTATCAGTCAACCTAGAAACGGTCAATTATGTCCAAGTCTCCACTTGGACATAATTGACCGTTCCTAGGTTGACTGATAGCTCTTAGATACATTTTTTACATCACTGTAAACACTGTAACATCGGCTATAAATTAAACCAATGAGTGACTACATGGTATGTGCATATGATTAAGACTCAGTGGAGTCGAAACGCGTTATGCCATTTTTCCTGCCAGAATAAAGAAGCTGTTAATGAAGCACAGTGTATGGGCTTGTTCATGCATGCCAGGAGATGGAATGCTAGTTTGTGTGGAATATTTGAGGATTGACACTCCTCTCACAAGCCCCGATCTGGGAGGCTGGGCGCCCTGAAGTGTCACAGTTCGCTTGGATTTAATTGATGGGATGCCCGCCGGCTGAGAATGAAGGAAGACGAAATGATTGAAGCAGGGCCATTGTTGTGAGGCCCGCACATGAATTTTGGAAAATTTTGTGTATGCAGCCAGGATTTGCAGGGAATTGGGACCCCTGCACTCTGTGCCATGTTAAGGAAAGGAAGTCAGGCAAGCTTTTATTCTATCGAAGTATTACCAAGGAAAGTCACCACTTTGTATTTTTAAACATGGTACTGTAATCTCTCCCACACATGGAATTGGTCCTTTAAAGGCACAAAAGAGACTATGAAATTATGTTCAAAGACAAAGGTTGTAAATGTTTTTTGAATTTGGTGACGGCGGAGACACTTGCACTTATTTGGCCAAGTACAAGGCATTGTGGGAACTGTGGTTCGTAAACATTTGTATTGAAGGATTATAGGCAGTGTGCAAGTAATTAAGGATGTAAAACAAACAAATCATTAAGGATTCATCCTTGCATCGACAATTTGAAAACAGCAGCCACTGCATATCTGATAGATGTATAAAGAGAACTTACGTATTAACCACAGTGACACCTCGCGCTTTTTGAAGCCTCGTTGGGAAATGTTGTACTTTGTCCTTCGTCACTGCCAATGAACACTGGCTATAAATTAAACCAATGAGTGACTACATGGTATGTGCATATGATTAAGACTCAGTGGAGTCGAAAAGCATTATGCCATTTTTCCTGCCAGAATAAAGAAGCTGTTAACGAAGCACAGTGGATGGGCTTGTTCATGCATGCCAGGAGATGGATTGCTTAATCGTGTGGAATATATATATATATATTTATTCACTGAAAAGAACAAAGGTTAAAGTAATATTATAGTTAGGTGAAAACATAACGTTTTAAACACTAAGAATCACAGAAATTCACCAGTTATAGTTATAGTTATCTTGTGTAACAATAGCTTGTGCTCTCAAGTAACTATAGCTCACACACCCACCATATCCAGTTTTCTCATCACAAATTTCACTGCAAATGTTGCAGTGATTTTATCAATGATGTCATAGAAGAGAAGATGTCATGACTGATATAATATGTGGGGTAATTAACAGCTCTATCATCTTTCTCCAAAAATCATTTTAAACAAATGTATATTTTAATAAAACCCACAATTCAATGTTTATTATTAGTGATCACATACAAAATATTTACTAAAGTTTCATAAACTACATGTCTGTGACTCTTTCTTTTTACATAGTTTTTATCATTAAAGTTTTGGGGTGAAAAAGTGAAAATAAGTAGTCAGAGATATATTATTTTTCCCTTAACAAAAAAATATCTTTTACTTTGAAATATTTTACACCTCAAAAAATGCAATCCTAAAAACAACCACATACAGGCCTTGTAGTTTATGGGATACACTATATCACATAAACTGCAACCATCCAAACAGACCCTAGGTGGGACTGCAATCCAAGCTGTAGAGCCAAAATCTCAATCCTGGGAAATGCTTTGAAAAAACATGGTATGTTCTCCTAGGGTCATGGTTTCAATGAACGAGGAGACTTACATTTATTTTTCTAGTGCTGCTGGGTGGCTGCAGAACTCCCTACAGTACCCCACAACATTAAAAAAAAAATGGTGATGTCCATGTCCCTTCTAGGGACATCACTCAAAACAAAATATTTCTAAATAGCCCTCCCAGGGAATTATGGGGTGCTCCTTAAAGGAGCAGTGAATATTAAAGGAGCGGCTGTACCTGCTAATTCATTGTTCACTTTGAAAAATATTTTGATTGTGGGTGTCCTGGTCCCACCCGGCACATCTACTGTTTTTTTTTATGAGAGGCCACGGGGGGAGCCCTAATGCTCCCTGTTTCTGCTGGAGCCTGCATGTTTTTTGGGGCTCACCAAAACTAGTGCACTATTGTTTTTTTAATGGGGTGCCCCTCTGCCCACCAGGGGGCACCCCAGACCATTTATTATTTTTAGGGGCTGCCGGGGGGAATGCCCGGGGCACCCACAGTCTCAAGGCATTTTCTTTATTTTTTAAAGAAAAAGTGGCGGGCCCTGGTGCACACCCCGAGCATGCTACAACTTCTCCCCATGGCTAATCCCACATTGGGTGCTGAGGGGGCAGGACCAGGGCCCCCACAGCCCAGATGGCTCCTCACTTGCACCCATCGCAGGTGCAGTGGGAGCCGACATTGCTCCAATCCTGGTGGAGCAGTTTTCTTTTGCTCCCACGTAGTGGGAGCAATTAAAGCATTTCGCTGCCCAAAAGCACAGGCAGGGAAATGCTTTGTTCTCCCATAGGTGGGAGAAGCTTTGTGGTCATACCCCATGGGAGGAACTTTCCATTTTCCCTGCCTGTGCAAGCAGACAGGGAAATAGATGGTGTCTCGGGCAGGAGGTGTCTCCTCTGTTTTTTTTTTCTTTATTGTGACAGTTTCTCCTATGGTGACCTCTACAGAGGAGCCGACTGTAAGCCATGGGAGACACAGACATCTGGGTTTGCAGACTCCCAGGGTTGCACTAATGTGCTGAGAAGACATTAAGTACAGCACCCTTTGAGAAAGCTACATGTAGTATTTATTGTTAAGTGCCGCAAATCGATAGCTGTGCACCACTGTAAATGTTTTCTCGATTACTAAACTTTGTTGCACCAATTTTAATCCCAGAATAAACAGCAGGAAAAGGACTATGTATTTAGAGTGCACACCACAAACTGGGCTGTGTTTTAGGGTGCATGTATATGTAGTCCACTTTGGAAGCATGAAAGGGCTGAGCCTTCCCTGCAGAGATTTGAACCTTTGATCTGCTGGTTACCCGCAGAGATGCACATTGTGCTGGTGACCCACAGATGCACCATGCGCTCACCCAGCTGAGTTATTTTCAGCATGGAATATACATTATCTATAGTGTGTTCCAGCTGCAGTTTATTGCAGTAAAAATCCCCTGTTGCTGGTCACTGCTCCACCCAGTGACTTTTGTTTTCAGCCTGAAAGAGCTCAGTTTTATTCTGGGGTCCTTCCAAACTTTTTGCTGTGTCTTATTGGGCGGGGCAAATAGTGGGTTGGACTGCCAACATAGGCAGAAACACTTGACACCTCGACTTACTGAGTGAGTGACTGGCCATTTCAATAGGTCAGGCTGAGGCTGTGAGAGGTGTGTCTATGGGGAGAGGATTCTTTTGTTGCAGCTAGTGCCTGTGAGCCTTGAGAGTGTATTTGTGCACGTGCACAGGGCTTTCTTCCACCACAGTAGAAGTCATTGGTGAGACCCAAATCCTAAGATTACGTCCAGTGCTGGATGCCACATCTTTCCACCCCTGGAGGTTGAAGGCCTCGTCCGGAGTATTGTGTCCAATTGTAGAGCTCACATCTAGATTTGTGTCCAGTTTTAGAGTCCTTTTTCTGAGTGTACTCTGATTAGTAGACCACATCTTAAGTGTTATAGCCTGTACAGGAGGCTACATCTTAAGTGTTGTAGCCAGGTCAGGAGGCTACATCTGAAGTATTTAAGCAAGTCCAGGAAGCCATGTCTGAAGTATTGTAGCTTGTCCAGGAGGCCAAATATGAAGTATTGTCTGAAGTATTGTAGTCTGTCCAGGGGGCCACATCGGAAGAAGAATAGTAGCCTGTCCTGGAGGCTATGCCTGAGGTATTGTAGCCTGTCCAGGAGGGCACGTCTGAAGTATTGTAGCTTGTCCAAGAGGCAACATCTGAAGCATTGTAGCCTGTCCAGGAGGCTTTGTCTGATTTACTGTAACCTGTCCAGGAGGCAATATCTGCAGTATTATAGCCTGATCAGGAGGCCACATCTGAAGTTTTGAAGCCTGTCCAGGAGGCTGCGTCTGAAGTGTAGTGGTCTGTCCAGTATCCTGTACCTGGGGTTGTGTATCCTCTCCCAGGAGAACGTGTCTAGTGTTACTTTGACAGGTTACATTACCAGGTTTATGGTGTCCTGTGCCAGGATTCTGCATCTGGTGTATCGTGTCCTGTCCCATAACACCACATGGACAGTGTTGTGTCCAGTTACTGTTGTTTCGTCACATGAAAGGTGTATGCTGATCAAACTCCGTGCAGTTACTTAATTATGAAGAAATGATCAACAAGATATTGAATATGTAGGGGAGAGATAGCTCATGGTGTATGTATCTACAGGTTCAAATCTTGGCAAGACAGGCTCAGTATTTCAACATTTTGATGTTGGTATGACGAAAACTCATTTTCTAATATTTTCGTTGCTGTTTGACAGTCATTTTAAATGTTGTAGCTCTGAGTACTGTATTAAAAGGAATGCATGTTATCCAAGTGCGCAGGAAGTGACGAAAGGATGCTTTTGAGTGGCACATGCTGCCCAAGATGGGGTAAATAACTCCAGAGTCTAACCTTCCAATCATTAGGGTGTGCATTACGTAATATGGATGGAGATTATGTTGGGACATGTCAGGGATTCGCATGGAGGCACTATCTCTTCACAGAAAAACAGCACTTTAAAACTCGATAGTAATAAATTGAGGCTCTCACTGGTGTTATAGCACCTTTTGTTGATTCCCACAAGTTCTGTCTCCTGACCCTTGTTTAGGTTTCGCCTGCACAGTGAAATCTATTGCTTGTAATATATCTTAAAAGGGACATACATTCCGCCTTCACTTTTTATTGGTCTGTATGCTTGCCAGTTTACTTTCCTCCGTTTCTATTGGTTGTAGCCTGTTTTCCCTTCTGTGTCTCTCTTATCAGTTTCTTGGGGCCTAACTGCTCCTTCCCATCCGCGTTGGTGTTTTGAACTTTTTTTCTTTTAACGCTGCATACCGTTTACTGTTTACATTTTGTTATCTTTCCCTCTAAACACCTAGGGCCACATGTATGATCGTTTTTAGCGGTTGCAAACAGAGATTCAGGACGTTTGCAACTGCTGAAAAGGGTTGCAGCATGTTTCAACCCTATTTTACGAGTCAGTAATCTGTTACAGACTCGGAAAATAGGGTTTGCGAGTCGCTATTAGGAAGGGGCGTGCTAAGGACGTCACTTCCTAAAAGCGAGTCGTAGGGGGATGTACAATTGTTTTACGACTGGAATGCGGTCGCAAAACAATCGCAGGTTACCGCCTACTTCAAGTAGATGGTAAGGCTGTCGCAAACAAGAAGAGGTCCCCAAGGGACCCCTTCCCCTTTGTGGTTGGCATCGAAAATGGTTTGTAAGAGCAGGCAGGGGTCCCACAGACCACTGCCTTCTCCTAAAAATAAAAATTGAAACATTTCATTTTTGTTTTTGAAATGCATCCTTTTAAGAAAAACCAGCTGAATTTCAAATAAAAAAGTTGCTTTAGTTAAAAAGCAAAAGACACACAATTGATGGATGGAATGCAGAACAAATCAAAACATTCACCCCCAGTCAAGAGATCTGGGTTAAATCCATCATTCTTTTGCTCACCATGCCACCCTAGTTTAGACCTGGCCATATGCAAATCAGTCTTGACCCTGTGCCTCATGGGAACAGTTCAGCCCGAACTGCCAAGCCAGGTCCACAGGGTCAAGACTGATTTGCATATGGCTGGGTCCAAATGTGGGTGGCGTGGTGAGCTAAAGAACAATAGATTTAACCCAGATCTCTTGACTGGGGGTGAATATTTGACTTGCTCTGCATTCCGTCCATCATCTGTGTGTCTTTGCTTTCTCGCCCTAAGTGCGCTGAGTATGCCAGGACAAGGGTACCGGGCTCACTGTGCCACTGGATTCAAGCTAGCCTGACTGATGAGGGGTGAAGCCCCGAAACCGGTCCCAGGATGCTTGTTTCCAGTCCAGGGAAGACCTGGCTTGGCAGTTAAGACTGGACTGTTCCCATGAGGCACATGGTCAAGACTGATTTGCACATGGCTGGGAGCCAAAAGCTCTAGGCACAGCGCTAAACACCTAATATTGCTATATTTTACTACTTAACAGGCAGTCACAAGTGCAGTTGCCTTGCAGGTAATAGGGCCATGATCTAAATGGTGCAGCAGGTGCAGTGGCACCAGGGTCAAAAGTTGTCATAACTCCTCTAAACACCAAACATTGATATTTTTCACTACGAAACAGGCAGTCACAAATGCAGTTATCAAGCAGGCCCTAGGTTCATGATTTTAACTAGTGCAGAAGTTGCAGTGGCACCGGGCCCAAACGTTGCCAGAACTCCTCTAAACACTATATACTGCTATATTTAACTACTAAACAGGCAGTCACAAGTGCAGTTACCTTGCAGGCACTAGGGTCATGATTTCAGTGGTGCAGCAGGTGCAGTTATACCAGGGCCCAACGCTCTAGGAACCCCTCTAAACACCAAATATTGCTATATTTTACTACTAAACAGGGAGTCACAAGTGCAGTTATCTTGCAGGTAATAGGGTCATGTTTTGAATGGTGCAGCAGGTGCAAGTGCAGTTACCTTGCAGGCACTAGGGTCATGATTTCAGTGGTGCAGCAGGTACAGTTACACCAGGGCCCAACGCTCTAAGAACCCCTCTAAACACCAAATATTGCTATATTTTACTACTAAACAGGGGGTCACAAGAGCAGTTATGTTGCAGGTAATGGGGTCATGTTTTGAATGGTGCAGCGGGCGCAGTGGCACCAGGCCCAAATGTTGTCATAACTTCTTTAAACACTTAGGGGCAGATTTACACGCCCCTTGCGCCACCAGTGCGTCACTTTTCGTGATGCACCGGCAGCGCATTTCACTGCCCCATATTTAAAAGGACAGGAAAATCCACCCTGCGTGACTTTTTCTGTCCTTGTAAATACAACCCCTTTACACGCAACACTTTGCGTGAAAGGGGCGTTCCATGGATGTTGCTGTGGGTGTTCCCACACAACACCCATGGAACCAGACACATTTCCAGATTTACGAGGAATCGCAAACCTGGAAATGTGTCAGAATGCTACGCATTCTACAGCACGCATTGAGACAGGAAAATGCATGTAGTGATTGTTTTTGTGCAGGAAGGTGCCCCTTCTTGCACAAAAACAATCTCCCCATGATGCAGGCATCCTTACACCATGGTGCAAGGGTGCCTGTGCCGGCGCATGGCAGCTGTTTGTGCGCCAGCGCAGGAGAGAGCACAGGAATGCAACATATTATTGTAAATATGTCGCATTCCTGTGCTTTGAAAGTGCAGCAGCGTGGCGCAGCCAAAGGGCTTGCGTTGCTGCACCTTAATATTGATATATTTTACTACTAAACAGGCAGCCACAATTGCAGTTACCTTGAAGTTTAAAGTATCATGATTTGAATGGTGCAGCAGGTGCAGAGGCACTGGGCCCAAAAGTTGTCAGAACTCCTCTAAACAACTAATATTGCTATATTTTACTACTAAGCAGGCAGTCACAATTGCAGTTATCTTGCAGTTAAAAGGGGCATGATTTTAATGGTCCAGCAGGTGCAGTGGAATGGGGCCAAAAGCTCTAGGGAACCCACTAAACACAGTTTATTGCTAAATGTTACTACTAAACAGACAGGCACAAGTGCAGTTATCTAGCAGACACTATGGTCATGATTACAATGGTGCAGCAGATGCAGTGATACCGGGACCAAAAGCTCTAGGCACACCATTAAACACCTAATATTGCTATATTTTACTACTAAACAGGCAGTCACAACTGCAGCTACCTTGAAGGCCATACAGTCATGATTTGAATGGTGCAGCAGGTGCAGTGGCATCATGGTCAAAAGCTCCAGGGACCCTGCTAAACACAGATTATTGCTAAATTTTACTAGTAAAGAGGCAGTCATGGATGCAGCTATCTAGCAGGCACTAGGGTCATGATTTTAATGGTGCAGCAGGTGCTGTGGCACCGGAACCAAAAGCTGTAGGCAGACCACTAAACACCTAATATTTGTCACCCCGAGTGGGAGGGGTATGCCCAGACATAGGTCCCGTGCTCTCCATGCCACTGGAGTCAAGCTATCCTGGCTGATGAGGGGTGAAACACCAAAACCGGTCCTAGGATGCTTGTTTCCAGTCCAGGGAGGACCTGGCCAGGCAGTTGGGGTTGGACTGTTCCCATTGGGCACAGGGTCAAGACTGATTTGCATATGGCTGGGTTCAAACTGGAATGGCATGCTGAGCAAAAAAATGATGGATTCAGGCCCAGATCTCTGTACTGGGGTGAATGTATGACATTGTTCTGCATTCTGTCCATCAATTGTTGTTTTTGCATTTGTCACCCAGAGTGGGACGGGTATGCCCAGACATGGGTCCTGAGCTCTCCATGCCACTGGAGTCAAGCTATCCTGGCTGAAGAGAGGTGAAACCCCGAAACCGGTCCTAGGATGCTTGTTTCCAGTCCATGGAGGACCTGGCCTGGCAGTTCGGGCTGGACTGTTCCCATTGGGCACAGAATCAAGACTGATTTGCATATGGCTGGGTTCAAACTGGAATGGCATGGTGAGCAAAAAAACGATGGATTAGGCCCAGATCTCTGTACTGGGGTGAATGTATAACATTGTTCTGCATTTTGTCCATCAATTGTTGTTTTTGCATTTGTCACCCCGAGTGAGAGGGGTATGCCCAGACGTGTGTCATGTGCTCTCCATGCCACTGGAGTCAAGCTATCCTGGCTGACGAGGGGTGAAACCCCGAAACCGGTCCTAGGATGCTTGTTTCCAGTCCAGGGAGGACCTGGCCAGGCAGTTCGGGCTGGACTGTTCCCATTGGGCACAGGGTCAAGACTGATTGGCATATGGCTGGGTTCAATCTGGAATGGCATGTTGAGCAAACAAATGATGGATTTAGTCCCAGATCGCTGTACTGGGGTGAATGTTTGACATTGTCTTGCATTCTGTCCATCAATTGTTGTTTTTGCATTTGTCACCCCGAGTGGGACGGGTATGCCCAGACGTGTGTCCCATGCTCTCCATGCCACTGGAGTCAAGCTATCCTGGCTGATGAGGGGTGAAACCCCGAAACCGGTCCTAGGATGCTTGTTTCCAGTCCAGGGAGGACCTGGCCTGGCAGTTCGGGCTGGACTGTTCCCATTGGGCACAGGGTCAAGACTGATTTGCATATGGCTGGGTTCAAACTGGAATGGCATGGTGAGCAAAAAAACAATGGATTTAACCCAGATTTCTGTATGGGGGTGAATGTTTAATTTGCTCTGCATTCCATCCATCATCTGTGTGTCTTTTGCTTTCTCACCGTAAGTGTGCCGAGTATGCCCAGACGAGCGTCCCGGGCTCACTGTGCCACAGGATTCAAGCTAGCCTGGCTGATGAGGGGTGAAACCCCAAAACCGGTCCTAGAATGCTTGTTTCCAGTCCAGGGAAGACCTGGCCTGGCAGTTTGGGCTGGGCTGTTCCCATTGGTCAGTTATCTTGCAGGCACTAGGGTCATGATTTGAATAGTGCAGCAGGTGCAGTGGCACTGGGCCCAAAAGTTGTGGAATGTTTTTTCTTAGGTTAAGGCTGCACAGCATTTACTGCTTACCATTATTTATCTTCCCATGGCTTCACACATTTAAAACATGCATGTTTAATTCTGCTTTAGTGCATGGAATTTTCACATTCTTTATGATATTGTTCCGCTAATAAAATTGCATTTGTTTTCTGTGTCATGTGTTTGCTGCTAATAAAATTGTTTTTATTTCTGTGTCATGTGTTTGTTTTTGGCTCATTATGTAGCATAAACCCGAACAAAGTGATTGCTTTACATGAGCACGCTCCCTGGTGCACTGAAGGGATGTTTTAACCTCCTTTATCCGTTGGGACAGTTTCTGTATAATATTACAGCAGCAGACAACTGCCTCAGAGTCTTGGAATTTAAACACGGTCATGTGCCTGTTCTAAATGTTTTCCTTGAGTTTTGTGAGTGCAGCCTGTTCCTTCTACTGGCCTGGATGGGAGGCTGTATGGTTTCAAGAGCAGTGAATTTAAACATTCCAGCTGCTGGGCAACGTTGTCGCATTGCGTCAAAGCTTGTCTTTGTGAGAAGGCATGTTTGGTGACTGTAGGGGATTTGTGCTGCTGTTCTTTTTTCAGAAGGTATCTATTATTTTGGAATACTTTTAAATTTAAAAAAAAATAATCTTCTTTGGTGTGAGTTCTCCACTTTTCTAACACCGAGCATTTAGCTTAGTAAGCAGATAGGTGGTAAGACTGGCTTTTTTCAGACTGGACTTTACTAAGCAAATTGTATTGTTCTAGCACAAAAAAATGTTATATCATTTGCTTATTTTACATTGGCCATATGAATAAGCAACGTGGTAATTGAGCGATACTCTGTAAACTGAAGCAGAAGTTATTTGCTAATAGTGAGATTTTTGCTGTTCATCTTTCCATGGATGTAAAATGCATTCATAGTTTTAACGTGTGGTATTTTAGCTTAATAATTGCTAAAAAGGGTTTGAGTTGACCAAAGTAATTTAAACAGCCTCCTGTATTTTCGTTGTTATATAATATAAAGAACACCAACTGCACATTCTAAAAACTGGCAAGTGCAGTCATCTAGCAGGCACTAGGGTCATGATTGCAATGGTGCAGTGGCACCGGGACTTATTAGAACAAATGCCTTGAAAAAAAGAATACACTACTTGATACAACATACAAACTTCAAAGATTATAGCACAATAATTGAAAATGTCACAGTGTACTGTTTAAATAAAAAAAATTGTAAACCATAACTAACACAATGCCAATGACAATGCAAGTACAAATATTTACTATATGCTCATTATTGTTTTAGAGTTTCCATTCATGTTTAAGTTTTTCTGCAATATTAAAAAAAGAGTACAGTGCAAACTAAAAAAAACGAAGAAATCTGTAATAAATAAAAACTTGCCCATCTCAATAAAACAATAATCTCACTTTCAGTGTGTTTCTTTCACTTATATTGCGCAACTGCTCAAATGCTCATTTGAAAAATGTTAAGTACATTTTCATTTGTTTATCTTAACAATGGACAATAACCAAACAACACCATTTAATGTAGTTTCGTAATCTTGTTTTTTAAACTTGCAAAAACAGCGCTAACGTTGTACTTGTAGGTTTTTCATCCACCCTTTACCTATTCTCTCCATAGCTGCACAACTTTCTGGCCTACTTATCAGGTACATGTTTTTTTTATTTTTGTCCTCCACCATTTACCTAATCTCCCCACTTTATTATACCACTAGTAACAGCACAATATGTTGCCTTTTTGTACATAAACAAGTCATAACACTTTAACAGACTTTCTGTAACTTACATTGTACAACTACTCCGCAAGCTACAGCACTACTCAGCAAGCTACAACTTACAACAAAAAAGCTTATTATTAATCACATAGGCGAAACCTAATGCATTTACTAATGTTTGTTTTACTAAGTTGTGAGTGAAAACAGAAGATTAACAGTTTATTAGTAAATATCGTGGCCTCATCTGTTCAGACTGCAGTCGTAAGAGACAAGAGCTAGGTCTCAACATCTCAAAAGGACAAACATAATGATCAGCCCTGCAATGCCGGCAAAAGGGAAACATTTTTTTTTTTTTGTCATATGCTTCCAATATATCTCCAGGAGCTCAGCATTCATGGCACGTTTCCCCCTAACTTTGATTGACCACTGTGAGTCTGACTGTTTGAAATACATTATTTACTCTCTGTTACTTCTTCTAGTCTAGGTTTCTCTGCTTGACATTTAAGAATTTTCATTGTTCCAACAAGGAAAAGCGTCTTAATTCTACTTTACGGTTCAGCTCCTCAGCTGCTAAATAGTTAGACCCGATCTGGTTTTCAGACATCCACACGTTTGTTATTATATATCGCTTTGTGCCATTGTTTTGCCATTTTTAAACGTTGTAAATAACATGTGATATCAATGTACTGACATTCCAGAGGATGCATAGCTGATTTGGACTCTCACAATTCGAATTTGCAGTCTGCTGTTCGCTGTGTGGGTTGCGGCGGATGTTTAACTCACTGAGCTATCCAGCCTACTTGATTATGGACTAGTATGCAAATAATCTTCAATGAAATTCACAAAATATACATTGGCCTCATACCCAGTTTCCATAGACTAAATGTTTTTTGTTTTGCTAACAACATTTGCGCCGTTTGACAAATCATCGCGAAATCATCAAAACTAATTTGCCAGTCACTTCTGCTGCTGTCTGGACAGCGGGGGTCGGGAAAAAGGAGGGGTCCCAAAACCTGTATTTCCCATATGGATGTTAAACATGACTACAGCCTGAACCACTTCATGGAATTACACCAAATTTGGCAGAAAGCTAGGTCTTGATTCAGAAAGAGCCCTTTTTGTAATTTAGTGAAAATCTATTCATTAATCTTGGATTTATTAAAGAAGAAAGATTTATAGATATCTAGGGATCTGGATCCACTGCAGATTCTCTGCGGAGGATCCACGCACCAACAACAATGCCATGATTGGTTAACCGCAACCTGACAGGAAAGTTGCAGCTGCCATTTTAGATAACAGGGCAGGGTCCCAGGGTCTAAAAAAAAATTAAAAAGTGACAAAAGGGGTCAGGGTAGAGGTACCCTGCTGGAATTACCCAAAATGTTCTTTTTTGAGGTACATGCAAATCTGCGGATCCTCCGTGATTCTCAGCGTGGCCCCCCAGTGAATCCATTTCAAATCTGTAGATCCAGCCCCCAAATAAAGTAAAAATACACTCTCTCACACTCCCACTTACACACACTGTATTTTACCCCATACTACTACTCAAACATCCACTCACTGACCCATACAGTCACTCATACACCTACTCACAGACCTTTACTGCCACTCATACACCCACTCACAGAACCATACAGCCACTCAAACAACCACACAGCTACTCACACCCCCACTCACAGACCCATACAACCACTCCCACTCACACAACCACACTGCTACTCACACACCTATTCACACACCCATAGAGCCACTCACACACCCACTCACATACCCATACAGCCACTCACACACCCACTCACTGACCCATAGAGCCACTCACATATTCACTCAAGACTCATACAGCCACTCACACACCCACTCACAGACCCATACTGCCACTTATACACCCTCTCACACAACTACACAGCTACTCACACACCCACTCACAGACCCATGCAGCCACTCACACACCCCCTCATAGACCCACACTGCCACCCACAAACCCACTCACTCAATCACACAGCTACTCACACACCCACTCACAGACACACACAGCCACTTACACACCCATTCACACAACCACACAGCCAGTGGCGGTTGGTAGACTTGTAAAGTAGTGGGGCGTAAACTGACACACCACAGTGTACCAAGTGTGCAAGATCTAACCTCTTAATGTTATCACTCATTGAAGGATGCTGACAGTGCCGCTTATATTTTCCTGTCAAATGTGTGTGCACCAGACATGTTTAGGAGACAAGAATGTAAATAGCAATCCTGCTAATGCTCCTCCCCTTTTTGTCTTCATTTCAGGTGCAATGATGTTCAGAATTACTTTTTCAGTAAATCTCTTTCCTCGGACCTCTTAAAAGTAATGTTTTTGTGCCCAACAGTGTGTGCTTTCAAACACTGGAAACATCAGAAACCACCAAACAAACAATATCAGTACTCTCTCTGATGGAAGTCAATGCACAGCAATAAAAGTCTCGTTTCTACAGTGCATCCTACATTTATATAGTGTTTCATTAAAATTCATCCAAAATTACAGTTCAGTGCACTTGCATTTCAGCATTCTTCTGCTCTTTTCGAACATTACCTCAAGAGTTAACAATGGCAAAATTCAGGCTTTACATGCCTCCTGCTAGGGACATCGAAGAAGGCGTCAGCCGAAACGTGTCTGTCTGGCCGAAGAGACCGTTTTAATAAAAACAAACTGAACTCATCCCCGTGAGTGCTTTGCCTTGGTTTCTGGGTACGGATACCCTTGAGGAGTTGGAGCAAAGATATATATATATATATATATATATATATATATATATATATATATATATATATATATATATATATATATATATTCACTGAAAAAATCATAGGATTTAGGGCCAGTTATAGTTAGTTGGATATTTCACTCGTACAAAACCATAGAAATTCCCCCGTTATAGTTAGTTCAGCTAACTATAACTTGCGCCCCTACAATGCACTGCTGATGACGTCACATATTACATCACTCATGACATGGTCAGTGACATCACTGATGACATCTCAAATGACATCACTGATGACATCACTGATTACATCATCCAGTGACTGTGTGTTTCTGTAAAGTTTAAATATTTTTAATATATATAGGGAAAGGCGTATTGAAGAATGAGTGGGTGTATAAGTGTCTGAATGGATGATTTAGTACGTGAGTGACTGACTCTACAAGTGAGTGATTAAATGTATCTTACTGAATGCATGGGTTAGTGACTAAACTGTGTGAATGTCTGTATCCGTCTGTCTGTTGGTTTGTAAGCGGCTGCATGGCTTTCTGAATAGCTACATGAGTGTCTACATGGGTTATTGATTGATTGTCTGAGTATCTGTATGGGTGCCTGAGTGTTTGTGTGGGTGGGGTGTGTGTGACTCTGTGCATAGATGTGTGAGTTGGTGATTCACTGGGTGCATGGTTTCAAGAGTGCATCTGTGATGGACTGTATGGGTGGGTGAGTGTGTATGGGTGTGTTAGTGATTGAATGTATATCTCAGTGGTACATGTGTGAGTAACTACATATGTGAAAGGCAGTATATATGTGTGTTGGAGTATATAAATGGCTATAAGTGAGAGTGTGTGATTGTGAGAATGGCTGTATGGATGAGTGTGTACTTGTATCAGTGATTGTATAAGAGCGTAAGAATGTGCTAGTATTTGTATGAGTAAGTGAGCTGGTGTGTGTATAACTGTATAGGTGAGTAAATGGGTGTGTGATTAAGTTTTTGCATGACTGACTAGGTGTGTGAGTACCTCTATGGATGAGTGGCGGTGTGTGAGTGTTTATATAGGTGTATGAGTGCATATGATAGTTGTAGGAGAGTAGGATCTGCTTCACATGGGTACCCCCACTTTTTGCTGATGCTTCACTGTTTTTCGACATTAGTCTGGCTGGGGCCCTGCTAATCAGAACCCCAGCCTAGCTGCTTCCTCTCTAAAATGGTTTCCATGTGCCTTAGGCACATCTCTGATTGGAATCTGGAGTGCCCTTATAAGTCCCTAGTATATGGTATACTATGTACCAAGGGCATAGGTACCTGTCATG